>JAXDDW010000132.1:835000-1237141 GCA_034670385.1 Hoplostethus mediterraneus | reverse complement strand
AGTCATAGTTATTTACCTAGTAGACTGAGACGAAGTGCACTCAAGAAAAATGTCACCAGGCTACAGGATCTGGTAGACAAGCTGCAGCTCAAAGTGAAGGCCTACAAGAGGCAGGCTGAGGAAGCGGTAAGAGCAAGATAACTGACTTTTGAATTTGTACTTGTAACTATTAGATTCCGTATCATAGTTATACTGAACAAACTGGACCTGAGGTCTTTTCAGAAATTTAAATGATAAATACCACTATGCCTTTCCAGGAGGAGCAAGCCAATGTGCATCTGTCCAAGTGCAGAAAGGTTCAGCATGAGCTAGAGGAGGCTGAGGAGCGTGCTGACGTTGCAGAGTCCCAAGTCAACAAGCTGAGAGCTAAGAGCCGTGACGCTGGCAAGGTAACTAGGACAGCATAAACAAAATTTTCTACATCATTCCACACCAGAATACTGATATTTAATTTAAAACTAATTGGTAAAAATAGCATTGTAATTTGCTTGAAGTAACCTCAAACTGCTATATCTCCTTCACAGGGAAAAGAGGCAGCTGAGTAAAACATACCACCGCTGATGGCTTTCATCATATAATATGATGAAAATGTGAAAGGTGTTCTTTCAATAAATATAATTAAGAAACTTTGTTGTATGTTGTCTTTTCATCTGATTCTTTCATCACATCACTTGACATAGCAAATGATTATGTTCATTGTTGAATCTCATAAGATTTAGATCATTACTGATTTACAAAAGAATGTGTTGAGATCACTAGCAAGTACACAGATAACCACTGAAAAAATTCTGTGCTTGCAAATTAAATATTTGGCTACCGCATTAAGTACTTAGGCTCCTGATGACACACACACACACGCACACACACACACACACACACACACACATGTTTAAGGTTTGTTATCTCACCTATAGTGCCCCCAATATTGCATTGATTGATTGACATGACTGTGTTATTTAACTTAAGTGCTATAACAGAAAATGTTACTGTATCAGTCTTACAGTAAAAGAGTTGCTAAGTATTTGAAGCCATTTAAATGATGGGGGAGGAATATAGGACTGTGGGCAATTTTAATTACATAATTTTGATTATTGTAGCATATTGTAGTATCCTACCCTAACAAGTCATCTTGTCGAAAGTCTGTACAATTTTGTGGCAATACCACTTCTAAATCACATGAAAAACATAGAAAATAAGTAAAAGAAGAATTAAGAAAGAAAGTATTAGATCGGAGGCGTGTAGAGGAAGGTGAGGGAGCAGGGAAACCCCAGAGTGCCAGAGCTCTTTCTCAAGCCCTTCAGAGAGTATATAGCTGCATTTGATTTTTTTATTACAGAGAAAACAAAGAGAAGTCTGATGTGTCTTTTTATTGATACTAATGTTTTAGACACATGGTTTTTGGAGATGGTTATAGCGACTACTAATGACCACCAAAAGTCAGAGTCACTGAGAGGCTGAAATGGGACCTGCCAGTCCGACGCACTCCAAACAAACTAAGGAATGTCCTTAGTTTTCAATGTAATTGGCGTTTTAATGTAGTAGCGGTCAACAATAAATATACGTCCCAATCACCCCCTCTCTCACGCATTGCTGTACAGGTGAACAGGAAATAAATAGGACGTGAACCCATAACCATGTGACCCCACGTGTCATATCAACCACGCCCACGTGATGACAAAACAATTATGATAGAAACAAAATACATTCCTGGCTATAATGGAATTTACTTAGAATGTAGATCAAAGTTGTAGAATTGCAATTGCACAAAGATTTCCCCTCTATATACACAAGAAGACTTGACATACTAGCCCTCGTACTTCAGGAAAAAAAAGGAGAATCGCCCATTCCTTACTGTCACCCAAACAGCTCCTCTGTCCTGTTGCTGCTCAACTCAATTCAAGAAATGTCTTTTAACTAAGTCTGAACCTGGCTCTTATCTAAACTCAATTACCAGACCAGCTCCAGAGTGAATCTCATGGAGGCACTCAATCAATTTCTATACTCTAAACAGCTTGAGGTCGAAGTATCAACTACATCCACTGATGTGTCTGCTTGCGCAATGATTCTGACTGAAAGCCTGCCATTGCACTGCTACGTCAGCCCGATCCCGACAGAGTGACGTCCATCACAACACTAAGCTTACAGCCTCCTGATATCAACTTGACCAGCTTACGCAAACAACTCCACAGTGACAGTAGCCCAGCGATGGAGAAGCCTGTGCCGTACTACAAACTTTCTTGTTGATGCATGGATGTTGATGCAAGTTTAGTGTTGAACTTTTGGAATATTTAGTTAGAACATGGTTTCACTTCTATCATCTGTCCTTTCCATTCTGTCCCAGAGTAAACCCTAGTTGAACATAAACTATGAGCTGTCGGACAAACCATCCATTGCCACCGCCATAGCTCTACGGTTAGACCCATTACAGCTCCGGTTGCCCTGTCTGTGCCAACATTACCTGCCCTAATGTCATTCAACTTTATTGTACATATATTCATTCATCATCATTCTTTGTGTACTTAATCAGTTAATAAACCTTTGCATTTTTAAAGACCTGACTATCGTGTGATATTGATATACAGTACATATCCTGGACATGGACATCAGATTATTATTACTGACATTAATATAAAGAGACTATTCCTGTGTAAACTGGTGGTGGCCAGTGGCAAGTGTTAAATGAATTAGTTATCGTTAATTATATTAATAATATTGATAAATTATATATTTTCATCATTGATTAAATAGTCCCATTTTCCATAATGAAGCAAGCACTACATTGCTGTAAGTGAACAGGGTTGCCAGTCAGCCAACAGCGCAAAGTGAAAAGCAATGGTTGTTAGTGGGCTCACACATTCCTGCTGTTCTAATTAGTGTGCTTGCTACTCTCTTGGTGCACCTCGCTCTGCTCTATGCTTTTGGATTAGCCACTTTAAACCTTTTAACTATCACTGATTTTGTCTTGTTATCTCTTGTTAGCCTACTTTTAGTTCCTTTGCTGACTTTCAGGAACTATTATTTATTTTATTCTTCATGAGCCAGCCCAGTACAGCCTGTTTATCTCTCCATGGGGCACTGCAGTCCTTATGTGTCTGTGAGTGACCCTGAAGCTGCCAGTGGCTGAACTAGTGTGCTAGTGGCTATTAGCTCCAAGATGCCGCCCTTGTCTCCCGAATACCGCAAACTTCTACAGAAAATCGCAGTGATTGAAACAAAAAGCCATTCTCTAGAAGTGAATCCTGAAGTAAATGGAATCAGTGGGAATAACACAAACCTTCTGTGGAATCCTCCCAGCATGAAAGAGGACGCTAACATGAGGTTACCTAGCAACGAGGTGTCACCCAGGCCACAGCAGTCAACAGGCTGCAGCCAGGCAAGCAGCCCAAAAAGCAGCAGGCTAATATCTGCGATGGGGTCTTACAAATTAAAAAATAAATCCTCTTGCAATTAGGCTAAATTAACTTACTGCTTTCCTAAAGATATGGTCTGTGACATAACAGAAAAATTCTCCCACATTGTGGCTTCACACCCAACCATGAATAAAATCATTGTCAATATTGGATTTAACAAGAACAGTCAGAAATTCTGAAACAGGACATTATGCTCCTAAATATCAAGGTGTTTATCAGTGGCCCCCTACCTGCAGTTGAATGAGGGGTGAACAAATTTAGCAGACTAATGGCACTGAACATGTGGCTTTCAACTGTTTGCACCCTCCGTGATGTGCCCTTAATTAATAACTAAGTGCAAGAGACAGAGAGGCAACTTAAAGGGGAATTCCGGTATTTTTAAACCTGGGCTCTATTTGTATAAATTTGTAGGTACAAAAAGTTTTGGAATTGCTCCGGTGGATCACCTCAGTCGGCAGTCGCGAAACAGGCTGCTATGGCTGCAATGTAATCCGCAGGGGCAACTGCGCCCGATTAAAGTACATCCACCAAGGCCAAATCCCAATTCACCCCTTGGCCCTACCCCTTAGCCCCTCCCCTCCGTTTGGCGCATTCACGTGTAGGGGAAGGGTGTCCCGATTTTTGTTGGGATCGAGGGGTAGGGCGAAGTCGTAGGGCTACATGGCCCTCCAAACAGAGATTTTTCAGGGGCACACTACAAACTGAGGGTTAGGAGAAGTCTCCCAGAATGACCTGCGAATCAACTGTAAGAACATGGCGAACACTACACTACCATCCAAAGTTAAACATGAATGTAAATTTGTCTTCGTTAATAAAGATATTCGAACCATCGTATTATCTTAGTTTAATGTCGTTTCAATGTATTATGAAACTTTTCTTTATAACAAGCTGTTGAATAAACTTAGATCGAGACAGAAGTCCTTTTAAATCAATCATGAATTACATGAGCACATTTATTAACACAGAAGACAATACAATACAATACAATACAATACTATATAATACAATACTGAGCGCTCAGGAGAGATAAGCATACATGGGTAAAGCATACGGATCTCTGCCATAGAAGCCTCAGGGCAAAGTTTATATAGTTAAAGGAAACAATAAAGGGGATGAAATATGCAAAAGCGCTATCTACTAGGGGAAGGACTAGAAGCTGACGAAAAGCATTGACGCACCCAGTGAGGTCACAAGGTTGCACGGAGCAGATATCTGGGTACACGTGGCTTAAGGAAGTAATGGGGGAGGCTTTCTGGATGGTACCGGCCCTTGGGCGACTGTGTTGTGATCTGACCCGACCTGTGGCCTGCATTACCAGGCACCAGTCGTTCTCCCAACAGATAGATTAGGCACAGCCTGTCCTCCCCTCCCCGCGACTATTGACAAGACATGCACCCAGACACCTCGGCGCCTCACCCTGTGTGACTCAACATGCTAAGGCCTAAGAAAGAGCAGCATCTAAAGAAATATAGGGGATAACAAATATAGGGGATAACAGTCAACAAATCAAGATACCTAAGGTAACATACGTAAATTCTTCCACACAAGCATAACAAAAAATTGCTAGTAGGCCGATGTCTCTACCTCGCCAGTTAACGTTACAACATTGTTTTTATCAAGAGTTCAAGTTCAAGAGTTTTTATTAGTCACATACACATACATGCAGTGAAATGCAAAGTGGCAGTGCTCACGGGAATGTGCAAAGGGCATTATACAAATTATTAACAGTAAAAAACCAGCACAATATTTACAGTATGAAAGAAATATAAAAATTAAATATAAAAAAGCAACACAATATGTACAGTAAGAGCACTTAATAAAATAAAATATAAAATATAAAATAAGAGGTAGATGGGGGAAATGTGTGAATGTAATGAGCTATAAATTATGTGTATTCGTTAACCTAAGTGTGTGTGTGTAAGAGGGGCAGTGTGTGGGTCTTGGTGGGGGCCCTGGTGAGGTCAGAATTCACAGTCCTGATGGCCTGAGGAAAGAAACTCCGTCTCAGTCTCTCTGTTTTAGCAGCGTGACTGCGGAGGCGCTTGCCTGACCGTAGCAGCTGAAACAGTCTGTTGTTGGGGTGGTGAGGATCCTTCATGATCCTGCAGGCTCTGGTTCTGCACCTCCTGGTGTACAAGTCCTGCAGGGTGGGGAGTGTAGTTCCAATAGTGCGTTCAGCCGAACGCACTACTCTCTGCAGAGCCTTCCTGTCCTGAGCGGAGCTGTTGCCGAACCAGGCAGTGATGCTCCCAGTCAGGATGCTCTCTACAGCCCCAGAGTAGAAGGACAGAAGGATCCTCCGGGAGACCTTGAATTTCCTCAGTTGCCTGAGGTGGTAAAGGCGCTGCCTCGCCTTCCTCACCAGAGTGTCCATGTATGAGATCCTCGGAGATGTGGACTCCCAGGTATTTATACTTGCTCACCCTCCCCACAGAAGTCCCATTAATCCACAGTGGTGAGTATGTCCTCTGTTGTTGTGCCCTCCTAAAGTCCACAATCAGCTCCTTAGTTTTGGTGACAGTCAGGAGGAGGCTGTTGTCCTGGCACCAGAGTGTCAGATCGGCAACTTCCTCCAGGTAGGCCTTCTCATCGTTCTCATCAGGCCCATCACCACTGTGTCATCCGCAAACTTCACGATGGAGTTGGAGCTGAACCTGGCCACACAGTCATGTGTGTACAGGGAGTACAGTAGGGGGCTGAGGACGCAACCCTGGGGGGATCCTGTGTTCAGGGTGAGGGGGTTGGAGATGTGTCTACCCACCCTGACCACCTGGGGTCTGGCGGTCAGGAAGTCCAGGATCCAGGCACACAGGGGGGTGTTCAGTCCCAGCTCAATCAACTTTCCAGCCAGTCTGGATAGGCTGATTTGTGCATGACAGTCTTGCATTTTGACATAGTTCCATGTCGCATTTCCCCCTTTGATTGCATATGACGTTACGGCTCCTTGTTATGGCGCCTACAGAGCACCGCTAACGCTATTCTGTCATGAAGTGGCCCGGTAATGAAGCAGTGGTCTTTTTTATTTGATGACTTGTTTGATCGATTGGTAGCGTGAAACGTAATGTAAGTTGTGAACGAATCGCGAGCGTCCATGCTTTTCTATCTCCATCAGATGAATGGCAAATGTCACTGTGGTGTGTGTAATGTCCGATAAACTCGTCGCGTCTGTTTACGTAAATGTCATCGATGACGTAACAGGGTCTTGAAGGGTTGTCCCATTTCATAGGGGGAGATTTCAACCACTACCCCTTGTGACTCTGTTCTGAGGGCCAAGCCAAAGGGCGAGGGGCACTCGAAAACGAGTTGTACGGGTGAAATTGAGAAATGAGATTTGGCCTTAAAGTGCTTGTTTTTGCCACGGATCAGATTATTATTTGTGTGTCTGACAACATTACGGAAAGGATCGCTACAAAGATAGATCTTAGTTTAACCAGAAACCTTTTTTAACCTCTTCATGCAACAATCTTCTCTCACCTCTACAATCTCACCTCATCTCATTCAGATTTCAGAGCGAGACTTCTCCTTGAGCGAGACTTCTGTTTCTGGTCTAACAAAGGTCTATCTCTGTAGCCAGGGGCGTCATGCAAGCCAAAATTCTGAGGGGGCACAATTATTAATAATAATAATAATAATAATAATAATAATAATAATAATAATAATCTAAGAGGCTTAAATTCACAGATTAAATGCTAATCCATTCAGAGAATAAAATTAATAATGCCACATAATAAAGTCACAAATGATTGGATATAATGATTGAAAGGATGAAGAGGAGTTTCTTCCCTCAGGCCATCCGTCTGCTAAACTCCGGACCATACTGTAAGACTACACTACACTGAATATCTGGACTGAAGAGACAATTGCACTATCCATGCACATTTCAATGCACATTCCCTGTCTGTCTGTATATGTATTATCCTTATACATGCCCATATATATCTCATCTTTATTTATTTAATATTATACTTATTTGTATACATACTGCTTTTCTTAAGGTTGCAGGCAGAAAAATACATTTCACTATGCATTGTACAAAGTAATTGTGTATGTGACCAATAAAACTCTTGAAATCCTTGAAATATAATTTAATATAATTTATTGTTAATATTTGTTAATACAGGGTTGGGGGCTTCTGGCTTTTTTTTCAAGAAACTAGATATTTTTCGTTGCATTGCTCACCTGGTTAGAGAGATATGAAAATAATTCAGTATAGTGGTGGTAGCTAGCTAACTATCAGCTCACTACCACAAGATTCACACACCAGAATCAACTTGAGGAATCGTTAGCAATGGTCGCGTTCACGTGAAGGGGTAGGGCTGTCACAATACTCTATTTTCGAAGGCGGAGGGCCAAGCCGAAGGGGTTTGTAGCCCTTCAAACGGAGATTTTTCAGAGGCACACTTCAAACCAAGGGCTACCCAGAATGCCCTGCGAATCTCTGGAAGTAACAGGAAGATCATGGGGACCGCTACGCTACCATCCGAAGTGAACCACAAATGTAGTATTTTCTTCGTTAATAAAGAGTTAAAAAATATTCCAACCGTGGTATTATCTTAGTTTAATGTCGTTTCAATGTATTATGGACCGTTTCTTTATAAAAAGCATAACAAGAAAATCGCTAATATGCCGATGTCTCTACTTCGTTAGTTAGTTACGTTACAACATTGTTTTAGGCTGATTTGTGCATGACAGTCTCGCATTTTGACATATTTACATGTCGCATTTCCCCCTTTGATGGTATATGATGAAATATAACTAAAGTCCAGCAGCGAAGTTGCTGCACTTGTTACGGCTCCTCTAATATCAGTGCAGACTGGCAGGGTAACGTTAGGAGCGGCTTGCTAGACTACAGAGCACCGCTAACGCTATTCTGTCATGAAGTGGACTGGTAATGAAGCAGTGGTCTTTTTTATTTGATGACTTGTTTGATAGATTGGTAGCGTGAAACGTATAAGTTGTGAACGAATCGTGAGCGTCCATGCTTTTCTATCTCCATCAGATGAACGGCAAATGTCACTGTGATAATACCATTGTTGCCATAGTAATCTCCGACAACAAACTCGTCCCGTCTGCTTATCGATGACGTATCAGCGTCGAAGTGCGATCCCAATACTTAGGGAGATATTTTCTGGCCCTACCCCTTGGCCCTCCGTAGCGAGGGCCAAGGGGTTGGGCCAAGCCGAAGCCATAGGGGTACAAATAAGGATTGGGATTTGGCCTAAATGTCTTTATTTCTCAAATTAATTGCGTTTCATTTTCACACGTCTGTAAAGGGACATTTGCTCTACTAACCGCTTCGACAGCAACCGCTCTGTCTGAGCAACATCACCGACGAACGAACTGACTTTGCTTTGGAAGAAACCAATACCATAGCGAAAGGGAGGGGGTGGTGACTTTTTGATCAATTACAAATTCGAAGAACACATTTAACTCATACTATAAAATGATCATAACTACATTGTATAGTATTAAAAATAATAGTAATAAAAGAAAAAAATATATATTAAAAAGTCCAGATACAAAAAATCTATTTCTATTGGCATGACGCCTGTGTCTGTAGCAATCCTTTCCGTAATGTTGTCAAACAACAACAACAACAATCTGAGCCTGTCAGTGGCAAAAACAAGCACTTTTAGTGGACGTACTTTGATCGGCGCACTTGCCGCTGCAGACTACGTTGCAGCCATAGCAGCCCGTTTCGCGACTGCCGACTGAGGTGATCTGCCAGAGCAATTCCAAAACTTTTTGTACCTATTTTGCGGAATAAATTACGAATTTGTACAAATAGAGCCCAGGTTTAAAAATACCAGAATTCCCCTTTAAGGATCATGTGACATCAAAGGGTGGTTTACGCTGTCCTGAGCACTCTTTAGTCTGGGATACACATAATATGTATATACTACAATAATACAATAATACAATAATACAATAATAATAATAATAATAATAATAAAAAGTGTGATAGGTGGAAGAATTGTATGAATGTATGAATGAAGAATTCAATTCAAAAAACTCAATCCCTTTCAGGGTTGCATAGGCATACAGGTGGTGGACGACAGGGAGACAGTTCATCGCAGAGCACAATAACATTCATACCTGTGGGCCAATTAGTGTCTCCAATTCACTTGACGTGCATGTCTTTGGAATGTGGGAACAAACAAGGGGAAACATGTAAACTCCATACATATTAGGCCAGGGCTGGGCATTGAACCCAAGTCATTCTTGCTGTGAGGCAAAATTGCTAATCCCTGAGCCACCATGCCACGCTCATTTGAATCTTTAGTGGATTAATTTAATGAATACAAGTACAGAAATATAGTATCTCACTTTAGCAATATCTCATTCCCATTGGTAACATTGAGTTCTGATTAAAGTTTCTTTAGTGCATGGTGCAAAATCTCATGTGGGACAAGGGGCATGGTTGTAGGAATACTCATTATGGGATGTTTGAAGGTCTCAAAATATCAAATGAACATATCAAACATTGTGACATTAGGCTCGGGGGGTGACTGCCTGTCCTGGACCATAAATAAATAAAGCCTTCCCAGCAAATGCTGTACAAGTTAGTATCAGAGTTTAATGAGGTTTGTATGCGATAATGAAACTGATATTCTGTCAGTTGATA
This sequence comes from Hoplostethus mediterraneus, assembly GCA_034670385.1. Lineage (NCBI taxonomy): Eukaryota > Metazoa > Chordata > Actinopteri > Trachichthyiformes > Trachichthyidae > Hoplostethus > Hoplostethus mediterraneus. The sequence continues at coordinate 1,227,106 of JAXDDW010000132.1, read as the reverse complement.
CATGTAGTGGCATTTATTTCCTTTTTTGGATAGTGATTTAGCTACTTCATTCCCATTTGGACTGCAGCTGTTAGCTGTGAAATGAGGCCCAGACACACAAAACCAATGTCAAAGAAGTAGCGGCGACCAAGGCCGACTGCCAGATCACTTTGTGTCTTCTCACGTCTCCTGTAAAAAAGTATTAACGATGGAAATCCAAATCCCCACTCTTCAATCACTCAATCAATCAAGTTTATTCAGCACATTTCATACACGGATGTAATTCAAAGTGCTTTACATGAGATTTAAAAAGAAGAACATATAAAATCAAGTAAAACACAATAAAAACACAATAAAATCATAGTGCAGATAGGGCATTTGAAATGCAGGATTTAGAGCTTAGCAGAATGCAGTGGTGAACAAAAAAGTTTTTAATCTAGATTCTAGAAATCTAGAAAAGTAGTTATTGTGGGAGCAAGCCTCAGTTTTTATGGAAGTTTGTTCCAGCTATTTGTTGCACAGTAACTAAACGCTGCTTCACCGTGTTTGGTTTTAACTCTAGGAACAGTTCCCAGATGACCTATTACTTATTACTGTCATGAATCACCCCTCAATGCCACAGAACATTTAAACCACACACAGATCTTCTTACTGCTGTATTTTGGCTGCTTGATGTCACTCTGAAAATGATCACTAATGGTATCCCCTACCTTTATTTTGTACTATTTAATTTGCTGTAATGTTAGAAATATAAATTTTAGAGGGAAAACTTGTAGGTGTAACCACTTCACTATAACATGTCATGGCTGTGCAATGTAAATTGGGCATTTAATATTATATTTTATATCAGAATCACTGTTATTTCTGTTACTTCTGTTATTTCTTTTAAACAAATAGATGAGGGAATTGAGTAGCAAATGTTAGTTTTGTAATTGATGTAAATTGTTTAAACCTCATATAAATACATGTCTAAGCATTAGTGTTTTTGTTAAGCAATGCTCTGTTCACAAACATATTGTATATGTGTTAATGCAGTGAAGGCAGTCTATTTTAATACATGTTTGTCACACTTCAAGTCAAATATCATCGTACATCATATCATACCAGATGTAAAATTCAGTATCCCTAAGGATATAAGATAGAGGTAACCCAGTAACAATATTCTGACAGATATAATGCAATGCTTTCACTCATACAGATACAGATTCATCTTATTTGTATTACTACTAAAATCGGAAATTAATACTGGCCAGCACAAAGCAGTATGGCAATTATAGTTACAAGTACCTCCATAAGCAACTTTAATGTTACCTTATCTGCTAAATACTTGATTTATCAGTATGTATTTTCCTGTTACAAGTGAACTTCAGTGGAGTTTCACCAGACAAAGGGATGAGTAGTTAGCGACTGAATTTTCATTTTGGGGTTAACTATTCCTTAAGTTACATGTAACCCAGCAGTACACTTTGAACCATGCAAAACATGGTGGCTGAGGTTGGTGCTGGGAAGCTGGGAAGCAGTTCTGAGACTTAATAGCTTTGTTAACCACTTTGTTGCGGCATCTCATGACATTTCAGATTGTAATAGTTTGGGATTCATAAAAGCTTTGCCTCATCAGATAAATCTTCTATTTATCACTGTTAATATAATGTGACCACTTTGACATAAAAATAGTGGTGCATTGAAATTAAGTTTCTTTAAATTAAAATAGAGATCATATTAAATAACAACCAAAACCAATCTTTAAGTTTATCATCTGTTGGACAGCTGAATACATAGCTGAAACTGTATTTAAATGTGGTCTGTGACTGGATTAACAGAATGTTAACAAATAGCTGAGTCAGTTCATATGCGCTATACTTGGAGCTGTGAGAGTGAAGAAGACATTGTCACTGAACCATTTAAACACACTTCCATAAAAGACCACATCTTTGGTCAGATGTATCCAATGGCATTAGATCAAGTTGCTTATTCACATGTAAGGCTTTAAATGTGATCCTTCTCATCCATAACTTTTTGCTGTGATGGCTAAATTTATTTCTGACCATGTTCCCTGGCATCAAAAACAAGTTCATAGCCAGCTTTCAGAGAGATAGCGTTGAAATAAAGATATATAGATAAATAATTAAGCAAAATATTTAGTAAATTATTAACTTTTATTTAGATTTATTTTTTTAATTAGACAGTACAATACTGTTAAATTAAATAAACTATAAAACAACATGAATTCAAAATTTGGTTACAGATGAATAGATGGGTTAATGTATGACAATAAAATACAAATCATTTAAGAGCCTGTATGCTTAAGAAGTGATATTAAAACATCAATTTGTAATGAGGAGTTGTTAGAGAAACATTTATGTAGGTATATAACAAGGCGCAAAGGTGTTATCACAAATCTCAGAATATCAGTGTAATGTTCCAGTTCATGAGCTCTTGGAAGTTGAGATGGTTATGACTCATGCCAGTGTTATGCTTGAAGGGCACTAGGAAAGACTGTTCTAAGGAGGAGCCAGGCCATCTCACACAAACATCTTCAGTAAACAGTGGCATCCAGTGTTGGATTTGAGAATTGCATAGTAACACACAACATTTTCAGGCTCTGTCTTATCACATGGATTCTCATCACATGACTACTTTTGAAATCACTTGATAGAAAAATGTGTAACTTCATTTCAGCATATGTGTAGAATGCCATTAGATGTGACTGTTTGAAATGGTTTTTTTTTTTTTTTTTTAAAAAGGGCAGTCCACTCTTTTTTTTGTATTATTTAAACACTAGGTGTGGCCAAACTACTTGACCATCACTGGCCACAGATAAATAACTCTTCAAATTTAAACTGTAGAGAAACCCTAGGGATTCTTCAAGCTGCTTCCAAAATGGTTCTTTACAGGAACCTTGGGGGGTTCATTGTATTATTAGGGGTACGGCAGCATAGGCTGCAGGAGCCATACTCTTTTGGTATATATTATTTTTCTTACTCTTTTTGCTTTCCCATTAATGAAAACTCAAGATAATAATGTCATAACTTTGAATAGCCATAACCCAAACACCATTCGTACAGTAACCAAACTTTTAAAGTGTAGACTGTCAGTCTACACTTGCTCTACAAACTTTCCTCAAGAACCATGTAAAATGTGACATTTGATGAAGGCCACAGGTAATACAGACCAAGGAACCCAGGGAACTCATGTCTTATTTTTTCAAAACAAAATCTTCTTGCTATAGATTTTTCTTTTAATAATCTCACCTCTACTACTAACTACAGAACAGCGCCCCCAGCAGCATTGTGCCCCATGTTACCTCCCTCTGGCCTCTGACTACAGTGATTTATATACCTCGATTCTGCCGTTCCTAATTGGCATCTACCATTGGTCCTGCTCACGGGGGAGAACTTCACCTTCACCTATACCACGACAATAGAAAGACGTCAAAACAAAATGAAATTAATCATCACACATACGGTAAGTGTAATTTCTTTTCGTTTTAACTCATTGTTCAATGTGGTAACCCTATATACGTTATGTCAATCGGACTTCCCTGGCGTGTGGTATGCTCCGATTACGTCACACGCCGATCTCAAACAGAGCCCTCGGAGTCATGTTACTCAAATGTGTATGCAGATCCAGGAAACGGTATGTGTATATGCAAGTTTATCTAATGTATTATGGATACTTGTAATGTATAAATAAATGTCTTGGATTCTGCAGAAATTACTGTCTGTGTTGTTTTTTAAATGGATCCAGAATTAGGTAAATAATGTGTGGGAACCACTGATGGTAGCATGGTATCATCAGCTGTTTGAAACAGGGCTGTAACAGAAGCTAAATGATTAATAACTTATAGAAGTCAACATAATTGTAAAACAGAAGTTAACACATGATTGAGATGTGGATGCAAGCTGTGTGTGTACAGGCAAAAGTGGGGAAGTCAGTCTGTCTTCACCACAGGCCATGACTGGAATTTTTTCCAGGTATTTCCAGGTTTTTTAAATATAGTAATGTACGATGTTTCTTTTTTTTCTTTTTTTTTACCAATCTGCACCCAATTCAATGTAGTACATCTATAGAGAGATGCATATACACATTTTGATCTCAAAGTGTACATGTAAGATTGTCAATTTTACTCAACCCTGCATGTGTTATATTTCTATAACCATTTGACCAGTTATCTTACTGTCAGTGACAAATGTTGGGAGCTGTTTTTAAACATTGGTGTACAGGCATTTTCAAATCCACCCATAGGTGGCGCTATACATTGCACAAACTGCAGAAAACAGGCACTGAGAGTGACACGTTGTCAGTGAATATTGGATCATTCAGTTAACTTTTTTAGGTACACGTTTGTTTGTTTTTTGGGGGGGGCAATAATGGGCTGAATATGAATGCTGTATGCCATAGTTGGTTGTGGGTGTGGTCTACCAAACTTGATTTTACAGTTTTAATATAGTAATATCGTAGAGCTGGTATGAGATAGGGCCATGAAATTGCTTGTACATGTGTGGGTCTCAACTATCAACATGGATACTGAATTCCAAGTCCATTATTGTAGTATAATATTTGAAGTATAATCAAATGTGGCACTGTCAACTTCTGGCCCATATTGCTTTTCTTAAAGACGCAATCTTTTTTTTTTTTACTCTTATTTGATGTTGATAAATGTTGATAAATGTAAAACCATATGCTATCTGAGGATACAGCTGGGATTATGTGGAGCACTAACATGGTGTCACTCTCAATCCCTCTGTTTTCAGTGTTTTCTGCACTTTGTTGTCAAAAGCCGGACCATTCCTTAGCTCCACCCAGCTCCCTGGGCTGCTCCCAAAACTTTATAAAAGGGCTGAAAACAAACAGTTAGCATCTCCCAGTTTGCCCTGTACTGCCTACGAAATGGCAGACAGTGGAAAACACTCAGCTCTGTTTGCCCAGGCAGCACATACGATAACATTGGCTCGATACAGAGAAGATTGGCATGGCCCGTGCGAAAATGCTCAGCTGAAGCCAAAACTACGGTCAACGTGGAGAGCACTGAGAGCTGCTAAGGGACTGAAGCTTGACTCATGTTTAGGTTATCTGATCAAAGCGGATTAAAAAGCACACCTCCTCACCAATCAACTCCCTGGAAAAATTGGCGTCATCACTCCTAGAGGATACCATGGATTTTTTTAAAACAATCTCTATTGCAAAAATTCCATTAACAAAACCAGATGTGAACTAAAACATTGCATTCGGTGTACAGAGAGATACTCATAGGGCAATGTTTTTTTAGGGACTGGCAGAACACCTTTGTTTTCCATAAGGATTTATTATATTACACATATAGTGGAGTCCAAAAGTCCAGGAAACCACATTAAGTGCAGGAGTGGAGCAGGATTGTATGTCACAGACCTCCATGCAAAATCCTGTTACCTGAATGTGTAATGAATGTGATAGATATTGATTGTTTATTCATAAATGTGTCATGAAACATCTCATGACCATTTTATCAAAGCACTGTGTAAACCCCTTACAAAGAAACAATTTAGTTTGTAGGTATTAACTGACAAACATATTTTCTAGTCTAAAAACATGATACTGATAATTTAAGTTACATTTTGTCTGCATTTTGACATTTCAATGGAAGTACATTTATTTTTAGCAAATGTTTGAATTGATACAAATGCAGGGCATGTGTACATATCTAATATTACTTTTGTTTATCATATTTATCCTTTTAAAATCTTATAACAGTCTCCTTTTAAAGAATTTTTAGGCTTGTTGAATTTTACTTCTTTTACAGTAGCATTGCGGTGTCTCTTTAAAGGATGGGGGAGTGTGAAATAGGGACAGAGGAAAGAGATGAATAGAAGGCACTAGAAACAACCACCATGAACAAGTGCGCTCTAAATGTGAGACAGAAATTCGATTGGAATATAAACGGACCATCAAGCTACATATTCGAAGGAAAAATATGTTTGGATGTGCCCTTATTGATTCAGATATTTTTAAATATGGTATGTTATGCGATCATGGGAACACAGGAAAACGATTTTTCCTCCCAATCATTTCTTGCATTTTGAAATGGAGAAGAAGAGTGACAGTAATCTCTCTTTTTAATTCTATACCCTTTATATTTTTGTCAGATTTTCAATGATAGGCATTGCATAATTCATCCTTACCCACCGGAGCCATTTAGTTCCTCCTCCTTGGGAAGTGGGGGGACGCCAGCTACATTCAGTAGCTGCCTTCTCGGTGGTGCCTGCTATTGCTTAGCAATGCCCTGTTCTTTTTTTAGGAAGGATTTGCAGACAGTAGCAGAAGAACAAGCAGGGGAAGGATGCATTTAAAGCTGGATGTGTGCTGCATTCAGGGAAATTCAGCAGTCATAGCAGCTAAAGCAGAAACAGCGAGTGCGGAGGGCCTGGGAAGCACCCACCCCCTCTCTCTCCTCTTTTTCCTCCCCCCCTGCAGGACCATGCTTGCGTGAGGGATGAGGCTGTGCACAGGGACACCAGGCCAGAGCTGCGGCCTACTTCTTCTCACAAGAGCCGGGCTCTCGACTGCAAGATCTGTGAACACATTGCCACCATCAAATCACTATATTTGGTAGGCAGTTCCCTCTATCCACAGTTTTCATAAGAAACGCGCATGTGTGTGTCTGTTGGTGGTGGTGGTGCTGAGGGGAGGGGGGGGTGTCTTTGGGTTCTCAGCTGTACATCCGTAGTCATGGCAACCAGATCCTGTTAATGGGTGTCATTTCTTCCATCCTCTGTTTCCCTCTCTGCTTCTGATTTGTGTCTGTGTGCATTGCATTTATATGTATTCTATATAAATCTCCGCCTCCAGTTTTATTTTATCAATACATAGATTTGTCATAGATTTTAAATGGTGTGTTTTCATACTTTCACCACTCCTAACCTTAAATACGTTCAAATACGCTTGCAGTTCAGACTCATACCTGATAGTGATATTAGACAGATATTTCTTATCAAGAAGGGTACTAAAATGATAGATTGATTGATATTGGTTCTGTGCATTTATTAATCAAGTATATAGATTGGATTAATCACCAAAGCCACTGTATATTGATGGACATCACATAGATTGCATCCTAATGGTGTTGACAAAGATTAATACTGTTAACCTAAAAGATTATTAGTGTTAATAATATATCACTTATTAATCTTCATCAAGTCTTTTATGGCTGTATTTACATCTGCATTTAGTCATGTAAATTCACGTAGTATTGTCATAGTATTGGCAAAACATCACTTATGAATTGTTGCTAAATGTTCTTGTTGAAAGACACGTAGATGTACAACTGCATTGTATGTAGTCTTGTGGTCTTTGACCACAAGTCTTTGACCATAGTCTTGTGGTCTTTGACCACAAGACTATGGCCTCTGACTTCACTTGCTGTGTCTCTCTTCCATTTTCTTTGTCACTGCCTCTGTTTCTGTCAGCCTGCTCTCTCTTTATTTCTCTCACTTCCTGCCTCCTGTATTCCTATGTCCAGGTCATCAGGTAGATCCAGGAGCATGAGCAGGACTTTGAGCTGCGGGAGCAGATGTCTGGGTATAAGCGCATGCGGCGGCAGCACCAGAAGCAGCTGATCGCCCTGGAGAACAGGCTAAAGGCCGAGATGGACGAGCATAGGCTCCGGCTGCAGAAGGAATTAGAGACGCATGCTAACAACACTTACATTGAGCTGGAGAGACTGGCCAAACGGCACACTGCTCAAACAGACAAAGAGGTATAGCCTCAATAGCAGGTCTTGTTTAACGATATGAATCAGGTGGAAACTGGAAGTGATTTAGTTAACTTCAGGTCAGACATATTTTGCTGTCATGTCAGATTGTAGTAACAAATTGGTGATAAATAAAGGGTAATAATTAAAATATTTCCATATCCACTCACAGATGAAGTCAGCTGCAGCTGAGGAGAAGAGGATCCAGCAACAGATTGTTGCCCAGCAAAAGAAGGAGCTGACAACCTTCTTAGACAGCCAGAAAAAGGAGTACAGGCTTTGCAAAGAGAAGATCAAAGAAGTAAATACAATGTTATGAACAAATACATTTATGTCTGAAGTTCTACGCAATATATATTGTCATTTATTGATGAGATTGTCTTCAGATATTTGTTCTCAGGTTGTTCAAGTTTTTAATGTGAAGCCACTAAGACCACTTATGCATTCTGTTCATTCTGCTATGTTTGTGTCTGCTGTTTGTATGCGGGTGTGTTATAGGAGATGAACGAAGACCCTAGTACACCCAAGGAGGAGAAGCAGGAGCGTCTGTCCAGGCACAAAGAAACAATGCAACGCTCTCAGGCTGAGGAAGAAGCCCATTTGCTGGCCCAGCAAAGGCTGGTCTATGACAGGAGTTGTAGGGCCCTCAAACGCCGGACATTGGTCAGGAGGCATGAGTTTGAACAGGAGCAAATGAGAGAGGTAATGTACTTTTCTAACATGCAATTATAAATGTAGAAAAATCAGACCAATACCAAAATAGGTAATCCTAAAATTTGTAATATTAACTAGAGATGGGTATCCATGTGAAAAATTTAAATTGAGATCAGTGAGTTTTCACAAATAAGTTATTACAAAATATTATTTGTTCTGAAAAACTATTTTGTAGACCAGAGGAATCTCATTTGCCAATCTTTCAAGCTGCATATGGTTGATTGTAATCATTAGCAAAATGTCTATGGCACTATTTCAGATGGTATTCTCTAATTTTTCTCAGCATACAGGAAAAGACAGTGAAGCCATATGAATGAATCTGGCCAAGAGCTGTTAGAGGTGATAAATTAAATGCATTGTTCTGAACCATCACTTTGCAGACCTAGTTTACCCCAACCCCATTAAATGCACAATAGGAACTTAATATGCTAATTTGGTCTGTTGGAAAAGGCCCAGAGGAGACGGGGGGGGGGTTGTTAGTTGTTTGAGGTTTCCAGTAGTTTTGCTTTTACAAAAGTATTATTCAGTGATGAAACTAGCATATCCATTTTATATCCATTTCTACATTGATATTGGTCATGCCAAATTAAATGTATTCTTTAAATGCTTTTTTATTTATTTATAAAGTGTTTTGTCACAAAGTGGTTTAAAGAGCAAACAAAAGGACACAAAGTTGAGTATTCAGTGGTTATTAACCATTTCTATATTGATATTGGTCATGTAATATAAAATGTATTCATAAAATGCCTTTTATTTAATTCTAATGTGTTTTTAAAAACATTTAAAATCACACAGATCACAAGATATATGGTTTGTGTGTTTGTATGTGTTTGTGCTTGTGCACATACTGTATGTATGCACTACTGAGTGGATGTGGAAGGGCAGGACAGACCTAGGATGTCAAATGGTCCTCCTTCAAGGGAGAGAACAGAGGAAAAGTAATGGCTGGTAAGGTGGGGATTATGGTAGAATGGTATGCTTAGTAAGCAGTTCTTCAGTGTGGAATTCAGTATTTAGATTGATAGATAGCCACTGGCCCCATTTGATTTCTGATTTAAATACAGTAGTAGTAGTAGTACAAGTAGTCCTGAATCCTGGGAGGGTTCAAGTGAGTTTATAGGGAGTAAGTAAATATGTTAATTATGTTGTGGGGCAAGACAGTTGTAAGATAGGAGTCTTGGTGTGGCAATGAAGATGGGTAATGTGATCATACATTCTGGTTTGCAAATTTGCAAGCAATGGCCAAGAATTGGCTAAGTATTATGGCCAATTAGTTTTGAGCAAGTTGAATGTTTTGACTGTGGAGTTGACATAGCTACAGTGTATACAGAGTATTGCACTGCAGTAATCTGTTTAAGAGAAATCATCACAGAATTTTCTTGATCATGGGGATATTTATGAGATAAAAATATGTTGTCATTAATATTACCTTAATATGATTAAGATGAAGGTTATGTCAAGATTTTTGATGTATTTGAAATTTGATGTAGCTGTACAACCAGTGAGGTTGAGTAAGGGATCTGATATGTGAGTTCTGGCATAAAAAGGGCATTTCAATTTTGTCAGCCTTAAGGCATAGACATAGTTATTTTTCATCAATCTTTTGCTATCAAGAATGTAGGGTTTCATGTTTTAACAGTGTTGTTTCACCAGGTTTCATTGCAATTTAAAGTTGTATGTCATCTGCATATAAGAAGATACCAAATTTACGGATAATATTACCAAAGGGAAGCATGTAAAGTGAAAAAAAGAGGAGGACCTAAGACTGAACCTTGGGGGACACCAAAATTTACCTTAGAATGAGCAGAAGGATTTTCCATCAACTATGACAAATTGGAATATATCAGGGAGGTATGAATAGAACCAGTCAAGAGCTATGCTGCACAAGCCAACAAGATTTTCTAAGTGGTCGAGGAGAATTTCATAATCAACTGTTTCGAATGCAGCGCACAGTACTGATACAAGGCTGTGGTCATTCATGCTTATGTTAACTGATGCCAATATCGTATTGGTGTCTACCACTAGTAGTAAATCATCCATTAAGCATTAGAGAACAATGAAAAGAAGAATATATGTTTGTCATTGAAATGGGGTTTAATAAAGATCCTGTCCCAGGAGCTGAACAAGAAGAGGACCCAGAAGGAGATGGAACATGCCCTGATGATCCGGCAGGATGAGTCCACCCAGGAGCTGGAGCGCCGGCAGCTGCAAACACTGCAAAGGCTACGTGTGGAACTCATCCGACTGCAGCACCAGACAGAGCTTGAAAACCAGGAGGAGTACAATGGCCGGCGGCAGAGAGAACTACACAGGAAACACACCCTGGAGCAGCGTCAGCAGCCCAGGAACCTCAAGGTGCATGGAACTTTCACTTTGACTAGTCGCTCAGTGCTGTATATTACTATTGTCCTTAGACAACACTGAATGATAGTTGGTGAGTAAATATCCAGTAAACCTGTTTGTAAGAGGTTTTAAAAAGCTTATGTTTAATGACACATGACATGTTTCATGACACATTCAAGAATTTAACAATGGGTTTAAAATCAAATTCCCCCTGGACTAATAATTCAATTAAAAATGGGCCTCTTTTTCCCCTTTACTGGTACATCGGTCCCTCCACTTTTCTGCACTTGTGGCATTCAGTTAATTTGAAAACTAAAGATTCTAAATGCCAATAGAAAATGTAGTTATCGAAGAAAATTAACATTTACATCAACAGAACATTACCAAGCTATCCTATCTTGAACAAACTGAATTGTCTCTGCTCCTTTCATCTATTAAGTGAGAATGTGTCTTATTTTGAGCTACTAGGAAGAGAAGTCAATACTTACTTAGGCAAACTAATATGTCCATGGGCATGGTAACTTTTAATACTGACATTCAATGAAAATCTAATTCATGTACAGTGACACGGTAGTCTGAACCAGGTGAAACTAGAATGCATGGCTTGGTTCTCAGCTAATCAGCACACAAGCCAAATCACACAATCAGCCAAATTTAGCCACCCCTATGTTAATTGAAATAGGTCATATGTTGCATGTGGCATGCTGTGTCATGTTTTATACAACAGTTAAATTGGTCACGTTCACTTAAATCAACATAAATCAACAACAGTTATTTATTTTATGCAATACAGGGATGACTTTGCCCAAAAATATAAACATTGCCCTACATTTTGTGAATGTTTGTGTGGTGATTGCTAGAAAATCAATCCATTCATTCTTGCTTTACCTGGACTACTCTGCAATGTACAAAAAGAAGATTTCCTCTGAATACCAGTATTGAAAGAATTTTCCCATGCCCTAGGTCAGTTGAGATTAATTTTTTAGTACAAGCAGTGCCTACATTTTATTGATGTTTGTATGGGCATTACCAGAGACCTAAACCATGCAGTACACATTGACATGGTTCTTATGCTACACTAAAGAACCTTCTGAATCAAACCTGAAAAAACAGGACTTAACATTTATTTCTGTTTTAACCCTCTGAAGACACTGGAGATGCAGATTAAGAAACAGTTCCAGGATACATGCAAGGTGCAGAACAAGCAGTACAAAGCTCTTAGGAACCATCAGCTGGAGGTGTCACCCAAAGGCGAGCATAAGGGTATTCTCAAGACCCTAAAGGAGGAGCAGACACGCAAGCTGGCTGTACTGGCTGAGCAGTATGAGCAGAGCATCAACGAGATGATGGCTTCACAAGCGGTACGAGGATCCTGAAGCACCTTGTAATGAATAGTGGCCATCATTTATCAGTCTGTTTGTATATTGTTGTATATTTGTGTGTAAAATACAGTTGCTCATACTAAACCTGCTCACGGAAACAGTGGCAAAGATATGTTTATCTGCTGCTGCCTTGTTAAATCTCAAATGTGTGTACAGATTTATTGACATACATTAACATAACATATCCACTTATATCTTTTTTTGGGAATATATTGTGGGCACTTGAAATTGCTCTGATTGGTTGACAGTTCCCCTCTTGCAGAGACTGGAAATAATTGAAGTGAATGCCATGTTTACAATGAAAATTACAGGCTTGAGAGTCAAGGAGACTGCAAATAATTGAAGTGAATGCCATGTTCATAATGAAAATTACAGGCTTGAGAGTCGAGTTGAGAGTCATTAATGATATCTAGAGCGTTGATTACATTTCCTGTAGGCCTATTGTGCAAATCTTTCAATAAAAACATCAGATTCAGTGATGTATTATAAAAACAGTTTCATGAAATTGTTACCATTTAAATGAGTAACTGTAATTAAATAACATTAAGACAATAATTAAACTAAAAAACGTTTAGGCCTTGTTTTCAAAATGAATGCAAAGCCTAAAGAGTGTCCAATAGTATTATAGGATATCAATATTTGGAGAGAAAAATTGAAAGTTGAATTCTGATGAGATTAGAAGTCACAATGGTCTAAACTCATTGACCTTCACTAATATGCAAATAATCTTGCCTATCTAGTAAAATATTCATGATTTATGCATTAGAATGCTTTACACATATTCTTGATATACTGCAAAAATGTTATAGATGTCATTCATGCTGGCAAGTACTACACAGTAACATCCTCTTGGGGTTAGGGAGGCTGTACTATCTTTCCAATCCTTGAATTCATTGCCTCTCAGCACAATCAGAGATAGTGCTACCTGTAAGACTGTATTTCTTCCAGTGTAGTCACACTCACCTCCCTAAACCCACTCCATACATCACAACAGCAGCAACCCAGTAGAGAGCTGGGTTCAACATATGATGTAGGGCACAGCACCAATACTACAGATCCCATTCATGTCACTGTCAAAAAGACTGTAGAGAGGGTTTTTATGCATTCTGGCATCCAGGAATCCTGTGTTTGGGGGCCTTGTTACCAATCAAGTTATTTCAAAGATGATCAAGCCAAAGGAGGATTAACTGTCTGCTCATTTCCCCCTGGAGATCAGAGGCTTAATTGTGATCTAGTCTGAATCATTCAAGTTCCTGGGAACCACCATCACCAGTACCCTCAAATGGGATGAGAACATCTTCTGTTTAATCAAGAGAACCCAAAAGAATATCTTCTTTCTGCAGTAAATGAGGAAGCTCAACATCTGGTCCAACTTTATAAATCAATAACCAAAACCACACTCCCATCCTCTATAACAGTCTGGTACAGTTCTGTCTTCTTCATCCTTTTGAGCTGCAGGAAACCGTGATGAATAAAAAAGCAGGGAGGATTTCCGCTGACCCTGCCCACTCACAAAATCAGCTGGTCTAAAAGCCTTCTTCTGGGAGATTTTATTGGTCCATTAATATCAAGGCCACCAGTCACCTCAACAATCTTCATATCTGGACATCTTGCCTTCCAGTAGAATTTCTACACATGTTACTACTCTAAATATTCAATTTGATATAATTTATTATTACCCCACAGTAGTTTCACAATGCAATCCATTGTAACCACGGGCTGTACACACGGCATGTTTCAGTCTCAGGAATGCACAGTTGTGAGAAAAAGTTTGTGAACCCTTTTGAATGCATATCAATGTCTTCTAAAATATGCTCTGGTCTTCATCTAAGTCATAAAAATAGATAATGTTATTTAACAAATAACACAAAAGAAAATACTTTTACTTTTAAGTCTTTAGTGAACATATTTCTCAAACATTAACAGCTTGGATTGGAAAAAGTATGTGAACCATGAGAATTAGTTACTGGTGAAACAGTTCATTGATATATTTGGGATGTCTTGCATGAACAGAGTGCGTCAGGTTAAGCCACAACATTTCAATAGATTTAAGGTCAGGACACTGACTTGGCCATTCCAAAATGTGAATTTTCCTCAGTTGAAGCCATTGTAGTTGTGGATTTACTTTTGTGTTTGGGGTCATTGTCATGCTGCATTACCTTGATATTCTCCTGTAGAATTTCCCAATACAATTCATCGTTCCCTTAAATGCTACAATATTTATGTAAATCTTTTGTAAAATTATGAAAAAATGTTTGTATGTTGCTAGATAAATGAGACCCAATGTAGGCTTGTAGGCTCTGTTTGTAATTGCCTCTGTCTTGCCTGGTCTCTAGATGCGTTTAGAGGCAGAGCAGGAAACGGAGTGCCAAGCTCTGAAGCAGCAGTTGAAGCAAGAGATGGAGCTTCTGGATGCCTACCAGACCAAAACCAAGTCACAGATGGAAACCCAACATGAGCGAGAGCAGCAGAAGCTTGAGCAGAAGGTCTCCATACGCAGAGCCCACCTTGAACAGAAGGTTGGTTTGAGATTGATGGCATTCTTAAATACATAAAATAAATGTCATACTGTGTCATATTGTATAAAATGACTTGGTAAGTTGGTAAGTAGGTTGATGGATGTATAATGTCGTAATGTAATAAATGATAATCATTTTTGATTATAGATTGAAGAGGAGCTGGCCTCGCTTCAGAAGGAACGTACTGAACGGATCAAGCACCTGTTTGAACGCCAGGAGAGAGAAATGGATGCTTTTGATGCAGAAAGTGCTAAGCTTGGGTTTGGAAGCTTGGGATCTCTGGACTTCCCCAAAGAGGATGACAGATGAAAGTGGATGTATCTTTAGAGGACAGTTGTACGGTACACATGTCCCTGCCCTTTCATGTCCACTTGACCACTGTCACATCCATGGTGACAAAGCTGAATAACTCTCTCTCTCTTGCTTTCTTCTTTCTCAGATATTGCAACTCAGAATCAAGGTGTTATGTGCAATGAGAGCTTATTTTGTGACACTTGAAGGGGGAAGGCAAAACAAAATATTATACATGTCAATAAATCAAACCTAGTCAGTGTAACTCAAAACTTATGTGTTGGAAATAACAACAAATTTAACCACAAAATTCCAACAGACTCTTTCCTCCATGCCATTTCCTCCTTTTGGTATGAATTGAATAAATACAGGAAATTTTAGTAAAAATGGGCACTTTTATATGTTTAAGTATAAACCCATCAAGTTCATATGATGCTTAATGCGTATGTTATATTGAGGGACATTGCTATTGTGGAATGTGAGCTGCGGACTCCCCCGTGGTGTGAAGCTGCTTGGTCAGTTTTATTTTTCTCAGAATGTTAATAACACTGTATGGGGTCACTGGATGAAGTCAGAGCTTCTTCATTTTTGCAATTTTGTTTTGTCATACTTCCATATTGTGCTTATGCATACAGTATACTGTGGTCCTTCACTTTTTTAGGGACTTACCTTTTGTTTGGTATGTAGAATCAATTGGCATTAGTTCTATCAACCACAATTCAAGATTATTGCATGCACTTTAAGGACAAATTCAGGTTGTGAAGTGAAGCATGAATCTGTCAGAGATTTTAGCTATTTGTAAATAAAAGTGGTCATAGCATTTGTTCAACATTGTTTTAAGCCTATGGATACTGGACATGAGCGCCATATTTGATATGATAATTTCACAAATGCCTTTATTTAAGTTGTGCCTATGAAGCAGATTTTAGTTATTTTAGTTAGTTTTTTATATCTATATTTTGTTTAACAAGGCCGGCAGCATTTTGTGTTCCATCTAAATTTGTGAATCATTTATGTTCACTAATCAAAGGTCTTGTAAAGGAAAATGGTGAGAATTGTGCTGTATAACTTTTGATATGAATATTTGTACATGAGAATATAGCTAGAAATACAGAGACACTGGTCTATTACTGATAACAGAGCTTAATATAATGATACAAATTTTGCTTCATTTTTGTTTTGTTACAGAGATATGGCCATACAATAGCTCAATATATTGCTGAGTCAAACCACTAGACTATCAGATTGTATAAATGCTGTTAAATGGAATCACAGACTTCCTATTAATGTACAGATCTTTTTAAGATCTGTGGTTAAACAAAAGTTAACCTAACAAGCGGTTGGCCTGGGTTGCATTCGAGTAATCAGTGTCTAGTGACCAGATTTACATATGATTTGCAGTGTTCATTATTGTCATTGAACAGGTTGCACAATGTTTCCATTATACTGAATGGAAGGATAATTGTTTGGTGCTTAATTTCTAATACCACCTTTAGCCTTTGTAGTTTTTTGTCTTGGAGAGAAGACTGGATTTTACAAAATGTAAAAGTGAAGCATTTTGGAAATTAAGTTTTTCAAACACTCATGTGACATATTTTAGAGTACCCCATGCAATGAAACCCTCTAAAAATGAAGTATATGTATGGAAAAAAAATAAATACTATTTTATCACGGGTCAGTTTGAAACATTGTTTAATGTGGTGGTCTTGAATGCAACCTTGTTACCTTTGACAGGGGCCTCTTTACCTGCTATTTCAGAGCAAGAACTTGTATCAGTGTTCAGCCATGCTCCTCATAGGGGTGAGAGTAAGGATAAACTGTCTCTTGAACTGAAAATTTAAGACTAGAGGGATGTAATGAAATTCACAAAACATAAAGAAGTTAGTATTTTTTGTTACTTGAAGTAGAATTTCTGAAGGTGATAGAAACCAAACCCTCTCATTGTCCACTTATGTCACCATACCCATCTGGGGTAGGGAGAAGCCTAAATTCTGAAATTAATTCTATATTTACTCCCTAGGCCTGAACTGAACTGAAGTTGAATGGCTCCTCTAGATTCTTCAAACTTTCAAACTTTCTGAAATTTGGTGGTAAATTTTCTCATGCAGTATGGCCTTTTGTCTGGTCACATGTAACTGAAGATTTGTGGACCAATGGTTCCATGATAGTGCTATTGGGGTGCTTCAGTGTCTTGAAAATGGTCTGCTTGAGATTGGTTCAGAACTGTTACTGAACCTAACAGTTTGTGTGAATTTAAGTTACTAGAAAGATGTATTTAGCTAGGATAAAGGGGACTTTCCTAAACAACCCCATTCACCATTTCCTGTGCAGTTCAAAGACAAAATAAATGAGATTCTGTTGAAAAAGGTGTCTTGATCTACATCCTGCATCATATGACAGTGCAATTCTCATTGTTCATGGTTGAATTTTAGCCTTATTATATGGCTCAGGTCTGCTCACCTTTGGTTTTCTTCAGTACAGTATACCTACCACACCATATCAAATATATGCTATTTTTGTTTGAATTTAGGTTGCATGCATACATACAGGAAAACCAAAACTTGAAAGGGAAGCGTTTTCAGTAAATCTCCCTGCTGCACAGTAGTTGTAAGGGAAGTTACATTACTATGCTTCCTGTGTTTCCTCGATGTCCTGAGGTCTCAAAAAACTGTAAACTGCTTGTTTTGGGTGTTGATTAGGGGCTTTTCTGCTATACCTGTGTATATTGGCAGGAATTCAGCTGTAAGTTCCTTGAATTGTTGACAGTCTGTGGCACCATCTGCAGCAGTTGCCGACCTCACCAAAACTCCTCTACCATCCCCGGGGCTTTCCAGTTGCCCCAGGGGACGGTACAGGGCTTGTGGTGAGGGTGGTCAACTTTTAAAATGAGATAATGCTGACGTGGTTGTGGTACGTTGAGTTCCCCCTGACTTTTCTCAGGTAGTCAGTGGTTTGATGGCAACATTGTATCTAGTGTGAATGCTTGATATCAAAACAAAATCACCATGAAAAATTGAAACATGGACAAAGTGATTAGTGAGCTGTTTCAGCTCCACAATGCAAAGTTGATCTGTTGCTCCCACACATAGTAAAACAGAGGCAACAGTCTTCCATTTAGTCTGACCTTTCATTAACCCATATTTTAGCTAAACACATCAGAATGCGTGTGTCTTTAAGTGAACAAACGTGTCAAATCATTGATGATGATGATGATGATGATGACAATGATGACGATGATGATGATGAGCACATCCACCCAGTAGGCTATGTCAGAGTAGAAGTCTAAACTTGTGGTGTGATGATGTTGTCATATTGCTTACATTCGGTAAGCAGACCCACCCTTTACGCATTTGTAAAAGTCTCTGATTGAGAAATGCCTTTCCTGTGAACTTGCCAGCTTCCTGTCCATAAGACCACATGAAAGTGTTTTCACGAGTCTTCATGAGTTTCATGAGAATAAGCAGTTGTAACAGTTACAATGAGATGATAATAAGAAAATACCGATTCTTCAGGAATGTTTCTAAAATCATGAAGTATGTCAGAGATCTAGAAGGTGGCTATAAGAGTGTTTTTAATATGAATGATGGATTCTTAAAGAATTCCTCAGGGGTGTTTTTTTGGAAACTCTCAACCTAAGAACTATGAACCCAATTGTACTTTAGAAATGCTTCTCTGAATAATAAATTACATATTTGTGCCATTTTTATATAATTTTCAACTATTAAATTAATTTCCTCAACAGCCGTCTCTGTATGTTTTGATCATATTAGGGTAAACACTGTGGGTTCACCATTACTGGAACCAGGCACCAAGAACATTTAAATAACCACATAAGTCTCATATTTGATCATTTTCATTCTCAAAGTATGCCTCTAGTTTCAATTTAACAAACCCTAAAGTTTCCATTTCATACAATAGAAAGTAATGGGACTAAATGAGAAACATTATCATCATGCTGCTTTGTGCACTGTAGTGAACTCACTTTTACTTTCTTGCCACTAACAGCTCAGCGTCTCATTCATGCTCTCTAGAGGGCAACACAACAGCGTCTCAGGATGCCCTTAGTCAATAATCATCTGCATGCATTTCTGACTTCTTTGTGTAATTCACTATAGTAATTTCCCTCAGGTAATTTAAATGTACCAGATAAGTATATATTTTTCTTTGCACAAATAAATAGTAAGTAATAAATGATAATAAAAATATTTTGGGTTATGTTATCATACTTATGCTATTAATTAAACTTTTTCTCCTTGAACACAGTAGGGGATGTAGGGCATACTTGTTTAATAAAAGGAGAGATGGAAGGGGAAAAAAACATCTGATAAAAGGAGGAAATTCTGGGAAATTTGGTTGCCTCACAAAGTGCACGTCATTTCCTCCTATGACAAATGTGTGGTTTCAGTCTTTTAAAAAACGTTTTTAAGCAGTGTGATTATGACAAGTCTGTACAATTGGCCTCTGACAGTGTGTGGGGATTGAATGGTCATGTAAAGAATATGTATTTTCAACAGTCAATGGAACCAGCAATAAGTAAGTCATATTACATCTAAGTTATCATTATATTTCATTTTTAAAAATATAATTTGATATATGATATCAAATGTATTTTTTATATTTTCCCTCCATTATGTCTAGGTGTTATTATGGCTATTTTCAATGTCTCATATACAGCAGTTGTGTCAGATTGCATCCAACAATATGTTAGTGCTACACCTTTTCTGAACTTCTGCCTTGTTTAACTTTGTTCTGCCACGATGCAGTAAAATTGTTTTTTAAACTGTAATGAAAATGGCACCCATTGTAATGAAAAATACTGTAAAATACACTGTAATTATATAGATTTACAGTGTCTAGTGGTATCTGTGTATCTGTACATAATGTAACTTCATGAGTGTGTGGACTGGCAATGTAGAATAGAAGAGAATTATTAAATACCTGGGGTCCACTTCTCATCTTCTGTTTCATATAATGTAATATTGGCTGAATGTTTGCCAGTTGAAGCATCCCTATATCTGTCCAAGTTCCCTTCATTGATGTGATGTATATGGTAACCTTAACTGACTAGAACCTCTCTCCTCAGCATTACTTTCCCTTCTGTTGGTTATGGCTGTTGATTCAACAAGAACTGTCACACGATGCAGAAACCAACAGTGTGGGAATTCTCTGCAACAGACGTTGAAACTAACCAGACTCATACATAAGGAATCTGTTGATCTAATCAGAATATATGTGAGTACAGTTACAGAAATGCAGTATCTTATTTTGCTGTGTTAAATTCTCATGCAATATGACTTCAAAATCTTTTAAATATTTTACAATTTCTATTAACTGTTGATGTCTCTCTTTAAGTGTGCAGCTTAATCAGGGTCTGATATTATTTTATCCTTTTTTGCAGAAGGTCAGCCAAGGCGACATGTCAGAGCTTTTCTGCAAGACTTCAATTAACAATGTCCCTGACCCCAATATCTCTGGCCTAGACCCATCAGAGAGGATAGTAAGCATCTACACACATCTTCAAGCTTTCTTCCCACATCTTAAAAGGGTATATGAGCAGCAGACAGACTTACAGTTACCCCCAAACGCACTGCTGACTGAGCTAAGCAATGTCAGTAATCGCAGCATCAGCCTGGCTGCTCTAGTAAACTGCATTCATCAGAGCCTCTTCCCAAACCTGCCTGTACCAGAACCAGCAGGGGGGCCAACTTCACTACCTCCATCTCAGAATACCTTCCAGCAGAAGGTCTATGGCTGTGTGGTCCTGAAGACATACAAGGAGTTGCTATCAAATGTTGCCAGAGAACTGAGGACTCTTAAAAGCCAGGTGTGCAGAAAGAGGACACAAATGAATGTAGTCTTTTGAGGATGACCAAAGGCTGGCCTTACACATTTTCATCCGCGCTTGTGCACACTGGGTTGCTAAATGAAGACTTAAAAGGATAAGTCAGAATCAAGGTGGCTGGTACATCAATAATTTTCTTTATTGGAGTCTCTATTTATCATATTTATTATTTATTTTCATGTATGTTTCTGATAGAAGAATACCTTGTATAGTGCAAGATTGTATAGCTATTTCAATAATATTTCTGTCCAAGTTAATATGGTCTAATATGTTATTTACGGTCCAATACACTGTTGATGAAAGCTTACTTCCTGTATAAAGAAT
This sequence comes from Hoplostethus mediterraneus, assembly GCA_034670385.1. Classification (NCBI taxonomy): domain Eukaryota; kingdom Metazoa; phylum Chordata; class Actinopteri; order Trachichthyiformes; family Trachichthyidae; genus Hoplostethus; species Hoplostethus mediterraneus. The sequence continues at coordinate 1,205,986 of JAXDDW010000132.1, read as the reverse complement.
CATCCAAAACACACTTATTATGTGTAAATCGTTATTTTTCTTTCACTTCTTTGTGTGGTCGTATCAATAATGTATGTATTCAGCCGCATGTCAGTGTCCTGCAAAAACAAACAAAACAAAACAAAATTGACATATTATGTTGCATTTTCGTTTGGCTTAATCCCAGAATCATAAATATATATTTCTACACATTTGGCAATGCTCTCTGTTGAATACAGTACTAAGAATACATAGATAAGAAGATTTTAGAACCAACACAGTTTTAGCTAGAAGCATCATAAGCTGTGTACTGCAGAGGCAGTCCCAACATGAGAAGTTAAAAGTAAATCAGGAAGCTGTTGAGACGCTGACTATGTGATATCAGCTCACAGTGACGCATGTCTTGAAGACAAGGCTGCATCAGATAGGAAAGACTTTGTGAAACGGGCGGGCTGTCTGGTCAGTCACAAGGTGTGGGTGTGTATGGGTCAGATAACTGTATGTGTAAAAAGCGTATGGTGTTTCTGCGTGGATCTGCATGCAGATACAAGTATGTGTAAGGGTGGGGTGGGGAAGACTGAGGAGAAATTCAGATTGTCCATCAAAACAATGCAAGGGTTATCCCCAGACACTGACTGCAAATATATTTTTTCCGTAATTATTAAAAATTAATCATCAAATCATTCAAAGTGTTTCTGTTGAAATGAAGTAGTGCAAACATATCTTCTTTAACTTTCCTCAGATCACAAGGCTTCAGAAAACTGGAAGTTGATGTGGATTGACTCTGGGTCATGCATCAAGTTCCCTGTTATAACTCCCTGTTTTATTTAAAGCAGAAACAGAGAGGGTATTTCAGGGCAACAGTGATTCTCCAGTCTACATTAATCATTCCTTTTCACTACCCGCTTTATCCTATTCAGGGTGATGGGCTGAAGCCTATTCCAGCATGCATTGGGTGAAAGGCAGGGAGACACCCTGGACAGGTCATTAGTCCATCACAGGGCTAACACAGATACACAGACAATCACTCACAGCTATGTGCAAGTCTTCAATGTCTTTGGAATGTGTGAAGAAAACTGGAGCATCCGGAGGAAACCCACATACAAGGGTAGAACATGCAAACTCCACACAAAAAGGGCCAGGGGCTGGGAACCGAACCCAGGCCTTTCTTGCTGTGAGGCAGCAGTGCTAACCACTACGTCACCATGCTGCCCCAATCTACATTATAATGAATTAAAATGCAAGGGTGGGATGTAAGTGGTGGGTATACACAGAAATATTAACAATGTGGAGTGCTCCTTGACGTTCCTAATATTTAGATAGATATAACATTAAAAATAGACAGCAAAGGTGTGAATGTGACAGAATAGCTTGAGCTAAATACTTATGCAGTTACAGTCTACATCAAGCACTCTAATCTACTCAACCACTAGACAATGTCAAATTTTATTTCTGAACCATTGTTATCCAATCCAACAGTCAAGGATTTTAGGCATTAAAAACACTTGTTGAACAGAAACTGTTTTACTGTGATATAGTGCACATAACTGACACTGCATCCTGGTAATGGTACCACTGCATTTACAACATTTCTCTAATGAAGCAAAGAAAGATGGTCTGTGTTCCTCACACAACCTGAATGCACAATGCACAATCTGATGTATGACAATGAACAAAAGTATTTGCAATGATGGAATACTTGTGCATACATGAATTGGACTTGGTTGAGAAACTTTTGGGACTTGGCATTGTTTGGATCATTGGATCACAATGACAATGCTTATGACAATTATAACTCTGAACCACAATTACATTTTATATTTTATTGCAAAAGCCTAAGCCAAATGTGTATAATGTAATCTACAATAGATTGTATGGGGGGTGACACATCTAATCATTCATATTGATGAGCACCTGCAAAGAAATAATCAAAATGTACTGTGTTGAAAAGCATTGTATTATACAAATCTTAATCTCTGAAATACTATACTAAAAAAACATCAAATGAATGAATCAAGTTATTATACATGTTTTACACATCTTGGTCTCTGGAGGGCAGCATACACCAATAACTGACTACATTTATTATAGCCTTACAAGTACAAATGCATCAGCTACAGAAGAACAGCTGATATCTTTGGAAATTGTAGAAATTCGAATGTTTGGCATTCACAGAAAATGTTAAAGGTTGCTGCAGGGTATGAAGAGTTACCGTGAGTTCACACAGTGAGCAACTTGGTTGATGGGTCACTATTCCGAGAGGCTCCAGTTGCATCTATGCAAATCATGTATTTTTTGCTGCTCTGGTATTGCATTTCATAATGTTACATCAGTTTAACACAGCTAGTAATCAAAAGTGCACAGAAAAAGATCATTACTTCAGAGCTAAGCACCAACACCAATAACAAATGCAAGCATTTTCAAAGCATTTTATTGAAGCTTTTTATGTTGTACTCTGTAAAAAATAAGTTATAGAGAGCTAGGAAGCTGTAAGGCTGTAATCAAATTCTCATCCATTTTTCATTTGCCAGGTGGAAATATTGTTCATGGAACAAAATCATATTGGTAGGGAAACAACGAGTAGCTGAGTAGCTGTTGAAAAAAGTTCTGTTGTGGCAAACCTTTCTTGACCAACAAGCTTGTTGACCCTCTACACATCAGCTGAGTTTTCCTGGTTAGCTCTATAGGGAATGAATGGACTTCCTTCTCATGTTCTTTGTTGATTGTGTTGTTCGCTATATTAAACATTATTTTTTATTTTTTCAGCACCAAACACAAAATGTAAAGGGCCTGGTTCAAAACTGTGTCTGTACAGTAACACTACATAATATTTATAAAGGGAATGCATTTAGCAGGGAGCACTAATAATCAGGATTGCCACATTCTCCAATACATCAACCCCCTTTTATTTACTAATTCTATTCTTAAAACAATATTTGAACAAAAATGCTTTATTTTAAGTGCAAACTTCATACCTGTCTTTAAAGGAATAGTGTTGTACCTATTTTTCACTTGTCATAGTTTCACAGAGTGAAAAATGGCTTCTTTGAGTTGTTCATGTCCCCAAACACAAGGTATTCCAAGGAGATGATACACCACAGATCAAACAATTTGCACTCAGAGCAGCTCAAAATGATTTTCTCCATTCTTCCTAGATGCCTTGTATAGGGTTGACATTTCTTAGCAAGCTCATGTTTACAAAGTTGCGTGAGTTTAGACAGCAGTTAGTTTCTGTTTTTCCTGACCCCTCTCCTCAAATATTACATAAGCAGATGCTATGAACACTTGGCCAGCACTAACACCACTGAGATGCATATTCTCACTCCTTTCTTTTTACACATCATGAACTGAGCTCAGATTTCTGTTTCATGGGGTCTTTAACTGCAAATGTAGTGTGCAGCTCATGCAACCCTTTAAATATGTTGTAAAGTTGTTAAAATGGATGAATGAAGGGCATATCTAGTTATTGTCTTTATTTATTATATCAATACAAAACTTTTTTTTTTAAGACATAACTATATACATCCCTGATTATTGAAGTGTTTAATGTCATTAACATTCTCATAGGATCTTTGAGCATCCATATTTGCATGCACAGAGCCATAATGTCTGTTATTCAGGACCTGGATACTTGATTATTGCTTTATGCAACTACTGGCAGATTGTTATTGAACAGATTATTGCATACAATTTCTTATATTATTCAATAAAAAATGATCATGCTAAATCCACAATATACATAATTAAAATCTTTGTATTTGCATAGTTATCCAAACATATATATGTATATATACACACACACACACACAATAGATGCAAGAAAACCTGGCATGAGAGGCAACTAGATAGCAAAAGAAGTAGTAAAACCATAAATATGCACTCCCAGGATCTATTCAAAATCACTGCATAAATGTATGAGCTCACTTGCACAGGGTTGTCGTGTCCATATTCAAAAAGCGAATGTTCATTCTTGATTCAATTTCAAACCCCTTCAGTAACTGCAATGGAAGCATTTATTTCATTAGTGATTAATTTACATTGATGATGATGATGATGTGGTAATCTTTGAAAGTGGTCGTTTTCACTTTACACGTTATAAAACGTGGGTCACCATATAGTAACTACAATTCCCACCAAATCATTTGTTAAGTATAATAACATATTTCAATAGACTTTAAAAGTTCAATGATTTGGTAAGAAAACAGCTGAAACATACAATTCATATATCACATATATTTTGGGTACCGACCTTGAGGAAATGCTCAAATGTGATTCCCTCATAAAATTCATCAGGTTCCTGTGTGTGAAAAAGCAAATTACTGACACTGACTGCACAAACAAGCAAAGAATCAAACTAAATATTATCTTGGCTATCTTGGCCATGATATACCATACCATGTGACCCATTGAAATACTGGCCACCTCCAACATGGCAGCATCAGTGATGCCTTTGGCTGTTTCCTTTCCCAGCGCCCCACTTCGAGATAACAACTCCTCCACCACCTAGCCAGATGTGGTCAATAATGAAAACAAAATCAACATTCATGACAGAGAAATGAATGATCAAACTCAAATCCCACGGTCGGAAAAACCTGGGGGAATTAAACACAGACCCTCGCTCCTCCCTCATCAACTACCATTGAGGTGTGCTTGACTCATTAATTTACCAGGGTGATGATGATCATAACAGAGTCAAGTTACTTTTTGCCTATTCTGAGTATTGCCACAGGTGACTTGCAATGAAAGTATTACTAATAAAATGTTACAGTGGTGGCAAAATTATTAGAACACCTGACAGATCTGAAAATATTGACCTTTTCTTGCCTCCAAAACATGATTTCATCTCATCATGTTCATGAAACATGCAGATGGTTGCTCTGAGCACAACAAATATCAGATGAAGTGAGTCCTACTGTTTATATCCACTTTTAACTTTAATATTTGGTATGTCCACCTTTTGCAGCATTCAAAAGAATCACACAGCTGTGTCCTAAGACTCTTGCATCACCATCAATTTAACCACAATCACACCTGACAATGATTACACAAGTAATTTGGCTTCTTCTGTGAAGGAACATGATTGTGTGACATTGACAGTGAAATAGGCCTAGCTTGTTTTTTGTAAGGAAAATGACGTAAATCTCCTTATGATGGCTCTATTCTATGGTTTATAGAGCATAATGATGACTTTGTATATACAGTATTTCATTCGTTTTATGGGTATTTTAAATGGCCAATTGAACAAAAACAACTGAAACCTCTTAAATATGCCAAGTGTTCTAATAATTTTGGCCACCACTGTATATTTAACACATGCTCAACAGATTGGCCATGCATGTGTGCAGGTTCAGTGAACTGCAGTCAATACATGACAGACTGTTGCTGCGAATAGGAGTGTTGTGATGTTGTCTGGTTACATAAGGACTAGGGTTAGACAAAAGTATTGAAACTGTGACGGTGCAGTATTTCTGTCTGTGGATATGGTAGCTTGTATGATAGGCTTACATGTCTGTATTCCTCCAGGGTTATTGTTCCATCATTGTCTGTGTCGTGCATGTTGAATAGGACTGTTGAGAAAAATGAGAAAGGATTACACAAAAACATTCTCCATTAGCACGGCTGTGCGAGGCTACTGATATCAGTTTTACAGTGTGGTGTTATCACTCCAGATTTCCAGAGATTTTATATAACCAAAAGAAGTACTTTTATGTGTTGTGAGTCAGCCATAGATAATGCCAACCATGTGATAATTTGTCGTAAGACACACATCTCAATTTCTCCCTCCTGATGCTCTCACGCTGTTCCTCTGTCATGTGCAGTGAAGGGGGCCTGAAATGGGACATAACCACCAGGAACTCCTCAAAGCCAATCTCCTGGACCGTCCCCTCCCCATTCTGTCGAAAGTTTCTTCAGAAATATAGAAAGAGCAAATCAAACTTCTACATAAAAACTACCTGCTTGTGACACAGCCAAGCAATACTATTTATGGACTACACAGAGTATTCAATTTCTTTTTTTGTGTATTTTCTTGCCCGAAAAAGATACATTACCTTCTGTCAAAGAAGGCCTCTACGATTTGGGAACGGATGGGATTGCATGACAGATCTGGAATTGTGTTGAAATCATCTCTCCTTGAAGAATACAGTAAACAATTTTTATGGCACTGCGAATCATGGTACCATGAGTACTGATGTGCAGATTCAAATGTTCAAGAACAAAACCTGTTAACCAGGTTTCCATTTCAAAAGAAAGTGATTAATTTATGTGAACCAACTGATAAATGAAAATAATACACATGAAAATGGAAACAGAAAACTAATGCTGACACTGGAAAGTATATACTACAGCATATGTTGAGGCACTTGTTTACATCAAGGTGTATTAGTGACTGAATACTTGAGGGTCAACTTACTGCAGAGTCTCTTCGTTGTGGCTCAACTGCTTGAATCGTTTGTGCAGGATTCCGATCTGTTCAAATGAAACTAAGAATGGAGAACAGGAACAATTTCAAGACAACCTAGAGTGGCTTGCAGAACCAGATTATCAGCTTCTGCTTAATTAAGCCTGTGCAGGCCAAGGGTGACTCACAAATGAATTCATGGGCAAGCATAAGCAGGCTTTGAAATGCATCCAGAAACAAGAAGCACAGCAACTACCACAAAATAGACAATTACTCAAAAACACTGCAAACCCATGGAGTATTAAGTATTTCAACATTTTAATGTTGATATTTAGGTTGTATGTTGAGAATTGTTGATACAATATTTCACCTATTGTATGACAAAAGCAATAATTAAAGTGGGGGCACTGGAAACTTTCACATCAAAGGCAGATTTGGAAACCCCTTGCTTTGCAACTTGCTGTCTCTCTGTCTGCAACTATATATAGATCAAACTCATCGTTTTCATGGAGTGCTATGGTTACAATAAAAATAGTAAAATCAGAGGCACATGAAGGTATGGAGCTAGAAGAAAAAAAATCAACAGCTTTATAAGGCTTGTTCATTGACTCATCTCTTCCTGTGTATTCCCAAAGCTCAGTGTCTCATCCATTATTAACTGTGGCTTACTATTTAAACTTACATAAGCCACTGAGGAAAGTTGTTATCCTTCAAGCAACTTGCAGAGTAAATTATTTATATACTGCACCAAAATAATGTTTTCCTAAGATTCAAGAGGTGCTGTATGATGACTTTCTAGCTCTATAATGATCATCGCGTTGCTATTCGTTTCAGTTTACTACTAAACATATTTGACATGATCTTGGAATGGTCTGTGTCTCCCCATGGGACCGAATTGGAACTACATGGACACTGCAGCTGCACGTTCAACTCCCCAAATTGTCCCCATCTCACAGTATTTGTCTGATGGGATCTGAAAATCATATTAAACGCTTAAAGCCCAAGTGCGATTTGTGCCAATCAATATCCAATAGCCCCCCCCACACGTCCCACCTATATGCCACTGCAGAGCCACTGCAAAAAAAAAAAGTAATGACGCATGAGTAGGTACTCACACCCCGTCTTTTCCGCCAGATCAAGGTACTCGGGTTCACCAGGTAAGGATTGTAATGCGCCCATACCTCCAACAGCTTTTCCCACGACTTATCCAAACGCGACCCGATATGTACTAAAGTGAAAGAACGATGGTTCATTGGATCGTGTTTCGGTAACATTCATCTCCACCTCCAATATTGTTTCTTATAGCCTATTAAGTCTTAGCTCACACCTCTTCGCGTTTATCTTTTCTCCCCGTCAGTCAGTCGCGAGGCAGGCTCCTATCATCCTCTGTACAGCGCCTACTTCCGCAACTACGGATCTGACGACGCCACAGTGTTTGGAACAACAGGCTGTAGTTTGCATTATTCATGTGGACGTATTTACTTATTCAGTAATAGCGGCCATTTGTTTTTGTTTTTTTATTCAAGCGGGGCAGGAAACAAGCGCATTATTAAAGCTACACAGGAGCAAAGTATTTGTAGCCTAGATTTTAGAGAGGATGCCTGTTTCACCTCCAGTATTGGCAAAGTAAAACAATATACTGTAGCAAAGTACGCGATGGACGTGAAGACAACACAGTAGTGTTAAAATTAAAGCAGGTGTAATCTGTTCATACAGGTTTGCCTCAGCAGATCTCTTGGGGAATGATGTAGTAACCCTCTGATCAACCCAATTTACTGCTTTCTTGCAGTAAAAAGCACATTATTATATCACTTAAAGATCACAAATCCCTAATACCAAGGGATTCAACAAGATTTTAGCCAGTATTTTTTTTAAATGAAGCACAGTAATAACAACCTTACTTGTAGCATCTGCTTCACAAGGCAATTCAAGTTCAAATTCAAGAAGTTTATTTGTCACATACACACACAGTGTGTGCAGTGAAATGTAAAAAGTGGCAATGCTCAACAGAAATGTGCAAAGGACAAAATAATAATAATAATAGGTTCACACTATTTACAATAAAAAACCAACACAGTATTTACAATATTACAGTAAGAGCTCTATATAAAAAAACAACACAATATTTACAGTAAGAGCACTTTCAAAATAAAAATATAGTAAAAAAGGGAAATCTCAATTAAGATGTAACCTGTACCATCCAGACTCTCCAGTGAACTCAATCCTGCATAATGTTTGCACAGTGTTTACATTTACAGCTGGCACATTATAAGGCCTACAATATGCTTCCCAGATTGCTGACATTAACTGGTAGCCTACCCAACATATTGTGGCCACAAGGTAGCCAAACAGAACCATAAGCAGTCCAACAAAACAAGGCTTCAGGACTGGAGGAACAGATGTCAGCCTTAATTGACGCAGGTATTTCAATACTGTTTCACATGGAATTGTGCCACTATTCTGAAGTAGTGTACACCTTCAAATGTTTTAAAGCAAAATGTTTCTGTCCTGAAGTGAAACAAATGTTTGCCAGTGGGACGAGTAGGCTCAAGTGAGTCAATGGGGTGAATACCTTGACAAACTAGATTGCTATGTTATTGTAATTTTATATTTAACATAAAGTTAATGGATTTCCATTCCACTTAAAGTATTTTGCATTGATTTCAGACCTAAAACAAGGTTAGCAAGAGCTTTGCAGAACAATAATGAATACAACTCTGTTGTTTAGGGTGAATCTAAACAAGGTTCCATAATTAATCAAATAAAAAACAAGAATACATTAGGTGAAAACAAACCGTATAAAAGTCTGTCTGTAAAAATATATGATTAAAAGTGATTTAAAGCTGCACAAGGCAATTTCACTTCCTGCCACACGTTAATGTCATGTGAGAGATAATTGTTTGAATTGTGAGATTTCAACACCCGAAGTCATACAATGTTTCTTCAGTAAACTGCATACTCCTCTGACCTAAATGTCTTCTTCGTGGGTGGTTGGGGTGGAGGTGGTGAAGAAAATCTTTTGTCAGCAGGTTTATCCATTATTGGTATGTCCAGTTTTCTCTAGACAGAGTGCTCACTCTCTGTTGTTTAGAAGAAAGTTCTGTATTTCGCCCTGAAGTTTTAATTCATCACTTCTTGTGCACAGAGAGTATTTTCCTCCAGTGACCATACCCAATCCTGGAATTTAATATGGAAAAATGGGCGAATCCATGGTGTGTTACAGGAGATGAGATGCTCTTGCAGCACCACTTGTCATTTAGGCTGATAAGATGAAATGCATTTTGCCAGCCTAAGCTCTTCTGGCCTGGTGTTCCAAATCTTAAAGGCCTGAGCAAAAGCCTGGTCACATAAGGTCTATAACTGACACTTTAAATGCCAGGAGGGCCATGCCTGAGGATCTCAGGGTAAAACGGTCTGAGGTGTAGTTAAGGGCTGGACAAAAATCAATTCTAAGACTAAGAGGTGACAACTGACCCTGAAATAGGGGTCAAATTATCAGGTGATAGGAGTTTACTCTTTGTCAATATCCTACCAGAATAATTCTGCAATCTGGGGTCATGCAACAGGTTGTCATTTGAGAAAGAAATACAAGGTGTGTATAAACCATGTATAACAATGTTTAACAATCTATCAGCATTGTTAAAATACATGCCAGTGTGATCTGTTCCTAAGCTGCAAACATGTTTGAACCAGCTTTTAGTATGTTGCTCATGGTTTAAATGTGAAACAAATATAATTCAAATTCTTAGATATAGTCTTGATCTACAGTGATAAAGGTATAGATAAAGCTGAAATGTTCAGGGCCAATAACAAGGACATCACTGTTGTCAGAATTTAGCCGAAGGAAAGGAAAGGAAACGCTATGTCAACTAATAATATAGCCAAGGGGTAACATATAAGGAGAACAGTATCACCCCAAGAAGCTTTGGGGCACACCACTACTAATCAATAAAACAGAAAAAAAGAAAGTCACCACTGAAGACTACAAGTTTTCTGCTTGAAAGGTAAGATGAGAAGCAGTCCGTGGCAGTACCAGAGATGACTACCCAGTCACTTAATCCAGGAGAACAAGCAGTTATGGTGAAGGCTGTAATTAGGTCAGACAGCACTAATGCAGAGTACTTGCAGAATCTGCATTTATCATTGAAAGATTCCAAAAATGTTATTTCTTTCCACCACCTCTTGGAGTTATTTTGATACTGTTTAACCCAAAAGCATTTTAATGGGGCTGTAATTATTAAGGACGTGTATCAAGGCAGATTTGTTTTTTCAGGAGAGCCTAACACTTTTAAAATATGCAGGAACACAACAAATGTTATTCATGGAGAACAAACTTGTCTTATAGGCCTCACAGCCCATTTGAGGAATTGTAGTGTGTAAGCTCAAGCATTTCTCAAACACCCACCCACAAACTGAATTCACATAAGTCATTCTTATGATATTTAACAGTTCAGTGAGTTTTTATGAAAACAAAGAACTGTCTTGCACAGTAAAACCAGAAACCAGTGATTTTATCAAGATACTGTTCTATAAACAATCAAAGTTTTTATTCCAAAATGAGCCTTATTGCATAGTTATACTCAAAGTTTCTATCTGAAAGTGTAACTATATGCCCGGAAAATGACCCAGGGTACTATCAGTGTTCATGTCAGTTTCCTATACAGCTTTGAGAAAAACATGTACACATGTTCATGTACACATATATTGACTAAACTATCCACAATCATAGAAATAACAAAGCTAAATTCAGTTTGGGGTCAGAAGGTCACATACTGAATGTAATAGCATTTCTCTATAGTCGTAACAAGATTATTGATTAAAATGTGCAGTATTAAGGTACACCACATGGTGGTAGCATTTTATCAATGTTATCCAGCAGGCTAAACGTCAGTTTGTTTTGTTTTTGTTTTTGAGCAGGGGAGGTATATTAGGATGTGCTATGGTTTATACCTGATACCTATGTATGCCTAATGTATTGTTAATCACAGTGATATGGTGCAGATTGTAACACTTTCATAGATGTAAATTGTCAACAAGACAAGATCCTAAGATCTGAGTTAAGACTGTGGAATAGATTTCCTTGAAGCATCAGATCAGCGGAATCAGACGAAATTTTAAAACTCTTCAAAGCTATTTTTAACCGTTGGCTTTTCACCATGTCTGGCATATTCTTTGATACTCTGTTGATCTTATGTTGTCTTTTTAACCACGCTTTTAATTTCCTTAAATCCTATATGTTTCGATTGGTGTTCCATGCTCTGCTTCCTTTCTTCCTGCTTTGTAACCCCCGTATTTTGTAAAGCCCTTTGGCACTGACTGGTGGTGTGTTTTTAAAGCACTGTATAAAGAAAGTTGACTTGACTTTGAGGCTGCAAAAGATTGTTTACATATTTTCATAGATTAAAACCTATTCTGCTTATTTATTTATTTATTTATTTTAAATCTTATTTTATAAGTCAAACTCTCCATGATTATTTATGAATATACCAAACACTGTGATGGTCAAATTGATTAGTCAGCAGGAGAGACACATCTTTGAAGATTATATGCCTCTTGTAATATTTAGCCATTTTCTTGTGTTCAAGTAACCCTGGCCTGGGGCAGAAAACATGTCTCTGCCAATGAAAAGCATTTGAAACCATTTGTCACCACTTTTACAACAGCAGGATTATGTAGATGCATTCAATTATGTTCCTGAGGCTTACTATCTTGGTGTTATCATTTTACCATCGTCTTTGAACAGGTGCTGTAACGTTGCAGCAACTCTTTACATTAGCATTGTGATAAGACAGCAACTGCAATGCAGTAATATTAGAAGCTAGCTTAAAATGACAATATTAACGTAATGCCAAGAGCTGTCTTTTTATTATCTTTTTGGTTGTGACTCTTTTGTCATTTCTTTGGTCATTTTGTTTAGATATTTACAAAGACAGAACAAAGACAGCTACAGCTAATTTATGATAATGTTAAGCTGGCAATGAAGGTGTCATATTCAGAAGAATGGATAAATAGGCCTAAAATGACTAACACTGAATCCCTATTTGGTTTGGATAAGTGTTCAGGATAATGTGCATAAATCAATTGTTAACACAGGACATGTTAGGTCAAGTTCATTTGTATAGTCCTTAATCACATTTACAGTCTCAAAGTGCTTCACAATGCCCACATTGTGAAAAAATAAATGAAAACGACCTTACACCCTCAATGAGAACAAGAGTAACTCCAATGAAAACCTCATTACTAAGAAATGATGGCAGAAATCTTGGTACGGGCCTCACAGAGAGGGGTCCGCCTCACATGTGCCCAAATTTTATTGTTTTGGTCAAGATTCTGACAGCAGGATTTTCTTCGAGCTTAAGATTTTTGATGCTAGCATTTGGTAAACCTAAGAACAGGACGTTACAGCGGGGCACGATTATCACAAAAATTGTAATTGCCGATTAATTCCTATGATATTGTAATTGCAAATAGAATTGTGATTAATAGAATTGCAATTAAATACATATTTTGTTTCCAACTGCAAGTACTGTATTATGTATAAACAACCAAAACAAATCAAGACAATAACAGATTTTTAGTGATGTAAACCCCAGGCAGACAGTGCAGCTCTCAAACCTTGAGCAGTGGCCTCTCCTGTATGATCTTGGGCAGAGTATGCTGTTTGCAGGCATCTGCTTTGTAGCGTAAAGTCATCAACATAATGAACCATTAGCCTGATGTGGTTCCATAGTTCTACTCAACCAGAAATCAGTTGTGGTCGCATATTTGCCAACTATGCACCACATTGCCTTGTGGTTCACCAAAGTCCACATTACAAAACTGACTGAGGTCATATGGTTGTGGACGATGCAATGTGTTGTTTCTATTAGATCTGCATAGGGCAGTGAGTGTTAAGAACAAAATTGAAAATACTGAAATAATTTTGTCGTAAGGCATACCTTGAAAAAAAGTAGAAAAATGATTTGTATTTGATTGTTTTCCTACTTTGGTAATTTAATCTCCTGCCCCAAATCTGTTTTGCAAATGGCTGTGATTTTGCAGGGAAACCAGTCTGTAGGAAATAGCAAACATTTCAAAATGTTTTCAATGTTGTCCTTGTTTAGCATAAAACAAAATGTAAGAATTTTGAGTTACGTGTCATGTGAAACCAATTCATTTACCATTTACATTGGCTGTATTTTTCTGATCTTCGTGTCACTATTACCATAGAACCAAACTATGCTTTCCATTTCATTTTCACAACAAAGAGTCATCTGATTCTTACATGACAGCAAACAAGCAATAGAAAATGAGAAAGGCAATAGAGGTAAGGTTGAAATATTATATTTATATCGTCCTGGACTGTTTTATTTTATACTGCTACCAGGTTCCCACTGTTGAAGCATTATAAATATGAATGGCCTGTCTAGCCTGTGTCAGTGAGAGACTTGAATCGTGAAGCCCAGAAACTGTCTGACGTGGTTTAATTCTGTGCAAGCAATGAGTCCTAACAGCTGAGGGTAGAAGACAATGTTACAAGTGGCAGAGGTCAATCAGTTTAGGACATGTTCATTCATTTTCATTGTTGCCAGGCATCGATGCATAATACAGATCAAATCTGGTCTGAAAAACCGCAAATCTTTTTTACTCTGTCCTTGAAATGTTCTTTCCTTTGAAATTCATTCAGTCACTTGTTGCATGTAGTGTTTCTCTGTGTGTAATGATTACTGACCCCACCATGTTTGATGGCTTGAAATGGATTTGAATACAGGTTCTACTGGGCAGCTTGTGCCTGTTTTGCATGCACAGTGGCTTCTGTGGGCGAAGGAGTTGACAGGGCGCCGCAGTGCTGCCTCTAGCTCTCAGACAACAGCTGTTCAGAAAGAGCAGACATCCTGGGGGTGCTGAGACGTGTCTCACTTTTTCTCCATCTCTTTTTTCACCTGTCTGTCTCTTTCTTTCATCATACAGACATAGAGTAGACACACATGTGACACACAATGTGTCCCTCTACAGGCACACATGCGCATGCGCACACACACACACACGCACAAGCACACACACGTATACATACACATACACGATCCCTCTTGCTCTTACACACAAGGGTTTGACAAATTGTCTGATTGCCTGCGTTCAGAACACCCAGAATAAACCAGATTTAACTGCATATGGTTTCTATAATTGAACTGAAATCCATAGTTTGTTCTTCAGGCTTGGAAAGATGTTTTTGAAAAATAATTAACAGCATGAATGAAAATGAAATGGTCTTTTCTTTGAAATTCTCCAGCATAGCAGAAACAGTTCCCTTATGTGAATATGTGCCTTTGTGTCAGAAGGCACCAATTGTTATTGCAATGGTTCCTGTATCTTAGTTACAGGAAGTGGGTGCAATAGCTTCCACATCCATTTGTCTGTTTTCCCCTTGCAATGCATAGAAAACTATAGTTTTTGCTGAGTCATTTTGTTCACACCCTAGGAACTTCTTGCACAATATTTGTCTTGCAAATGTAACCACAAATGTTATGTCAGTGACATCTTATCGTATGCTGTTACAATATCACAGTGTTTGAATTTACTTTTTTTCACTCCACAGACAAATTCATTAAAGGAGTGATAATCTATGAACAACCTGTGTTACCTCAGAAGACAGTAATGAATTAAGAATTGGTCTAAAATGTTGTGTCTCACAACAGTGCCTTAGAGAACTGTGAAGTTAATCCACTTTTCTGCACACAATTTACACTGTTTCGAAGTCAAAGTCAAAGTCAGAGTCAAAGAATGTTGCTAATAATTAATACATGACAGATTTCTGAATGGTCATCTCAAATGAATATACATACATACATACATACATAATGCATGCATAACATGCATGTCATACATTTATATAATTGGGTCTACCTTCTGAAAGAAATCACCTTTACAGTTTTTTTTGATTGCTTTGACTCAATTTGCACAATAGAGTTTCAATGTGCAAAACTCAAAATGCAAAGTGCCAAACTGACTTTCAAAATTCATACTCTAAGACACTACATCCTATGCTGACATACAAAGTGCAAAACTCTAAATCATCTGCTCCATCCTCAGAGTACAGCCACCTGACATTACAACAATGTTCAAATGCTTATTACTACAAACGCAGGTCACTAAATCAGTTCATCAGGTGTTTGTAGCCATGTCTCATTACTTCCAGCAACCTTGCCCAGGTTAGTAGCATTGCAACACAATTGATAATCTCTTCACCACTACATAAAAGGCTGCTTAGAAACCTGGCAGTTTCTGATAACATGTAGCAGGCCGATGAGGTTGGCAATGAAGGACGGGGTCATCGATGGGGTCGCAGTCATGGCCAAGCAGACAGAAGGCATGCAGTTGCATCAAATAAAATTTGAGGAGATTTTACCAATGCTGCCTTGCAAATGAAGATATCAAATGCGACGTACATGAAATTTTGTGGCCAAATGCAGCAGAGAGGCAAAATGCTGCTTAAGCACTTTTTTTTCTGTAAAGTTTTTTGTTACTGTAACTGTTGTTTTAGTTTTTACTGTAAAATACAGTTGAGTTTACTGCATTACTGTATGATTTCTTTCATATACAGTAATCTACTGTAATCTAATATTTAGTTTGTCTTACATAAAAACACAAGCTATATATATATATATATATATATATATACCTCAGTCTATCACAAAGGATCATAGGGGATGCTTGCTGTACTTCATTTGAAGTACTTATGAGGAAATGACCCTTGCATTGTCTTTTTTGATGACAATTATTTAGTGTTTGACAGCATTATTTGATAATGGCCATTGTATTTGAAAATGCACCAATAATTAAACTTCACCGATGAACATATCCAATGTCCTGGTGCTATGATAAAGTTTTGCATATAATATTCTCTCATTTGACACTGGTGTTTATATTTTGCATGCTATATTAGATTTTGAACCCAAAATGAGCAGTATAGCATTCTGTGTTAAGAGTTTTGCAAATTGAAACTCTGTTGTGCAAATTGAGTCAAAGCAATCGAAAAAAAAACTGTAATTTTCTTTTGGGTATCTCAAAACCTCTAAAAATTGAGAATTGAGGGAGAAAAAAATATCTCATGAGATGGACACTAGCTACAAAATGCCTCCTGTATATGTGTCTGAAAAGGAGAAAAAGGGGAATATAATTGATCAGACTGTTGGACTTTCTGGAATTCTGTGACCAGTTGTGATGGCATTGTGATATCATTCCACTAATGTTATCTATTGAGAGGGTATTCTTGATACACAGAGCTTTTGTTGTTTTGTTGTTGTAGCAAAAACAATTATGATATTCGGCTGCAAAAGATCACACAAAGGCCATCACTATTCAGTGCATCCCCCCAACCTAATGTCTGTTACTTGTAGGCAACAGCTTGAGGTTTGTGTTGCTCCTTCACATCAAAGGGAAGAAGATAAAAAAGGAAAATCAAAAGGTTGTTGGATAATTTTATAGACATGTTCTTCAGTTCTGCTCGATTTGTTGCTCTTTGTTGCTCAGCCAAAGAGGGTCACAGAAATGGATTCTATTAATACTGACAGACATGTTATCCTAGCTCTGGCAATTTCTGTATTTAGTTTCAAACATATGAGAATGCATAAAAGTGCATTGTGTGAATCCAGTGTCTCAGCAGCTTGTGCATACCTCACCTTGCAATCTGTAGAAAGGTTTCTTAATGGCATGTTTCATTCCATGATCTTAGAAGCAGAGCCTTCATACTTTGATCTCCCTCAAATTGCTTATTGTATTCAGATAATCAGATGTTTCAGGTCTTTGTCTTTGTCAGGTCAGGTTCAAATCTAGTGCCAGGCGAGACAACTTGAGTCTGCAACAGTATTGGTACAAGTAAATCGAATTTCCCACTCCAAGTTTCCCATCAAAGCTGATTGAATGAGTCAGGCAGCAGCTCTTCCAATGTTCGGCTGGTCACCTTTCCCTTCACCCACTCACTCACAAGCAAACACTGAGCAAGCCAAGCTCTCTTAAGGCTATGTACTGAAACAAATGGCTTCTGTGAATTGAGTACAAGCTACAGTGAGCCACAGAACCAATGTCGATGATCGCAATATAAGTACTGCAAGCTTAATTGTGTGTAGGCTAAATCATTCCATTGCAATATACCTTCACAGACAAAGACATCTCACTTACGAAACCGTTCTTTTAGGAAGTGTTGTGAATGGGTTATTTGGGTTTTCAAATTTTTGTACGCAATCCTTATACTGAATACTCAAACTTGACTTGAAGCTGGAGATGCAGCTCGTCTCTTACTACTGTCTCTGAATACTACAAATCACACTGTGCCTGAGGTACATGTCCAGTCATGCTGCTGCAGTTTTCAGGATGATTTGTTGAATTGATGCTTAAGCTCCATTTCTCTAGCGAAGGTCAGGTAATGTAATTTATTACAGCAATATTCAGTCATTTTGATCCCTTCTGTATCATCCATGGCTGTGATTTCTCCTTGTATATAAGTAATAATCCCAGCCATGAATACCTACTGTTTTTCAGCAAACTCGTGGGTGTACTGATAATTTAATTTGCGTCCAGATAGATCTCGGTAACTTGAGGCATATCATAGAGTTGACAGGCTGTTCTGTTCTGACTGCTGCTATGTACTTCCTGATGATGTTGATTTTTAATTTCATGCAATTTGATAACATTTCGCCAGCTGTGCCTCCGATCCTACAGAAAAATGGATGCACAAGAACCACTAATTATTGGACTGTGAGTCCAAAAGGATGATATTTAGCCATTTACCTCCCACATTTACCGGTTCCATTAAGAAAGACATATGGGCAACAGCATATGCAAAGTGTGTCTGTAAAGAGCGTGACAGAGAGATTCAAATGCTCTTCAAAAACGTTTTTGGAACGTTGTATCGAGCACTCATCAGCAATAAACAAATCTCTTCAGTGTGTAGTGTATATTCCCTTCTTGTGGCAAACAACTAAAGACATCCTTGCACTACCCAGCCACTTGCCAAGCTGTGCCCATGACATTGTTTCTAATTATAATCTCAACTCATTCCACTGTCATTGAATTAACAATTTCAGGCCGTGAAAATGTAGTTTGGGTGGGAAACCCAGGCAGGCATCTTAAACCAGGCATGCAAGGCCATGAATACCAATGGTGAAGCTCCATTCTGGATACCCCATCACATCTGTCTCTTCCTCTTTCTGTCTCTCGCTTTCTTTCTCTCTTTACTTGGTTTTATGGTTATCCTGCCCTCCTTAGGACTGCATTCCATCTACTCACAGTGTGATATACTGTATGTTTGCTTCCCTTATATGGAGCAAAGCCTGCAAAGCTAGTTCAGACTGACAACTTGCTCACACAATGCCATTGCAAATGAAGCTGTCAAACTCTGACACAATTGACGCCGGCCTGGGAGCCGGCCTGGGAGCCGTCCTGTCCCAAGTCATCGATAATGAAGAACACACAATCCTCACTTACCTGCCAGCAGCCAGAATAAAAGGACAGAGTGCGCCACAGACAGCAGAAAGGAAGGTGGCTGCTTGGTGGCGGGGAAGCCAAATCAGAAAGTATGGTAAGGACTTAGTGTGGAGAAGACTGGAGGATTGTGAGGACTGATATTTTTTGTGCTTCGACCCCTAGTTTGTAGACTGGACCACGAACAAGGAATCCCCCCTGGAAACCCGACGGACAACACACTAGTAAACCGTTACCCCTTGTTACCCCCATGTGTCTCACACCCTGCACTCTCTGTCTCCCCCCAGATCCCTGCCATCAACCCTGTCTGCGCTCCGTAACTCCCCAGGACCGGGGACATCCTCTGTTGCTTTCCTCCTCCACTCCCTTCCCCCACATTTTGTTGGTTGCATGACAACCCAGGACTCCATGGCTTACACTCCACTCCATTCTCCGCAGTTAGTCACAGCCCAATGAAGGAGCTGTGGTCTCATGTTTGGTATAAAATATACTGTCTGACCGGCAGTTTTGTGCACAGCAAAACACAATACACATGTTTTTTCAGAGTCACAAATGTGAGAAAAAAAAATGTGCACAGCATTCTGATTATCTTATGCGTCGCTTAGAGACTTGTAGTCTGAGAACATCCCAAACGTGAAGAAAAGTCAGTGTAGTTTGCTGGTTTTATATTAGTTTGTTGTTTCTTTTAAATAACAGGATTCAGCAGAGAAGGAAATTTATAAGATGATATTAATAGTAGTATATAAACACTTATATACTGCCCAGTTATATTACATTGGGGTTATGTAAATATATGCTGCTGATAATTCAGCAGACTGTAAGTGGGAAGTATGGAAGAATGCATTACTAACAATTATGGATTTGCTAGCAGTTACAATCACTTGAGTATAGATTACTAAATGTGTTGTACATCTATATATGGATCTGAGGATGCATAAAAGTACTTGCGATACAGTATAAATTGATAGACACATTAGCTATATATAAACATGTGTAAGAATGGGTATGTTTAATGATGTGTAGAGAAATTGAAGTGTATCTCCAGCATAAGGAGAAACCTGACACCTAATTTCCTGCAATTAAGATTTGTCTGTCTTATAGAGGCAACCTGTTCTATGACTGTCAGTGGTTGTCCTAAAGCAACCATGTACATTCTTCAAAGAAGAAAGACAGGTCCCTTTAGTGGCTCTGTTTGAATATAATAGCTTGACTCAACCTGATCCTTTTTCTTTACTGCGCATCAGTGACAATGCCATCCAAACTAGAGGTCGAAAAGGAAGATTAAGGATAGGGATCGGGTGTTGTGTTGTGTTGTTGTTGAATTTGTCGTTTTTGGGAAGGGGCGTGAAAATGTTGGGCACAGGCAGGCTATCATTTCTAGCCCGATGCAGACCTCTAATCCAAATGACTGATCAACTGGCATATGTTTATATACGTTAGGGAAGGTAGCCAATTGGATGCTCTTGTTGTTGGATTAACAACATTATGCACCCGTTCTAGTTGTCTAACATAGTTGTGTTTGAAATTGTATTTTGTATTTTATTGCCCACACCTACTGTGAATTGTCTCCCTGTTTGAGTGAGTGTGTAAGTCTGCTGGCATGTGTGTGGTCAATGTTCAGTGCGGCTGCTTTCTGGATCTGAGAAGTGAGTGCTGGCCCCTGGTGGATATGGAGTGCGAACGCCGGCCCGAGGCCATAGTGGGATGTGATGCCAGCCCTGGCTGACGTGGGACCCGGGCTCTCAGCACCTATACACCAGTCTATTTTGCCCCCGGGCTGACCAAGGATATTGAACTATATACACAGAACTATATGGTCTGCACTTTATTTTGTCCTGTCGTGCCTGGCTATACACATGGAAAGTCTCACATAATGCTAGAATGACCAAGTCAGATCCAGAAGTGCAATAGCTTTGCATTTTGTCACGGTGTCTCCTTTCGAAAGAGATAAACTGGGGTATCGGCTTGGTTGTATGGTGGGTGCTCCACCGGTACACATAGTGTAGTTGGTGTCTGGCTCCGCTATTGCAGTATTGGGGGAATGCTGATCGCTCCCTGCCTCAGTTTGCTGTCTTAATTACATTAATTACTTAATTACGTTAATATGTTGTTTGACTCCTGATCTTTCTCTAACTTGAGCAATCAATACCAAACATATTTCACATGTGTGTACATGTGTACATTTTATTGTGCAACCTGCAGATGATGATATTCTTTCCATACTGCTCTGCCAATTAAGATGTGACATTCTATCGAAGTAGGAAGATTTATGAGTGGACGGCAGCTGTCTGATTTAGATATATCGGGGCTATTAAAACACTCCTCATGAACAGCCTGGTCTTTCGATGCAATTGCCATATTAATCTCCTCTATGCACATTATATCTGTGCCTCTTCACCAGGCATTACAGGCATTGTCTTGCATGCAGAGGGAGATTAGTTTCCAGAGATTAGTTTAGTTTCCTGCTCTTATGGCAATCCGCTGTTCGCTGTCTCCCTGAGTGATACAGTAGATTGTGTCTGCCTCACCTGTGTCTCCCAGCTGGAGCAGTACTGCAGCACATAGCTGTGGGGAATTCCCATCCTGTTTTAACCTGGTAATTGAAATTGTGCAGGTGTGAGGCTCACTGCTCAGGGACTTCATTAGTAAAGAGAGAAGTTTTACCTGACCCACTTTGAGAATATGTGCTACAGATGACTTGTTAGACATTCCAATTGCTGTGTTGACACGGAGAAGAGGGGTGATTAATGTGTTGCCATGGCATGTTAATCCATGGAGAATTGTCACCCTATCTCCTTGGGTCATTTCTGGACCTTGAGTCCTAGAGGTCAGCAAGGCCAAGACCTACCTTGCTGGTGATCCATCATAATTGTTCTTCTTTTCACCATACTCAAATTTACACTACAGGTGTTTCCCCGAAGTGTCCAAAGCTTTAATTTTGTAAAATTGGCCAATGAAGTGACTTTTTACAAAAATAGCCTGTAGGAATACATTGGGAAAAACTAGGGCTTTGGTTGTCTTTGATATTCCAGTAAGCTTCCACACGGATTGGTCTAAGACCTTATCTGCTGATAGATTGATGCAAGAAAGCACTGAATTGTGTAGTTTAGAAATCTCTCTGCCTCAGAGCTGACTCTCCACTTACTGGAAGGTAGCAGGGCGGCATGAGTGGAATATCAAGTATCACGTTGATGCATTCCCAGGTTGCACGATGTGCACCCTAATAAATTAATCAAAAGCCATTCATTAGGAAACATCTTTGCAATTCAAATTCATTAACTGCATAAAAACTAGATCAAGATTTCATTAACTGGGTAAGAGTTACTGCTTACCTACACCAAGGAATGAGGTAACTGACAATGACCTTGTGTTTTTGTGCTTGTTTTATGCAAAGGACAGATCTGGTTCATACAGTGCAGCTTGGAGGGCTGGGTAATGCATGCTTTAATAACCCCCTCATGAATACTGCTCATATTTAGAAGAAGAATGTAGAACCATATCTCAAACAACATGAACTTGTTCCCTTGATAATGATCTTGTCTTTTAATACTTTTAATAGTCAGTATGCATCATGGAACATATTAGTTAGGAAATTAAAGGGTCATTGCTTTTCTGCAGTATTGAAGGGATGTTGTTACCTGCAGACACACCAACTGCACAACTCAATGCAAAACTCATTATCCAGTGAACGCACAGACAGAAATGTAGCATCAATCAAAGATTTTAGGTGGGCTTTATTCTTTGTTGGTTTGAACCTTCGTTTAATATGAGGAACTATCATGTTTCAATTGAAACGATTTATGACAACGTGAAGCTTTTTGAGATTTTATTTGACACAGGGTGTCAGGTATGATTGTTGGCTTACCAAGCTGTGATCAATTGTAGTAGAGGGGATTGCCTTCCTTAAAAGCCTCTCAATCTTACTAGAAAAAGTTGAGTTGACATCTGTATTCAATACAGAAATCATCCTTTTTCAGGCAGTAACCGTCAACCGTGACTAAAGAATAACTTTTAAAGTCTGTCGCTTGTTTTGGTAAGCCACGATAATGATGCTTCTCCCTGTCTAATAAAATTGTCCTGGAGTTGTATCCCATCCTTAATGAGTCTAGAGTCTGCAACTGGCACAGATGTAATGGGTCATGAAAGGCTTATTTCACTTGGTGTCAACTAGGGAGACAGATTTTTATTCATCCCAAATCTGCATACCCAATTTACATTTCAAAAGGCAGCAATCCTTTTAATTTCCATGAAATTGGTTGTGTGTTAGAGGGTGAGTTAGATACATGAAATAAGAAAATCAGGCCAATACGATTCTCAGTCGTAGGACATTACATATGGGAAATAACCACACAGATTATGCATGTGTTAACCTCCCCTCATGAGCTTTGGCTTAAAGCACCATTACCTTCTAAGCCTCCATAACCAATAGCTTACCTGACAAATAAAATATTTAAATACCCTAATCCTTAATATTGCTCCCATAAATAGTCTTTTGGTAATGTGGTAGCACAGAGATTTCTGCTGTAGAGTTGAAACTTGAAAACTTCCTCTTTTACTAGGTCAGGATGTGGCGAATTTTGGAGTATCACATTTTCCATTTTTTCAGTTTTTACATTTTTGCATATCACACGGCTTTGCGCAATGAAAGACCTACAGTTTGACTGCCTTCCCTACTGTTTTCATGGTAGAAATGTTCAATGTGTCATGACATGACATTGCCTCTCACTTTTATTGCCCTGGGACAAAGTGAAAACTATGTCATTCCCTATTGTGCTCTGATGGATCATCTTTGACATTTCCTGGGCAAGAGAGAAGCTTGACTTCACCGAATTATCCAAATATACTGGACAAATCAAACTTTGTTCTAGCGTCTTTGATTTAGAGTAAATTTATGAACCAGGTCAGAACACAAAGAAATTAAATCTTATAACCAACCTTCAAGGCAAATTGTTTATATCCACAAAATAAGAATACACTGAATTGCATATTGAGTATTAAGTTCCATGTCTGTCTGTCTGTCTGTCTGACTGACTGACTGACTGACTGACTGATTGACTGACTGACTAATCGTCCACCCTATCATAATCCATCATAATCCAGTACGTTGACACGCACACGGCTTCTCCAGACACTTCAACAGACAGAAGTCAGAGACAAGTTTGTCCACACGGCTCTCTGATACAAACTGCACACACGGAGACACACACGTATATGTGTGGAAAAAGCAGACGAAAACAAGTCTCACTTTATCTCTAATGAACCCAGACTTGGTCTAAACGTGTATGGGCCTCGCGTACAGTGCTTGTCTGCACCTGGTTGATATTAAAGTCTTTCATGCGGCGTTTTCTGCTCTTGCATGACCACACAACTTTTTAAATGTATAGACGTTATGTGCTTCTCCTGAGTTTATTTTTGACCTGCTCCACTTGCCATACAATGTGTAACTAATTTGAGTTATATTTTCATGATAATACAACTTTTGATTATGTTATCAATTACATACAGTTTGATTAAAAACAGACATGATTTGTAGAAAATGATTTTCTCAATTGTAGACTATTTGGAATATAAAATATTAAGGATTCGGCAGACATTGCAAAATGAAAACCTGCCAGGGATAAATCCTGTTTGGTCAGGATGGACAACAAGATGGACAACAAGACTGTTAGATAGAACTTTTGTGACAAATTTTTGGTCAAAGTTCAGGAGAGCAATAGGCCCGAAACTGTCAGAACATATGTATTAGCCTCGTACAGGGATTTGGGGAACTGTTGTTTTCTATGGACTCATTAATCATTCTGATCATGAATGGGGTAAGTGCGGTGTGGCCTTGTAAAACTCACTGCTGAAGCCATCTGGGTCTGCAGCCTTACCTGATCGGAATGACTTAGTTGCCACTTGCCAATTGCACTAATTCAGCTTCAGTGAATTTAGCACCTAAAGCTTTTTTAGAGCTCTCATCCAGTTTAGGTATACTGAAAGAGACAAAAAATCTGCAAAATCAGTGTCAGTGGTGGCAAATCTGAATATAACTCTTTGAAGCGCCTATTGAGCTCCTTCAGGTCTGTCACTATGTGACCATCTTCAGCTTTGGTCTGATAAATTGTGCAACCCACGCTCATTTTCAGCTGTGTCACCAGCAGTCTTTGTGGTTTATCACCAAGATTTCACATGATTGTTAATATTAAAACATTCTCGATGTAAAGACACAAATACATAGACAGTTACAGGCTGTCCATTGCGTGTCCCAATTCGCACAGCGTCACCATTGGCATCTAGGCATGAGAGGACCAGATATTGCCTATTGCCTTGGGTGATTTCCCTTGGGTGGTAAGCTGATAAGGAAGCCAGGGTTTGAATCATTTCTATTGCACTTGACTAATGTGATATGTCAATGCTCCCACCTAAAAAAGTTATTGCCCAATAATCTTGTTACACACATCGTTGCTCTTTCCTACACATTTTACTTTATTTATTGGTATGCTTCACTTAACTATCACAAACAAAGGGGAGACAGAGCCACAGGGGGGGATGTGGCGGGGTGGGAAGTTTCATCCTAAAATGGCTACAGTTCTCCATGTGGTCAAGGCCATGACGTCATATGGTGTTTGTTCAACTACGTATGCTTTTCGATAGAAAATTGTGAATGCCAATATGGTGTTTGTTTTTCCCCTATCTATTTGGAATGACTGGGTGGATTTGCCTGCTTTTGGATCTCGCTCCTCCAAAGGCGTAAATGATGTCACTTCAAGCTAGGGCACATATCGTGTCAATCTTGTGACACTGAAATAAATTAATAGATGAATAGATAGATAAATAAATGTTATGTATGTCTGATTATTAATGCAGTCAAGTATTTCACAATACATATTATATATTATGTATATTACATATGGGGGTCCAAACAGGAAATATTTATTGAACTTTGATATATATATATAATGAACTTTGATATATATACATCGTACTTTGAGTTTCGATCAGGCACTGAACTGGCCTGCTATTCAGCACCACCGTGAGAAAAGTTCTCATCTGAAAGTTAAATCATCTTTTGACAGTAAAGTTAATTTCAATCAGCCATCTTTTCAACACCAACGTGTCATGCATATTTGTTTCTACTCTAATGGAGTGGAAGGGCTGAGAATGGAAGGGAGCTTGTACAATCACTGTTATATGACAATAGTTTTCTAGAAACTATAGCGATCACTTGCTCCAGGACACCAATTGTTGCAGCTGTCGGCAGGGCTGTGCTCGGTACTATCTGCCAGAATAAAGTGATTCCTGAATATCTGCAATTAGGTCCGCAAAACTGACTGAAAGCGAGGGCACGCTGCCGACAGACGTAACATTTAACATCTGCTAACTGCAGGTGTTTGACAGGTGACCCAGTGACCCAATGTGACTTTTTTTTCTCCTGTCGAAAGCTAGGGAGACTAATTACTAATTGGAGTAAAATGTTATGCACCATGTTGTTGGGTAATAAGGACACATGCTATACAATTTACTTGTGAGTGATGTGACTCCTCTGGGGCAAATTGGATGGCAGCTCAATTATGATTCAAGAGACATAATTGTCCCTAGCTTATAATGGATAAAGTCACATTTGGGCAATAGTTGGGTCCTTGAGCCCAGTAAAACATAGCCAAAGAACTGATGTTGTGCTCAGGTCCTCTGACACATACATAAAAAAATAAAAGAGGGCTCTGAGGGAGAATGTTTACAAACGTGGGAAGACTACAAATCATCCAACATCAAATATTTTGGAATATTGTGACCCAATGGAACACTGGATTTCCGCACTACCTGACATTTACTAACTTCAACTATGCCGATGCTGCTACACTTGAACAATACTTTGGCTTTACATGCATATCTGTAGTGTCTTCTCCGCACTATATGTGAGGTCCTGTCGGGGCCGGAGTGGAAGTCATTTTCTGACAGACCCCATTCTTGCTGCCGGCTGCAAGCTTGTTTTACTAAACATGCTGTCAGTAGCATTCTTTTTTTAACCCTTTCTTTCTCTGCTACATCTTTTCTTTTTTTATTGTCCATCTTGATAACACTGACGACAACTGACCTTAGCTGCAATGTTTTTTTGTTTTTTCCAGGGCTCATCGCAGAACCTTGGGCTTTTGTCAGACCTTTGTAGGGGTATTTTTATTTTATAAAAATGTCAACATCTACAAACCCCATTTCCAAGCATTTGGAGATGAATACTGACAGCCCATATCACCTACAATTTCTGTATCAACAAATAAAACTTAACCAATGAAAACATCATCTGGGAGGTGAAAGCATACCATATTGTACGGGGTTGACCGTATTGTCAACCCCGAACATTAAAAAGGTAAAGATAGAAATAGTAATAGTAAGATAGAAATAGTAAACATTAGTCTCTCTCTCTTGCTCTACACACACACACACACAGACACACACACCCTCTACACACCTTATTATTCTACAGTATGTACCATTAACATGTCTATTGAGCTGACTCAATATGGTGTAGGCAGTGCTCACCTGTCTTGATGTTTCACTATCTCTTCTCTTCCTCTTGTCCTGTCTCGTCCCTCTGTGTATGTCATTCCTTTACCTGCTCATCTCTCATCTACTGTTTTGATGGCCTTATCACTCCATCTGACACCTCTGCTTTCTGTCTGTGTCCTTTCTCCTCTCCTGGCCCTCTGTATCCGTTGCAGCTACACACCTGTCCAGTCTACTTCCATGTTGTTATGGTTGCAGCCTTGTTTTTTTCCTGCCAATTCTTTGTCAGTTGTCTCCATTTTCTGCTCATTTCCTCAGCAGGCTTTCTTGAGAGGGGTAATAACCCAATAGCTTCAACTTCAAAACATGTCAATTTGGTGTGTGCGTGTGTGTAGAAAGAAAGAAATAGTGAACATGAACAACCTGCTCTTTTTGTGGATCAATAAAAATAGCCAACATTATTTAGTTGTGCTAGCTTGCTAATGCATTCACTTTATCTATAATGTGGATAAACCGTTTCATGCGCTCTGGCCAGAACTCAATGCCAGTTTAACACAGAGAG
Organism: Hoplostethus mediterraneus; assembly: GCA_034670385.1. NCBI lineage: Eukaryota > Metazoa > Chordata > Actinopteri > Trachichthyiformes > Trachichthyidae > Hoplostethus > Hoplostethus mediterraneus. Next base: position 1,178,102 of record JAXDDW010000132.1, on the reverse strand, counting down.
GAGGGGAGAGAGAGAGAGAGGCCCGGCAAACGAACGTCTAATTAGTCACCAGCGGCTGGCCTGTCAAATCAACTTGAACTCACTGGTCCACCGGGATTTGTCCCGGTTCTCTTGATTGGCCACTCCGGCATTGGGGCCTGTTAAATTTTGTCCTGCATCTAGTATGTCAATCCAGTATTGTGTAGCTCTCTTGTAAAGTGTCAGCATCAGTCAATCAAATATAATTTAATGTGCACCAATTGCACTTAGTGAATTAAAGTGATTCTGATTTCATCCAAAATGAAAAGAAAATGATTTAACAGTATAGATGCACTGCAAAATTCAGACTGATTCTGGTCACCAATTTAAACCTGCACTATGTAACTGTAGCAGACTCGCTACTCCCGCGACAGACAGACACAGGCACAAAGTGGAGAGTTGACTGGCCAACACGCTGTTTTATTTGGTACGCACACTATAAAAGTCAGGTCTTTACTGTTGCTTTCCAACTCCCAGGTCCCAGGTCAGCTTCTGGTCCCAAAGCAAGCAGGACAGCTTTCCTGTTGTCCCTCAGGGGGGTGTTCCACAAAGCAAGCTTACCACCTTAGCCAGGCTTATTTCACTTTGTCTGAGTGAAATAAGCCTAAGTATAGCCAAGCCTAAGGTGGTAAACTCGCTTTGTGGAACACCCCCCAGGTCACTTGTTACCAGTCCAGTCCTAATCCTCGAATGAAAGACAACCACACAATTACCACACCCGGCTGCAGTTGGCCAATCAGCTTTAATTGGCCACGACCAGTAGGTTGCAGGGAGAACCAGCCCACCAGCTTGATTCTTTCCTGCATCCAGCCCACACCTTAACCACACCACCCCCCGTCTGTAAGTAAGTTTATGTAATTTAGTCATTGGCAGCCCCAAGTGGCAGTGAGGTAACTGCAACTTTGTTAGCATCTTTGTCAACTTTGCTAGCGGTAAATCCTAAAAAATTAAAAAATAAAAATAGTAAAAATAGTTTTCTTTTTCCAAACTATTGTTTGTTAGCACATATTTAAAAACGTTTGCCCCAAAGCTGGTTTAAACACCTGGAAGGTAGCCACTGATGAGTGCTAACATCATAACAAGGGTATAAAATGGGTGGGGTATATCATTATTCCCAAAGGAAGCCTAGTTAGTCTTTAATGTGTTAGGTTATTGCAAACCGACAAAGAAAACCTGCTTCTTTATTAAAAACATTTTCAGAAGCGAGGTGTCCCCCAACTTTTGACGAGTAGCATATATCTATTGTTATTTGAATGCAACAGCCAGAACAACAACCTTCAGGCCTGTGGCATGTCAGTATTAATGAAGATCTTTGAGTACCTGGCACTGTCCTGTCTGAAATGTCTCACATGATTGATACTCGATCCTCCAGTTTGCCTTCAGGACAGTTGGGTCAGTGAATGATGAAGTCAATATGAATACTTTGCCTCCGATGCTAGGATTACATTTGTTGACTACTGAAAGGCACCCCCTCAATCTGCTGGTACATCCTGACAGGAAGAAGGCAGTTAGTGTGGCTCTGAGGGCTGATATCAGAGCCTCTACCAACTGTATTAGGCAATGAAAAACCAGAGTAAATGATGTTGGCCCAAAGGTGAAGGTAAGCCAAAAATAAACTTGCAATTTGACATAGCTACAACTTGTTGAATTCTGTTCTCAAGATACAGCCTTAATTCTGTATGTCTTCCACATCCTATCTGTGCTTTTTCTATAAAGCTACAGTTGATCAACTGCAGACATTGCAGAGTGTTGACATGCCCATATTATCAAACACTATGCCTTAATATTGCTACCAATGGTTCAATGGCACAGAATAAAGCCTCTGTGAAGAAAACAGCTTCATTACTTCAGAGGCAACTGACCCATACCACTGGAAAAATTGGTCACAAAAATGGTATTGATCTGGCTCTTCAAAGCGCTGTTGTGACTAGACTCGTAATACTCCTTTGTAAATGCCCTCTTGCTGCACTTGTCTTTCTCCCACCCTATCGCCATCCCATCCTACTTGTGGTATTATTCAGACACACTTTGTGGGACTGAAACTATTGTTGGAGCAAAATTGAATGGAAAACATTTCATCAGCATAATCCCCACTTGTATGCATAAAGGATTAAAAAGCTAATCTTAAACCTCTGAAAATGATCAAAATGTAATAAATTCCTTGCAAGCTATGAGCAATGCATTGGAATAACAAGTAGAAATACAGATTTTCTTAATACAGAACAATCTAGTCTTGAAACACACAAAAAAACACCTGAAGGGAATATTGAGAACACTGAAATCAACACTGCATGTGACAGAAACAGCCTAAATTGTAATGGCCATAAAAATAGAACTAACAACGATTTAAAGTTTTTATTAATAATATTGAGTTGTGCAATTGTAAATATACATGGGAATCCACCTTCACAGTGTTGCTGTCTTTGAAAGGTCACCTTGTCAGAAGCAGGAATGGTCTTTACACACATCCCCACCTAGGCTGCAATGTAATGTAAGAGATGAGTAGGGTGAGCCGGACAGTGCAACCGGCTTGTGCAGACAATGACTGATTCTCTGGGGAATGCTACCTAACATAATGCATTACTGCTACATAATTGACTTTAGTGGCAGACAAGATTCCCAAGGGCTAACAGTTTAGCCTCAAGATCACAGTTTTGTGCAGGAAGCAACAAACCTATGAGAAGGGTTATGTCACGATGTTTGAATGTGGCCAAACGAAGAAAAAATAATTCAATTAACCATGACCTTGCATGGAGCAGTATCTGCTCTGCAGCCCACCCCACATCACTAACTGTGGATCCCATTTAATCAAAACATGTAACCTCCAAGGAAAATTCAAGAGCTTTTACAGAGCAGTAATAATCTCATGAATTCAATCAGTCTTTTACCATAATAATAAGTAAAGGACTCCTGATAACACTCAAAGCTCTGTGAAATATAGATTTTTTGTGATGATTGATTCCTGCAATTATTACCGTTAGGGAAAGTTACGCTATACAGATGGAACCGGTGGAAGTCGTACTTCTGCCCGAGGCTGGCTAATTGAGTCTGGCTTCTGCCCCCGGCCCAGTGACAGTGTATTGGGTGGGTGTCAGCACCCATCAAGCATCTGTCAGTCTGTTGTGCTTCTTACTTTGATTGATGGTCACCCTGGTGTCTTCTCAACACTGAGTCAGCCACACCACCACCACCATGTCACTATCTCACCATCTGTAGTTAATGACCCTCTCAAAGGCTTCCATAACTGATTGGAGGGTAAAAGTTAGCTGCATGTCTAAATTGACAAACATGACCACTGCACTGGAACACACAGAGAGAGAGAGAGAGGGAGGGAGACAGAGAGAGAGATAAACGCTTACATGAACAAACACACAAACACATTGGCCCATGAATACTGATATTACCCATGACGTCAAATACAACACAAGGAGGAATAATTGAAGTTTGATTAAAACCTTTTCCAGCAGTGAGGTGTATCCTGAGATTGTATTCTGGGATGCCACTGTGGCGCAATAAAACCTAGCAGCTGGCACAATGATTTAATAGTTTTTGTTCTGTGAAAGCCACAGTGCTTTGTATGTGTTCACAGAGTCTGTGATGAATGTGCACTTAATGCTCGTTCTCTGTGAAGGTCAGCGGCTGCCGTTAATGTTTAATTGCCAGGTGCAGTGGATTATTCACCTTTGAAATGAACTGGAAATACAGCCATTCAAGTAAATAACTCATCCGGGTGATAAAATGTCCTGATTAAATCATTTGTTCAATGATTTGCTGTTTTGTTGACACTGACATGTCTTAGAAGAGGTCCATAGTAAAAGAAGAGGCAGAGAGGGTCTTCCTACTAATGTTTCAGATGCTGTCTTGCATGCTTGTAACACTAACAGTGAGTAGGACACGAAGGACAAAGTATCACCAACAAGGGGCATACATGAATCTGCCAGGGCATCTGTGAAAAAAAGGCTAAAATCTGTAATCCCCATAGGGTGTGCCCTCTGTCTCCTCTCTACCCTCTGGAGATACACAGCAGCAGAGGAATTTCAATGGAAATTGTGTGGCAGGTGGTGATTTTCCCTCACATATCCCTTATAGCTAATCCATGTTAACTGAGAGACTGGACAGCCAGTCTTTTTAGCAGCAGGCACATAAATAGTAAGACTAAATAGTAATTGAAATGGACCCATTCTTTAGCTTTCTGTTCATACAATAAATTTTAATGAAATCATATCCTTGAATATATAACAAGCAAGCACGCCCTCATGCGTGACAGACACACACACGGTCGCTCTTTCAGTTTGTTTGATTCATGAATATGTCTCAATTATTTCATTAACATGCTGTTGGTGTGGTATAACATAGGTAACAAAACAGCCCTTGGCAAATCCTCAGAGTGAGCTTTCTTACTCCAGATAACAGTACAATATGGGCCTGAAGGAAAACACTATCAGAGCAGTGGTCAAAAGAAAAACAAAAGCTGGGTAGAAAGACCTGTGAGGGATTAGCAGCGGCAGTTCTTCAGCACTGAACTGAACCATCTGCCATTTACTTTTACCTGGTTCATCTTAAATTATTGTAGCTTTATTGTAATAAAAGTTAAAATAGAAATGACAAAAGATATCAACGAAGCCTCTGTAAATAACCAGTAAATAATTTTTATTTAGAGGCAGTGTATTAAAATTGGTCCCCATATCTAGTGTCATGTCATTTTGGGGAAATGGACATTATAGTTTGTTTTGATTATAGTTTTATAGATTTTACGAAACTACAATACCAACATACTGTTACAATACTTCAAATTTGACAAATCTAGCCAAAGTTGCCAATGTCACCCTTGGTGCCTTACCTAAAGTAGCTTAATGGGGTAATCAGGCAGACTCTCATCTCATCCATAACTGTGGGTGCAACTTGTTATATTTTAATACATCACTTTAATACATGTAAATATTTAAGCAGGCTGAGGCTCTTTGCCTTTTATCTCCACCTCATAGGATGCAAGAAGAATTTAATTACATTGCTATTAGTCATGGAGATTCATTATGAATATTTAATCACGATGCCAAAGAATTCTCAGCATTGCTGTTAATGACAAAGCATCCACGCCATCTGCTACAGCAACAGGTCATTTAGAGAATACATCATAATCTTTTATCACAGACTTTAAAAGAGACTAGCACTGCTAGTAAGTTACTTAAAATAAGGTGTGAAGCTATAGGCTTACAAATTCTTACTACTGCATATACAAAAGGTGCTTGTTTGTTCAAGCTGCTAGTTCAGTAACAGATTTTTTTTAAATGTGCTTTCATTTACAGCCAAACCCATCTGGTTCTCACACAACTAAATTGGCAATCAATTTTTGTGTCTGATGATTTTGGTTGACTATTTGGTTGCTAGAGATTTTGTTTCTTTAGATTGGGCCTTGCTAGCAAGATAGTATCATGACTAACATTAGCTTCCATTTGGCAATTGCAAGCTTAACATTAAGAGAAGCTACAGGCATTTGTTTTTTGTTTACTTTGGCATTTTGAGTTTTTGGTTGGGTTGGAGAGCGTTAGCTCACAATAAAAATCAAATAATTTTCGAACTTAAAGAACTGCTATTTGTTGTATGAACTCTTATTGTTCCCAGTCAGTAGGCAGTGAGCCAACGCTAGCTAATGTTAGCTTAGCACAAATAGAAGTACAGTTGGTTGCTGTTTGATTACTGAATTTATATGCACAACAGCATATGGAAGCATTCGTTATGTTTCTCCACTCATCTGTGTTATAGATGTGAATTAAGTCTTTTTTGACATACTACAAAAAAAAAAGAAAAAAAATGATACATGTGCATTAGAACTTTGAAAATGATTGTATTTTCATGAATACACAATTGAGGAAAACTTGCATTATGGATGTGACATGTCTGAAATAAGCAGTTACACCTTATAGAAATGTCATGAGAAAAATGAATAGCATGTTGAAATGTTACATGAAAACATCAGCAGAGGATTTTAGAGTGGGTGGTAACTTGGCCACTGAGAGGCGCTTCAACCCAGGCAAATCCTGGCACACAGACAGGGTTTTGGCAAAAACACAACAGTTTTCTTTTTATTAAAAAAGGTAAGAGGGCCGGGGGTGAACCAACTGAAATCCTTCCTGATCCGGGGTAATATTGTGGCAGGGCTCCGGGCCTTCGTCTCCCTACAAGGGACAGGGTGGGGAAGAGTGAAAAGGAGGGTGGAGGTAAAGGGAGGGATTTTTGTTTGCATTCAGTCTGTTTGTCCTATGGTCGGGGCTCGTCGTCCAGTCCAGTCCACAGTTCTTCCGCTTGGGTGTTTCCTCACTCAAAATAGGTCAGGGTAGAAAATAGGTCAGTTATCTCAGATCAAGGGAGTCATCTTCAATAGATAATGTTCGGCTCACACGGGGATCACCACACACCAAACCTTTTCAGCACCTCATGGCTCTGTCCAGACAGACCACCTTCCTCTCCCCTCTTCCCTGGGATTCTCTGGCTTGCTGGCAGGTAACTGACTGATTGGTAATGAGGGACATCTGCGCTCCCTCCAGGATCTGAGGAGTTGGTACTGGTAATATTGTTGGGCGGCCACTACTCATAGCTGGTGCCAGTTAGCAAATGGATGTTGGTGGTTACCTGGGCCCAATTCTGTGGGTGAGACTTATGGGATGTACTTTCACTCTGCTTTATTCGGCTACATTCTTCTCGCTACATGTTTTTGCTTGTAAAATTCAATGTACGTTCTGGGGTGGGTTTCCCGATTGATCTTGAACTACTTCACACACAGTTTCACGATAATTCACGACAGTTATTGAAAATTTCACGTGCGTTTCCCAAAGGATATCGTGAAGTGAAAATTTCAAGAGATACTTGAAGAGACACTTAGTGAACCCCTCCCATTGTTACTTTGAGATCCAAACATAGAGGATATAGACATGAGATGATGATATGAGAGAGGAATCATCATTTTGCTGATAACGTCTTTTCAATCATTCTGTTGTGTTGCAAATTTCAAATGTAGACATATATTTAAATAGCACAAGTTTGATTTTAATTTAGAGGGAATCTCATTAATTGTGACTTTTATAAGCTAGATATTAAAAGGGGATGACTTAAATATGGGAAAACCATCCATATTTCGTGAAAGTGATCTGTTAATTAATTCTGGATCATTAAGGTAACCTACTGACATGTAGAGTGCACCATCATAAATCTCGTCTATGCTGTTTGGGTTGGTCTTGGACCTGGTATATTTTTAGTGTAATGCTTCACAGAATTTAGGGCATGTTCAAATATAGTTGTTTTCTCAATGGCAAATTCATAAATGCTGATCCACTTTTAACTAGGGATGTCAAGTCTCAAGTTCACGTAGTCTATATAGGTCCACTTCATAAAGCTATATAGACTGGGAACACAGTTCGCTCCCTCTGGGCAATGAAGGTTTATAAGTTCTAATAGATCATTTAGAGCCAACTTGGTGGTTGTGTGTCTTAGACCAAAGCATAATATTGAGAGTAGAGACTCATCTTCAGTGATTTTGCATTTTCTCGATCTTCCTTGTCCTCCATTTTTACGGATGCCTCGACCAACTGTGCAATTTCTACCAGCACTGTCCTGTACTTATAGCAGTAAGTTCATACAAATTGTATTGTAAGTCTGCAGGGAACACTGGTGCACACTGGCTGCTGTTCCTTCAAGTTTTTGTTTTCTGTTTTTGTTTCCTATCGGCTCACATCTCTCGTGCCTCCTTTGTTTTGTGGTGTGTTTTATAACTTCGTATTTTGATCTGAATTAGAATTCACTCATTCAAATCAGTGGATTTAAAATTACAACAACATTAAGTCTTGGCTGCCTGCACCAGCTGGGATTCCTAGATATGCTACACATCTTCTGCCAACGTGGGGGGTGCCTATCACAGATTGCCTTCACTCACTGCCATTGCTTTCCCAGCACGGATGTCCTTCAGCTTGGGCCACCACTAATGAGCTCCATACTCATTGACTCTAGGTTTTTTTGGTATATTTCCCTCCTTGTTACTGTGACATTTCATGTGTTTTTGGAGCTTTTGGCTTTTCGTAGGGGGACACTAACAATCCTAACAACACTAACAGCCTACGGTGTTTACCTTTTTTAAGTGATAGCAATATACCATCTCACAACTTTGGGGACCTAGAAACTCCACGATTACAGCTGACAAATATCTTCTAAACTGTTGCCGTGAGCTTAGGAATTTAAGGAACAGACGCCATTATATCCACAGAGACTTACGCCACTGTTGAGATGGGGGAAGCAAAACAAACCTGTGTGTCGCTGTTGGAAACACTGTGAGAGCCCTATACAAGGCAAGATAGAAAACCTGTTGTGGATTTTTCAGCCCCATTTTACATTATTTTACATTATAATTATATTGTTGTTAATGCACAATAAATCCCTCCTCCTTCATAAACACATTCTTGACAAGAGGTTTGATATCATGTACCTATCCTAACTTGGCAACAACCAGGAATCTACTCTGTGCTCAATGAGGTCTGTCCATCTGTTTACAGGTACATTAAAAAAACATCACTGACCGTGGTGGAAGTTTAGCCATCATTCATCAGGCTGAAACTGTCCCCTGCCCCTGCCTGATGACTCCTCCTTTGAATGCCTTGCTCTTAAATGTTGTCCTCCCCCTACTCCATGACGCGGATTCTCATTTACTGCCCACCGAAACCAAATCCAAATTTCACCGCTGAGAAACATGACTGATTTCAGTATCTACGTTGACTCTCCCTCATGTCATTCTGCAGCATTTTTGAGTCTCAAGTCTCATGTATGTCTGGACCTGAATCAACTTGTTAATTTCTCCACACACCAGGGGGCACACAGGTCAAGACCTGGTCATCACTGACTTAGCCTCCATTAACAACCTTACTAACTTCTGACTCCAAGCATGCGGCCAAGGTGGCATGTCCTGCACAGTCATGGTGCAAGACTTGGCTGTAGCTGTGTTTGGGAGGGAGATGCTGGCCACTCATGGCTTGTCCAGCAAAAAAGGCAATGCCAATAAAGGGACAGCAGCTAAGCCAGCCCTTGATAAAGACAAGGTCACTCAGATGATCGGTGAGAAAAAGTACCAATAAGTTAGTCACAGTTTCAATATATTATTTTAATTTCACAATAGTCTAATATGCATGTTTATTGAATAATCTGTTCAAATATTTTTGCCACCCTTACATCTCCTTGCATTGGAGAGAGAGTTAAGGTGTGGTTTCTTGGACCTTCAGTATAGTCTCAGATAATCACACCTCATTCATGAAACACGCGTAAGATCAGATTTGATCGTAAAGCTTTTGTACGAAAGTATCTACGAACATAGTCTCATTTTTGTTCGTGTCTGAATTTGATTGGTTGGTACGATCAAAACCTACGTGGGTTTGGAAACATGCGTGAAGGCCCTTAGAATGAAAAATCAATTACAGTAGTGCCAAACCTTATCACCAACAAGATGTTTCAGTGGCCTTGTAGAAAAAAAAACCTGTAGCCGGGATTTGGTCTCTCATATTATTAATTGATTCTCTGATCCATGTTGGATAGCGCCACAGTGCGCTGCCCTCCTCCTGTGGCTGATAATAAGCATCTACTTCCCCTTATACTTTTTTGCAATCTAATTTCATGTCAAACCATTTCTTTTTTTACCTCAGCAAACCTCAGTGTGTTTCTGCTGAGCATTGACAGCATTAATAATTCTTGCCTTTCTTGCTCCACTGTTTATACTTCTGAAAACTCTGTTGTTTTTTTCTCATGCATGCATGCACGCAACACTTCAATTTTGGACTCCCTAAAGTTCCTCTTTTCCCTCTTTTGGCCTGGTTTACTTGCACATGCATGCAATGATCAGCATTCATCATCTGATACACCTGTTCTATGTACAAATTGAGGTTTCCTGCATGTTTCATGAATCCCATGTTAGTATTTTCTTACTCACATACAACAAATTTACAAAAAATGTAAGAGAAGTTTCGTGAATGAGGCCCATTCACTTTAATTCATGTCTGTGCTCCTAGCAAACATGACATTCAAATGTATTATATAGTTGTGTACCAAGAAAGGTCAGTGTTGAACAGATTGAATCCATGGTTGCAGTGTTAATGTTGCTATGCATTGCATTCCAGTCCAGAAAGCAGAAACTGTGCAATTCATGCATCTATGCTATTTTGTCTTACACAATGAGTGTGGTGGAAGGCTCCAGAAGGTAACCTAATTGATGCAGAGTGGCTGTGTGCCCTTCAAAAATGAAAAAATGCCCCTTTCAATTTAACCAGACTGCTGCACAGCTGTTTTGATTTCACTTCATGTACAGTATACAGAACATCAGGCACCGTTTGTAAGCAGTATTTGTAAGTTTCTGAACACACACACACACACACACACACACACACACACACACACACACACACACACACACACACACACAAAGGAATATTGACATATACAGTAGATACAGTATATTTCATGTAGTATCTATCTATCTATCTATCTATCTATCTATCTATCTATCTATCTATCTATCTATCTATCTATCTATCTATCTGTCTGTCTGTCTGTCTGTGTCTGTCTGTCTGTCTGTCTGTCTATACAATTTTTGTCAAAGATTGAGAGCATCTTTCCCTCTTAGGGCTATGGTAATAGGATTTATCCCACAGCCACAGCCATACAGAGCTGTACGCAGTTGAAATTGAACGTTATTTAATATAAGTCTGTCTCTAGGGATTGGTGTAAAGGGCCTCTATCTGAATGACCTTGGCTCTCTAGCACTACAGTGACGTCCTCTATCTCCCTACTCCACTTTGTGCATAACAAGGATAGATAAGGCACTGTGATCAAACATAGTGATACAGTCCCAGAAATGGATAACCCAGACACTATTTATATAGAACCCTTCTTGAACCATAGAGGCATAAAATGCAACAAGACAGATGAAATTAAGATAGACTATGACTTCTTTTTTGGTATAGACAGTCTGGAATGTGGAAAGAATTAATTCAACCAATGTCCAGTAACTATTTATGTGGCTTAAAGGTGTGAGCATGAAAGCATAAAATCTTTGCTCTGAATTGTCTACCTCTCAATTGCAACTGTGGTAGCAACTATGATAGCAACACTTCCAAATCATTTGTGTGTACAGTGCTGCATGGCTGAATTCTGCAAGTACAGTTTAATAATCTAGTAAATACTAGTCTATAAATATGTCTATGCTTACATCTTGATTTAAGACAGTATTTGTGAATCTGACAGCCACATGTAGATGAGAAGAATTGAACAATGTTTCCAGCTATGAGAGACACCTAAGCAGATGTGTTTGAGTAGAATTAGGATCTACATCAGATATGTCGGCATCTTGAGCAATCTCAGCTGAGTATGAAGAGAGATTTGTGTATTCTCGACAAATGTGGCTTAAGCTCTGATCAAATTACAGTGACAGTATATGCCCCTTAATCACATCTGGTAAAGTTCCTCTGGCGTCCCAGAGTCCCTTACGGTCATTCCCCTCCCAGAGTGGAACACGAAATAAAACAAAACCAGGTCAGTCTCACATTGTAAGAACAAGACTTGTTCAATGTTGACATTTGACAACATTCTGAGGTCCATATAATGGTTTCCATTGAGAATAAAATTCATGAAATGCCACAAATGGTCTTGAAATGATAAACTTCCTTCATAATGGCACTTGTTTATTAAACTATCATTCAAAAATGTATGTCAATACATACATTCTTGATGTTCAGAAACATTGCATGTTTGGTTAATGAAACTCTTTGATTTGAGCACAGGATGCATGGGAAATGCATTATTCAAAGGACCCAAACACCACAACTAAACACACCTACTATGAATATGCATGTTGGAAGTTGACCTTTCATTTCTTAAATGGAGACAGGCAGACTGATACGACTTTGAAAAGAGTTGTTGAGTTCTCATTTATTTATATTTCAATATTTATACAAAGATAATACAACAATTATTTTCTCATGGAGTCAAAGGTTTATCAAGATTTTACTGTTATTCTGCTTTGTCGTCATGAAAAAGACATTGTATTCTGAGTTTGATAGCTCGGGCTGGTGATTTAACTGTTACCATTAGATTCACATGCAACAATATTAATAATTTGTTCGACAGAATCGTCCTGGAAATTATAGCTGCTGATTATACATCTGCACAGAATGGTTATTTTGCTCCTTAATGATATTATACATCTAATATATGCACGACAAATCATCATCAGGTTGAAATGCATTAGCGTCTTGTCTGCAATATTAAGATTATTGCCCCATAGATATGCAAAATGATGTTGCTATGATTTATTTTCTGATCATCAAATACAATTTTGGCCATTCCTTTAGATTCCCTGCTTATAGATGCTGCTTTCATTTTAATTAAGGTAAGAAAACCCACCATGAATGAAGACTGCAATTGAAAGTTTCGAAATTGGTTGTGTGCAAGCTGTCTGTGTAGCATTCTCATAGTTTTTATAACCAAGGATTCTTAAATTATAAAAGCAATCAATATTCCCAATTGAATCTGTGATGATAAGCTGTTTTGATGTAGGTGTCATTGATGAGCTTTTTGGAACTTCGTTCTGCACTGTTAGCTTTATAGATTGTATTTTCCATGCAGGGGAAATGCTGTTCCAGTTTGTTTGTTTCATGACCTGTGTTTGCTTTAACTACACCTGAATCTCATCTCAAGTTGCTAGCAGACATCTCTTCAACACTTGCAGGAGGTGGACAAAATAATGGAAACAACTGAACTATGTGTTGTGGGATATTGGGCTATTTGTCAAGAAGGAAAGCTTCCAGGGATGAAGGAGGTGGAAATCTACTTTTCACAATCCAGAACATCCTATTAAAGCTCAGTGCTTAAAGCCTGGTTAAAGCCTGAGACTTCTCTATCTCTTAACACAGCTTCCCCGTTAAATTAAACTACATTAGCTCTCACATTGTCCAGATGACAAAAAAGGGCCGGCGGTGTGGTCTTAATATTTAACCCTTTTCTTAATCTCAACACCAACACCAATAATAAATTTGCAACGTTTGAAGTCTGCATCCTACCACTGCGAATATCCCAAGTCACAGAAATACCCTCTCGTCATTCTATTTAGAAGTACTTTATCACCCACCCGGACTACTGACCCGAGCTGATGACATTCTTATCATCTGTGATTTCAACATTCACCTAAACATCACCTCTGGCATCACCTCAATCCTTTCTCAACATTTATTGATACCTTTGGCTTTACTGTTTGTACATGAACCCACCTACCATGGCGGCAACACCCTTGACCTGGTCCTGGCCCGTGGCACTCCTGTCTATTAAATTCCAAACTGAATTGACCTACCCTCATGAAAAGTGCACTGGTACATACAGCAGCTGCCATATCAGTGATTCCACAGCTACATTCGCTGAACAACTGCCCAATATTCTGGCTTCACTCCAGGGTTGCCAGGTCTTTGCGACAAGACCAGCCCAAGGGCCAATAAGACCAGCCCAATACCAGAACTCAAAATAAGCTGATGCCAACTCTGTTTTTAAAGTCCAACAGCATTACTACCATTGTGAAATGTATTGCAAAACTGTAAATTAGTAGAATAATATAATAAAAATGGGCCCATATCCGGTATTAAAACATTAGACATTAAAAATACAAAGGCCTTAAAATACATAGACATTAAAAAATACATAGGCCTAGGTATATTGAGTAGTTTTACAGATTGTGTTGTATGATATATTATCATAAATAAAATATAGCTCTGTGAAAATATAGTCCATTTCCCTGATGTATTCTGGCATTCTACACTGTAGAATGCTATATAAGGCATATAGCTATGACCTAGCTAAGTATAATCACTGGTGCCATCTTGTGACGTCTCCATAAATTACAGCTGTCACTCAGATGCTGTCAGATGTAAACAATTAATGCAAATAAAATAATTAATTTTAAATGGATTAAAAAAAGAATAGTAATTCATGTAGTTCACACACAACCCACGGACACAAAAATAAACCCGCGGCAACGTTTCAAAAGTAGCCCAAATCCGCGGGAAAACCGTGAACCTGGCAACACTGCTCCTCTCTCTGGTTATAATGGCACCCTTGATAATTTCACTAATGAACTGAACAGCACCCTTCTTTACACATTCAATTAGATCGCTCCTCTAGTCATAAGAAAACAAGCTTGTCGCAATCTAGAGTGTAAATATCAATCACCTAAACTCAAGGTTTTGTGGCTTGCTTAGAATGATATACTACTGAATTACAAACAAAACACTCAAAAGGGTTGTCGCCAGCCAACCTTCTGAAATCTTGCCTAAGAACTGTTTCAAGATCTTTCCATTCCACTGAAATAGCTCCTGTTAGCTATTGATTCTAACTCACCCTCAACATCAGTGCAGCTTTCGACACAACTGATCATAGCTGATCATTTCTCCTAAATCATCTTGAAAACGAGATTGGTACCTCAAGATTGCCGCTTACATGGTTTAGGTCCTTGATAGAACACATTGTGTCTTCGCAGTCTCATGTTAGAGTAAGGTTAGACCAGTTAGCTTACTCTAGTGCAGATTTCTCCCGATGGGCATTTATTGGCATGTTGGGCATGTTCTTCTCTCCCAATCTATATGCTCCTTTTCACTCATGCTTGTCATGTCTGTCTGTGTGAGTGTATATTACATTAGTAATTAGTAAGAGTACATCTTTACAGTCTTTCTGCGGTATGTGTCTCCTATCTGTTTCCAGGCTGTGGCTGTGGCTGGGCAGTGTTGTGGTCCCCCACTCTTATGATGATGCTGACTGAGCTGCTGTTGATGCCCCATACCAGATCTTAATGTTCCATCCAAGTGCCGTTATTGTGTTTACTCCGTATACTTGTTTATGTTCCATCTTGCCTGCCCACCTTCAGCACTTATTGCATGTCTGACCGTCATGGTAGGGGGATCCCTCTCTGAGAAGCCCCTCTGAAGGTTTCTGAAGTTTATTTTTTTCCTGAATGTTTTTGTTTTTGTAGGAGTTTGTCCTCTGTGAATCCAAGGTTGGGGGGTGTTGTGCAGTGTCATTTATTGTTTACATAATGTGGCCATTGTGAAGCCCTTTGAGACTGTAACTGTGATTAAGGGCTATACAAATAAACATGACTTGACTTTCTTGACTTTCTTTTTCTTTCTTCTGATCTAGTCCATTGCTCAGCA
Source organism: Hoplostethus mediterraneus (assembly GCA_034670385.1). Taxonomy (NCBI): domain Eukaryota; kingdom Metazoa; phylum Chordata; class Actinopteri; order Trachichthyiformes; family Trachichthyidae; genus Hoplostethus; species Hoplostethus mediterraneus. Next base: position 1,162,866 of record JAXDDW010000132.1, on the reverse strand, counting down.
ACTGAAGTGCTCAAGGGCACACAAATGTTTCGTCATGGCTTTTTACAGAACTGAGGGAATGTATAAGTTTACATATTTTTTTTTACATATATTGTACCTTCTCCAAAAGGTATACTTATCTTTGTGATGTTTGAAAAGACTAGAATAAAATAGACCTTAGACACTAGAAGTGATCGTGTTGGTTCCATGTTTTTAAAGACTGGCCATTCTTGCTTTGTATGAATGACTCAGAATCTGAGTCATCACATATCCATTGTATTGCGGAGGAAAGTTCATGTTTCAAGAAGTTTGCTTGTCTGAGTACAGAGCCCGGAAGAGGCTCAGGTGCAGCAGAGAAAGACAATCCCTTCACATTCAGAGGGGAATAGACCTGCCAGTCCAGCAAACCCTAGAAGAACCAGCCAGTGGAACCATATACAGCTCCCTCAGCACACACTACACTTATCTTGTGTGAACCAGCAAAAGTCTTAGACACACATAAAAGAAAATCTGGAAAGTGCTGTTAAAAATAATTAAATGAAAAGTAACATAATGTAAATAATGTAAAACACTAATGCAGAAAACAAAAAATAAACATCTAACCAAATTTATATTTAAAAAAACTATAGGGTGCCTTAGACTTTTGCACAGTACTGTACCGTATTACGGTACAAAGAGACATCATGCATGCATGATGCATGATACAAGCATTCTCAAGAGGTTATGTTTGTTTATGTTTTCTGAAGGTTTACTGTAATGTAGATATTTGCATGGATCACACCAATCACGACTCACATTTAAGCGATTTGTGTAAAGCTGGATTTGAACAAAATGAAAGTATGCAGTGTTTTGTTTGGGTTTAAAATAAATAAAACTGCATGTGGCCTTGTGTGTAGTTAAGTGTAGTTCTTTGTTGTAAAGAAAGGTAGTCTTCGTGGGGAAATTTCACTTTTAATAAATTATGATATTTTTTGAACAACATAAGGTGATACAATCTAAGTATTTAAGCCTTGGTCTTCATCAGAGAGCACAGAAATTCTAAAAAAAATCATCCCTTCACATGAAAAATATGTAACATTTGCTGTATAGCCTATATTAATGAGTGGAATTGAGTAAAATGTTGCTTTACTCTGTGATGGTTATGCTGTGGGCCTCCTCCTGACAAAGGCTGAGGCCATTTTGTTTATTAAGAAACGATTAACCTTGTTCTTTCTTGTCAAACACGCTTTGATGGTCTCAACCAAAGCCAACATTGGCTTCATTCTACAGAAAATGACTGAAGATATGTCTGTTAACTGAATGCCTCCATCTCTATTTGTCTACCAAGAGCGGTATTCATCATTTTGCAATACCATCTCCCACCTACCATTCGGCCACAAGCTCGTATTACACTATCTGGACCTGAAATGGGAGCAAACTTGTGGCTGAAATGCTAAAGAATGAAATTAGTCCCAAAGCTCTCACTTGTTGCTACCATCCCACTCTTTGGTTCTATTAAACAGGCTACATAGGCCTAACACAAAGTGTCTCATCGTAATTTTATTTCGCGATTTATGTTACCATATAACACATAGGCTATAACGGAAAATGGTTAATAAAAATTCTGGTGACTGGTAGTTCTCTTACCTACCTATGTTGAATCCACTTGTTGTAAATCGCTGTATGACATGACTGTAATGTAATGTAATGTAAAAAGATAACCACACTAGATTTGGGAAATTCCATCTGTGATTTTGCGAAATGATTAGGCGTACAGCGGTGGCAGTATGGTGGAGGAGGGCGCAGAGGAGACGAGTGTGTCTCTGTGGAAGCACAGTGAGAACCAAAACGAGACGGAGGCTCAAGCAGAGCAGGCGGCTGGACAGAGTGGACCACAACCTAGCGTTTCTCTGTCTGATGAGAGGGATTCCCTTGAATACAGGACGTGCTCTCCAGGAAACAATATTAATTGGATTGAATCAATTGAATCAGTGATGTTTTTTATGTAGAGTCATCGCTTCGCTTTTTTTTTTGAGAAGATCCAGAAACGAGAAAGAAAAGTGAGTCAGAAGACTGTGTCGGGAATAGATTGTTTGATAGCCAAACATGCCCTGTAGGATTCAATTCGGATTCAGTCATCAACAGCGAAAAGATCACTTTAAAGAGTGCAAAGATTTTTTATTTTTTATTTTACATTTTTCGTTTTCTTTTATCTCGTCTTTTAATGCTGAAATGCAGGTCTTCCTTGCGGGAAAGAACGGCAGAATAGCATTTTATTTTTTGGATTAGATCAAGATTTTAACATGAACTAATCAATCTTTTAGATGTGTCAAATTGTCATTGCTGATCAGTAGGCAATCAAGTAAAACTTTAATTATCAGTGTAATTAAATAGCATTTTATGCTAAGCTCTGTTCAATAATATTATAGCCGTTCTGTAACCTACAGTAGTGTTAGGCTATGCAGAGAAACCAAAGCCGATATACACTTCCAACAGGCTGCATTCTTTGTTAAGCACGGATATCTTTACAGATATCTTAACACATACAAAGTACCAAAAACAGGAACAGACCTCAGTTGAACTTGGAGGGTGTGTGACCCATTTGGTTTGCTCGAGGTTTTGTTAACATAAATACGGACTGTAGCAAAGAGTCTATCACAACACTCCGGAGAGCTATATGAAGATCGCGCCACGGTCGTTGGTTTTCCCTCGCAGAAATGCCAGTGCGTGCTGTGACCACCAGGTTCATGTACAAGGGACTATGCACTATTCCAGATGTCCTCTCCTACCGGGCCCCTGTTAACCTGCCTGAGGATGAGGTGGAAGGTGAGTCCACAGTTTTTTTAAATTAAACATTTTTTAAAGTTACTTTGCATCTGCTAGGATCGTCCACCCAGGAAAGAAGTTCAGCACCTTGGAGAGCATCACACCGTGTGCGTTTCTCTTTTTCTATTACATAAAGTCTGACTGTACATAAAACAGTAGAGCTACTTGAAAAAAAGGTTCTACCACTGGCCTATTCTACATTATGGTTGGGAGTGAAGTGGGTCAAAACCTTTGGGAGAAAGCACAGACAACTCTATCAAACTCTATGGTCATATTTTCTCTTTTTGCCTCTGTTTTTGTTTGTTTTTGTTACTTTTGCACCTTGGGTACAAACACGCAAAATTATCCATTGAATGAAATTGTTTTGTTTTTTGTGCATGAAGACAAAATTGCACTAGTACATCCACCATTGTAGTAACAGCTATAAGTATGACATGCGGTTTTCGTAGCTTCACCTCTGACCAAACAGTCAGGTTAGGTCCTGTCGGCTGTCATGCTTGCAAGTTTTCCATTTGGCACATTCTCATAGACTAATAACTGCACAACATGCCTATACAAGATGCCCCGATTTGTCACTTTATCCATTACTCACATGTGAGAATTAAATGCACTTCTTTTCACTTAGGTCATTTGTGGTTGACAAGGGAAAAGATTGTAGACTCAGGGAGGGAGAAGTACTTACAATTTGCAAAAGAGGAGGCTGTGATGAATGATAATCTAATGGTGATAAATAAGAATGTAGATTAACAATACCCCAAATAACGGGAATCTATACCTGAATCTATACGAGAATCTTCCAATTTAGTGATATAAATCCCTGAATACGATGGAGAGGTTGATTAATATTGAATTACATGCTACTGTTTTGGTTGAAGAAAAAAATGCATTTCTTCATCAATTAATACAAACAGGTCAAATAAAAGACAGGTAATCAGTAACATAGTACTCTACTTAGGCTATCTGAAAGGTTAAATGAAGATGCATTGTCTTCCTTTTGCAATACATATCTGTTAAGAATGGAGGTTTTGTTTGGGCAAGTAGTCCTGAAGATGAGAAGGAACCACTGGTAGTGATTTGGAAGACACCCAGGCAGACTACAATAAAGAGATAACTATCAGATGTGATACCCCAAATATTTTGTGCTAAGGAAATTCCACCTTCCTTTCCTGTGTTTGGAGGTTGCCCAGGGCCACAATTGCCCCCCTGTCCTTGCTTTGAGCTATTCATATGGCATTGAAAATCCACTATCTGCAATGACAACATCAATTTAATTAAAAGGTTGAAAAAGAAAGAATTAGAACAACAGTGAAATAGACATTGTTGTCTGTTGCAGGAGAGGGTGCCAAGCCAATGACAATACAGCAGACCCAGCTTTTTAGGTCATGGAGAAGTCTTTTACAACTGTTGTTTAATAATTGATAACCATTAAAATTTCACACCACAGTGAGACATTCCAATTATCTTTTAAACTTGATTTACCCAGGGAAGGTCTGCTGAGCACTCATGCTCTTTCTCAGCAATGCTCTGGTATGCACTCACACACTTACATACTTTCACCCCTGACAGCTGCCCAGTATAACCATCTTTTACTTTTGCCACTGAGCAGCTCCACTGACACAGTGTCACAGTAAGTGTCTTGCTCAATAGCCCTTTGCCCTCAGTTGTTGAGGGAGGTGAGAGAATTACTCATTGACTTCTGCCATCTAGACTTTCCATGCCAGCCTTAGGATTCAAATCACCAACCCCAAGTTACTAGCCAACTAACCTCAAGGCTACTGCTGGTCCAACTTAAGACACAGTAAGGGAGCTGAAGCACTAATCACTTCAAATGGGATGACGCTGGTCTGTGAAAATGGCAGGTATAGTCCAGTGGATATAAATGAAAGTTGTAAGCTTTTGTATAAAGGTCTGAAAATTAGTATATGTAAGTTATATTTTTGAGACACAAAACCTCTAATACTGGGACAATTTAGCTGGAGCTCATGGGGGGCAGTAGTTCCCCCTCCAATGCATATAAACAATACAATACAATACAATACATACAATACATACAATACAGTCATATTTATGACTGCTTATGACAGCTTTTACTTTGTAAGACATTTATACACCCAGTGTAACTTAAAACGTTTGCATCTGGGAAATAGATTGATGAAAAAATGTGTGCACATTTGAATTGGTGTAACATCTGCATTTCTTTTGAGAATTCATTACTAAAGATGCTTTAAGATTTTGTGAGTTGAGATCAAGTTCAACCCAAGCAATGACTTGCTTCAAAGTTTAAAGAAAACTCAGTGGATGAATGTATGAATGTAGCCAGTTACTATAATAGTGGCATAAAGCATAAAGCATACAGTCATTCACACCTTTATCATTATAAATCAAGGATATTGCATATAGGTCCCATTTAAATCAAGGATTACACCCTAATTCTTACTGATAACTATTTTCATCATAGTACATTGTACTACATGTGTAGTCTCATATTTTTATTACCTATATATCATTATGTATCACCTGTACAGTTATAAGTGTCTTACAGCAACTGAAAGGATAGTTACCCTAACTAGTCAGATACAGCCTAACACCTATACTGCTCATAAACATGTTCACCTCAAATAAACTATTACCAATGAAGGGTTATAAAATGTAAGAAAAACAATAAGTACAGTCAGTGAAAGTTTCACTGCACAAAAGTATTCATATGAACCAGGACTATTAATGGAAGTAGGACCTAAAACTCATATAAACCTGAGTCTCTTAATGTAATGGCCTCAATATTCATATTCATATTCATATTCAAGTCCCATATGGATACACACCTTGGATAAATAGACCTTTGATAAACCTTGTATACAGTACCTGGATTAAATCACAATTGTTTTCAACACCAAGTACCATAAATATACAGGAATCTTTCTTGGTGACATTGTTGCAGAGACATACTGCGTACTGGCAAACATGGCACAAGGACAAAACAACCTCACATCCAGTGCAAAGTGCCAGTGCAGGCCATACTGTGGACAGCAGACGATACATATCTCTTCAGATAAATAGATTTAACATTCAATATCAAGTATGTCATACAGTATGGTTTCAGCTGCAGAGGGAAGTATAGAGAATGACCAATTGTCCATTGGAGCAGTAGGTGGAAGTTACAGTACACTGAATGGAATGGGGGTTAAAAAAGTAGGGTGAAAGCTCTTAAGAAGAAGCTATTGAGGTGACCAGGTATCTTGTTACAGTCTCCCAGGAAAGTTTTTGGAACAGATGGTTGCTGAGCTGGGCAGGGTCAGTGGAGACCCTGCTTGCCCTTTTCTATGCCCTTGTGTTATGCAGGTGTCATAAACCCTGATATGTATTCAAATCACTACTACTGTTAAAGTAATTATACTCCCACTTAAACTAAACAAAGTGTATGTGATTATACACAGATATTGAGACTTAAACAATGTAAATTTGTAAATCATCCTAGATTATGTTGCACATCAAGATTAATATTGTTTATGTCATTGACCTTGAGATCTGGTATTCTATAAAGTAGTCTATACAGAGACTAAATTGAGCTGTATACATTTGTCGACCAAAGCTATGATACCTACTTGTACTATTTCACTTCCTTCATGCTACTTAATGGGTAATTCCGGGATTTTTCAACCTGACCTATATCCACAAAATCGCCTATCATACCGCTAAGTAGATCCCAAAAGTTTCGGAGTTGCTCCGGTAGATCGTCTCAGCCAGCAGTCACGAAACAGGGGCTCTATGGCTGCAATGTAATCCAGCGGGCATGTCAATGCGACGTAATCCTTTTGGGCAAATGCGCGCCGTCAAAGTACGTCCACTAAAAGTGCTTGATTTTGCCACTGACAGGCTCAGATTGTTATTCGTGTGTCTGACAAGTGTCTGACAACATCACTGAAAGGATTGCTACAGAAATAGACCTTTTTTAACCAGAAATAGACCTTTTTTTAACAACAACTCTGAACTCTGAACTCTTAACTCTGACAAAGGTGGTCTATGAAAGCAAGAGGGTTGACTTGTTGCAAGAAGAGGATCGTGTAAACAACTGTCCTCTTCCTGCAACAAGTGAATCCTCTTGCTTTCATGGCAAAATCAAGACAAATCCCGGAATTACCCTTTAATCTGCTCTGACCCTTTATGTCAATGGCATAATTATAATACATTCAAGATGTCTTAAAAGTAAATATTCTGCACATTATGTGTTTGAATTGAATTGAATTGAAATTCAAATTGTAGTTTTTGTGGTTTGTCATTCACCTATAGAGGAGCTAAGCACAATTTCAAACGGACAAAAGGAAGCTGTTCCTTCCATGAATAGAAACTTTACTCACTTGGTCTCTGTGCTTCATTTGCACATATATATTATTGAAAAACACTGACAATGACAATGTGTTGATTTCATTTATACCCCACATGGTTGCAAACATTTTAATTAATTTATTACAGTATTTCTCCATTGGTTTGGCTCATTTCTTGAAACAGAAATTACATTCTGAAAATAACATGGACAAACCTCTAAACCACTTTGCAATTGTTCACAACAGAATAGCATTTCTCATTCATTTCATCAAATTGCAAATGTCTTAGTACATGTCTCAATGTCTCAGTACATCTTTGCAAATGATTAAGTACAGGTAGCCTACAGTTAGCACAATTTCCAAGTGAATACATCTTGTTGATCTAAACTGATCAGTTGATTCTCAGTCTAATGGTTGTTCTCTCCAAAACATGTCAGCATCATTTCATTATATAAGTCATCACATGCACAATAGTCTGTTCAATTGTCAAAATTAGTCAAGAACATAATACCATGAATACCATTTATGAATCTCTTGGAACATTTGATACATTGATTACAGTAATTGACAGTCAGGTGAAACTAACTTGAGGAGTTTCACACATCATCAGGGCCTGGTTCACTACTCATCCAAGGATGGTCATGGTGTTTCTACCACCTTACTCTCCTTTCCTCAATCCTATTGAGGAGTTTTTCTCCGCTTGGAGGTGGAGAGTGTATGAGCTTCAGGCTCAAAATCAGAGGTCCCTGCTCCATGCAATGGACGCTGCGTGTGAAGATCAGGAGATCAGTGTAGGGGATGGTTGCGACATGCACGCCGTTTCTTCCCTCGTTGCATCACAAGGGAGAATATCCGCTGTGATGTGGATGAGAATCTGTGGCCAGACAGACAGCAGCGTGTGGACGGCCAGGAGGGTGAGGATGAGGACAGTGACCAGTGAAGAAGTATTACTTGTGAAACTCCAGCTTTATTTACAGCACTGTAGGCTACATATAATTTTCCTTGTTTTTTGTTTATGGGTTTATATTACAGTATATTATGCTGTATACATTTTCTTTTTACTCTGAAGTTACTTGATGTGTGTGAATAGAAATGGTTACAATTTCCTTGGCAGTATGAGTGCAATGTGTGATGTCAAACCTTGGAGGCTACTCTTACCGTAAAATACTTTTTTTCAGTTTTATACACAATTGTATTCTGTTAGCTAGACAAACAAAACTAGTACAGTAACCATTGTCAATGAAGGACTGGGCTAAGACTGAGAGGTGGACATGAGGGATATTTCAATGGTCCTCTGCCATAGTGACAAAACATCTAAACATTTTGACTTGCAGTGCTTACACAATGCCAAAGGGATGATGCATTTTGGGGGCACTGACTATTTATATGAGAAAGGAATTTAGTTTTGACACATGAGTGAACTGTTTTGGGAGAGATATGAGCTTTTGCAGGTGAACCATGGTGTTGTGCTGAACCATCCAGGTTACTTTGGCAAAAGCACCAAGAGTGTTGAGAACGTCCGGTCTGTTTCAAGAAATGAGCCAAAGCAATTGAGAAGGATCTTTTGCATTTTGGTGGCACTGACTATTTATATGGGAAAGGAATTTAGTTTTGAAGCATGAGTGAACCGTTTTGGGAGAGATATGAGCTTTTGCAAGTGAGCTATGGTGGTGTGCTGAACTGTAAGACTGTTTTGCAAAATGATCTTAGAGTTTTGAGAATGTAATTTCTGTTTCAAGAAATGAGCCAAACCAATGGAGAAATACTGTAATTTATTAATTTATTAATTGTATTGGTTGTAAATTGACCGAACTGACTACAGTGAAGACTGCAATCTGAAGTCTCAACATAAATAATTAGCTGAACCTTTTTAAATTTCAGTTTTGTTTCTTGATAATAATACTGCTATCTACAATATATTTGATTTGTTAGCATATATCCTTGTTGTTGCAGGTGATATCTACATTTTATCAAAATATGTATCAAGAAAAGCAGAACAATAAAAAAAAGAGCTTTAAATGCATACAATGCACACACACACACAGCACCACCACCAATGTCTTCAATCAAACCTCCACTGGTAAAGTATGAATCAAAAATTGGCCAGATGTTGTAATTGTACATGTGTTGAAATAGATAAGACTCTGGTTACAGGACAGAACAGTGACTTTTTGGCAGTATATATATTAATCTGAGGTCTCTTCTGGTTTGTATCTATTCACTCAGTGCATCACTGACAGAGACTGAAAAATATTTATAGGTCGCAGCATGTAGGAGAAATCCCCAGACATCAGGCATTGCAGTAGGGTGTAGCTCATCTTCCACTTTGTATGCAAGGCTGTCTTAAACGTTGGTTACAAATGGAGTGGTATGCAGTAGCGTTGTACTGCTTTCTAGTAGCACTGTAATATTGAAAAAAAAAATGAAAAACTAACTTTAATCTCCTGTAAACATGAGATTTAAAGTTTATGAACTGTCTCATTCATGTCTCAAAGACACTTTTGTGAAAAAACCTATCTACGCAGCATTAAAAAACAAGAGAAATGTGTAGTTCAACATTAACACTCTCATACATTGATTCTAACATATTGTAGAATTAGATTAGATCCAGTGGCCATGGAAACTCCACTAACTCAACCAGAAGCAATACGGCATAGGGCTTGAAATCAACATTACTTCCCAAATAACAAGAAGCTTTGCTACTGTCATTCTGATGCTATAACATATCACCAGACGTGACATAACATAACCTAGCACTAGATCTATATACAACAATTTGTTCAAAGACTCAAATCAAAAGAGGACAAGTAAGCTGCTCTGAGAGGGAGACAGATGCATATTTTACTTGGATGACAAGACAAGACAATGGTGTTAACCTGACAGCACATCAAATAATCTAAAACAAACAGCTCCATGCAGGTGTGTGAAGAATAAACAAAGATCAACAAGCCTGTTTGCTTTCCAGGAAACACAGCATCATGATTCTGTTGGCAATTGCCAGCCTAGCATACCAAAGAATTGTTAGTCAATATTTCATTTTGCCCATGCATGGCAAAATTTGATAAATTGGTCATATTTGGGGGGTTTTCAATAAGCTCCAATTGCTTTGCCATTTTTTCCTAGAGCTATACATTCAGAGTGATCCAGCTTTCTACTGTTGCAGGAACTCTGTGGATACCACCACCCTCATCAATAGACAGACAGCTATAAATGGTTAAGTCCCCATACAAATATTTAATTTGTGCCACTAAGAAAAAAGCAGTATTAGACAACAAAAACAAAGAGATATTCCCACAACAGTCCCCAGATACCCTGTCTAGGTGATGCAGCACCTGTTGCCAGGATGGAAAGAGTTATCTGGAGTAACAAGAGAGATGTGTGTATGATCTGGCTCTCCAAATAATTGTTCAAAAGATAGCACAACTCAGTGAGTTGGGCATAGATAGGGCATCCAGGCGTAAACACTGGATGCAGTAGATGTCATAAAAGTTGACACATTTTAGTGATTTCATACCATCCTCTGTGTGCTCTGGCAGTGCTGCCTCTTTTGATGATTCCTTAGAAATTCAAATTAGTTATGTGTGAGATGCAGCTGTGTATGAGTGTGTATGAATGTGGTTCAGAAGAACAAGGTGGGAAAGGAGACAGTCATGTGTAAAAGCGCCCCCCCCTATTGTTATCTAAATATATTGACTTTAGAACAGATGAAAAAAAAGTTTTTGACTTACAAAGAGGTAAAAAAAAGGTAAAAAATCGCCAGTGTCCATTTTTCTGAGTTCTACCATTTTGTTCCCCCTCCATTGCTATCTCAATATATTGACTCACTAACGGATGAATAATATCTAAGTCAATAAGTAAGTAAGTCAATATTGAGATAAAAAAAATAGTGAGACACACCAGCCTGAACCCCAACCACAAATTGAGTCACCCAGACAAGCCTACGGAGCAGAGAAGCTCCCTTGCCCCAAAGCCATGTACAGTGGGAGTCTGTAAAATCAATTATATCAAATTATTTTTCACCACCTTGTTGTACTTATAGAGACAACACCATGTAACGCACTGTACCGGAACTGTAACTGCTGGAACCGCTACACCCAAATAAATATAGGTCAAGTCTACTGGCCATGAACATGGAACATATGTTGAACTCCTGCAAGACATCCCACATTCCTCTGACACAAACTGTGAGTAGGAGGAGCAAGCTGGTAGTTGCTGCTCCCAGATGGGAGTTACCCAAGCCAAGGCCTTACAAGAGGTTTAGGGAACCCCTTGACCCTAAGAGGGCCAAGAGGTTTATGATGTAGGCAAAGCAGGACCTATCAGTGGGAAAAGAAGTGGGCTGCAACTCGAAGATGAGAGAGCACTGGGTGAGTCTATGATAGCGCTCAGGGCAAGGTAGGTGTGGGGAGCTGGGATTGAGGGAGCTGCTGGTGGCGGACTGGGAGGCCGATGGATCTGGGTGGAGAGGCTGGTGAGGTTGGCGGAGAGTTTTCCATGATGTCCTGGAGGAAGAAAAATAAAGAGAGAGAAGAGAAATAAAGAGAAGGAGAGAGAGACACACATAGCACTTTTCCATCAACACAGTTCCCATGCCGGTGCCTGGCTGGTGCTGAGTACTGGAAATTGATTCAAGGATAGTATCTTGGATTTGATCCAGTTGATCTTATCAGTTTTCAAAGTGTTTGAGTGAAAGGGTGTGAGGTAGGGATAATCGTGGGTGTTTAATATACAACAGAACATCATCGGCATACAGGCTAATCTTATGTTTACTTGTATTTAGATCAAAGCCATGTATATTGTTTTGTCATATAATGCAGGGGAGTGGTTTGATGAAAATTTCAAATAAAAGAGGGGACAATGGGCAGCCTTGCTTTGTACCATGGGCCAGTGTAAATAGTTATGCTATAAGGCAAGGCTGGCAAAGCTTATGGTATTATATGGTCCTATTGGTAATTATTGGTATTGGGTGAGGAGTAAATTGTTAATTAATTTGATGAAGTTATTGAATCTGAATTTTTCTTCAGTGATTAGTAAACTGGGTTAGCTGACCCTATCAAATACCTTCTCTGCATCCAGAGATGACCACCGCAGGGTCACTGCATTGGCGGTTTATGTACAAAATGTTGAAGAGCATTCATATGTTGTTGTGAGAGTGTCATCCATTGATAAGGCCCGCCTTGTCTGGATGGATTCGATAGGTGACAGCTGATGCTCACCTAAGTGCAAGAGCTGTACATATGATTTTTGTGTCACAGTGAATGAGAGATATGGGTCTTTAGCTAACACTGTCTTGTCTTTGTCTTTTTTCAATACTAGAGTGATAAGGGCAGTTTTCATATGAGGAGGCAGAGTGGAAACTGATCAGCTGATTTGCACAATAAAGGTGAGAAGTGATGCCAGAATGTTTTATAGAATTCTGCTAGAAATCCATCCAGACCAGGTGACCTACCATTGGGCAGGAGAGTGAGTGCTTTGTGTACTTCATTGTCAGAGAGGGGGAGATGAATCGCTGCAGCTTCTTCAGCCATTAACTTGAGCAGCTGAATACTTTCAGCTCAGAGGAAATTTTGGATGTTTTTGATGTTACTTGGGACATCAGGAGTGTAGCGCTTGTGATCTAAACATTGAGAAGTGTGATAACTTTCCAGTGGATCATTAGGATGGGTTCCTTTTTCATCTATAATGAAAGAGATAGCACTCTTTTCAATGTTGTTTTTTAGTTGCTTAGCTAGAATTCTTCCTGTTTCCCCCTGTTTCCTGTTTCAAGGTATTTTACCTTGATTTGTCATTGTTTTCTTGTGTGGGATGTACGAAAATTACAATCCATTGGGTAGTTTTGTCAATTTATTCAGTGGGACCTGACTTTACTGCACTAATTTAAGCCCAAGCCCATCTCCTAATTGCAAACTTTATCAGTTTAATATACTCTGTTGCAGTTTCCTCTGGTTTCCTCTGTGATATCCTTCACTGAATACCATTTCAGTTCAGCATTTAGTTCTTATTGTGGCCTCATGAAAACAGACATTAGCAAGTGCAGAAGATGCCTAAATATCCTAAACTGTTACTCTAGAGTTCTCCCCACTACTAGGGAGAGTAGTGACAGTACTGAATTTCTCCCATTTATGCATTATCTGCCTGACTATTGACTGATGGAGGCCCGAGTCTTTAGAGATGCTTTTTTTAGCCCTTTGCAGCCTCATGAGCATCAGCAATTCTGAGGTCTTATGAAATCTTTGATCATGGTATGTTTCTGATGCCTAGGCACCTAGAACATTGGCTGAGCAGGGGCACGGTGACGTTGGCCATGTCGGTCATTAAACTGGCCTCTTGAGAAGCCACTAGGGCAAGCTGGTGGATGAAAGCGGCTTTTCAGGGACTAGCTGTCTAGCTGGAGGCTAGACCATTCGCATAGATTAGCAAACTGCTGTGTAGCTTATTTTGCTTGAACACTGCGTTCCAAGGCTTGTTGGGCTGCAGGCCCAAACATCTGGCCTGGGACTACATGGAGAGTGTGAAGAGCCCTTCTACACATTTCCGACAGGGGAGACTGGGCCAGCCATACTTGGCGGCAGGCCAGAGTCAGTGTGGACATCAGTCTGCCCAGCTCCCTAGACATCAAGGTAAAAGCCTGTAGCTTGCATCACTGAGGCTCTGGGCCGAGGAATCTGCACCAGAGGACTGCAGGGTCTTAGACAGGGCCAATATAAGGTGGGAGAGAGTTTCCAATGCAGCCCATCTGAGCCGATGTGTTGTAAATGATAGTGAGGTGGTCATCAGTAATCCAACATTGACACCAGGGACAGCAAGCATCTGGTCAAAGGGCCTCCTCTGGCAAGACGATCAGAGAGGCAACGGACAGCTCTCCAGTGGGCATATGGTCTAGAGTCTAGACGGTGGACCGGGTTCATATTGATTTCCTTGGTGGACCTCTTTCTTTTGGATGAATGGTGTTCCATCCTTCCAGTAGAGTTCCAGAGACTTGTAGAATCTATGTCAAGGAGCATTGAAGCTGTTCTGGTGGCTTGTGGTGGCCCAAAACCTTACAAAGACACTTTATGTTGTTTTTTCCTGTAATTTGTCACCCATCTGTAGATGTCGGTTGATACAAAGGCAATGTCTAGGAACCAACCTGATGTAGATGGGAGCACCTCACACGAGTGAAGGTGCTAAGCTATCAGAGTAGGAAGCTACTTACCTGTTGTCAATTCTACTTATTTTATACTGAATATATTTTATATGGTGGTATATTTTCATATTGTACATATTTTACATCTTTTTTTTTTGTCTCACTAAGTTCTACTGCTTTTTTTCACACTTTCATAATCCACACTGAAACACCATGTCTCATTCATATATTCCACCTAGCAACTCCTCCAACAAATGTTGGAATTGTCAGTTGCATATGTTTGTATAAACCCATTTTTAAATATGTTTTATATCCTATTTTCTTAGCTGCATTCTATTTGCTGCTGCAATAAACCAATTCCTCCTTGGGGATCATTTTAGTTGCATCTTATCTTTAAGACCATTTAAGTGTAAAAGCTAAGCTCTATAAGCCAGTCTCTGACAACCTCCAGAAAGTCTTCCTTAAGATCATCAAGGAAGACTTCCTGGAGGTTACTGGAGACTAGATTAGAGTACTGGTTTTCCTCTTACAGCTTTCTGTTACAGTTACAGTTTTTTATGTTCACAAATCTCGACTGAATTGTCAATCATAATAGGAATAACACAAACATACATACCATAATGTGAATAACACATAGCTACTGAGCGACCATTAAAGAGTTTCACATCTTTGAGTATCCATATCTACATCAAACAGAAGGACTGAAGTTCTGTGCCCTTGATGTGCAACTGTCCTTTTACCACTTCAAACAGAATAAGATATTGCAGTGCAAGGATATGGGCCTAATGGCAATATGTTTACGGATTATTTCCCAAAGGTTGCTACTATGCTTCCCTTCTCCCCTCTGTTACCCTTACCTAAGCTATTGCTCTTCTTCGAACAGAGATCCGTGAGGCGTTCAAAGTGTTTGACCGAGATGGGAATGGGTTCATCTCAAAGCAGGAGTTGGGGATGGCCATGCGATCACTGGGCTACATGCCCAACGAGGTGGAGCTGGAGGTCATCATCCAAAGACTTGACGTGGATGGTAAGTTTGCATCTTCTCTCTCTATGAGTCAGTAAGCTCACACAGTGCACAATCAGGTACACACACACACACACTTTATTAAATGACTGTCAGAACACCTACTCGGAATGTTTTCACTGCTTGTTGCAAGTAATTCAATATATGCACTATACAGTCACATGTTTCTAATCACTTCATCAGGTGATGGTCAGGTTGACTTTGAAGAATTTGTCACGCTGCTTGGGCCAAAACTCTCTTCCGCTGGAATTCCTGATAAATTCCATGGAGCAGACTTTGATTCTGTGTTTTGGAAGGTATACATCATCAATCCTCATCATCATCATCAATCAAGTCTACATGTCTTTCCTTTATGAGAGTTAATTATTCCATTATCTTCCCTATTTAGAGTAAGATGATATCCCTGAGTGCTTTTATGCCATTTTGTGATAATCAGCCAGCTATTCCAATTAAAATTACCATACAAATATAATGACAAGTAAAATATTAATTTAAGCAAGGGAGCTATTCCAGAGCGGTTATGACATCATGCATTATATTCCTAAATGCCTGTCTGTGTTTTCTTAATAGATTAAAATGATCTATTTTAAAATGGCCATGAGAGTCTACACCAGTGCCCTGATAATTATGAGACACTTCATTATAACAGTATCTTAATTACTTGGAATTGTGACCATTTTGCATAAAGAACTCTGCCAGTTATCAAATAATGTGATTTATTTCAACCAGTGAGTTTGCTGACATTGTAGGCTGTTTTTAAGCCAGTTGAATAACCACACAGGTTACTGATGTTTGTAGCTTATGTGCCTTGCTGAAGGGCACTTTAACTGTAGTTGTTCCTGTGCTCATGGGATCTTTCTTGGTGTTTTCTCTTATCTCAGTGTGACATGCAGAAGCTGACAGTGGATGAACTTAAGAGACTGCTTTACGACACCTTCTGTGACCACCTCACTATGAAAGACATTGAGAATATCATTATGACTGAGGAGAGCCATCTGAACAGTCCAGAGTGCCAAGTGAATATTGACAGTATGTCTTTTAAATATGTTCATATTTCTGTTTAACACATTATTTAGAAATAATTCAAACTCTATGAAAACATTCACATACCGTATTTTGAGATCTGCTAATATGTTTACATCTCTCCACAGCAAGCCCAACACAACAGGTGAAACACACATGTGTGCGGAAAAGCCTGATTTGTGCCTTCGCCATTGCATTTATCATCAGTGTAATGCTCATTGCAGCAAATCAGATGCTGCGCAGAGGAATGAAGTAAATAAAGGTTTCAGTGCAGTTTCCAACCTGTGACAAAAGGGATATAATGATGTAGATTGAATAGCATAGCTGAACCAAAATATCATACTGTCTTTGCTTTTGCTCCATCGTACATGTTTTCAACAACCATTTTAGCCCAAGATCCAGTCGACACTCAATGACCAGACACTATAACACCTTCTCTCTATGATGGACAAAGGGATGTAATAGTTTGTAGTTCTATATGAACCACTAAGTGTACAATGTTAGTAAGAAAAAAAGAATGTTGTGTTATGTGAAAAACAAAGAAACAAAGAAACAAAGAAAGAAAAGGGCTGTGAAAAGTATACAAAAAATGATTTAAAATTCTATACTGAAATAGTAACATTAAAATGGAGTAGTTAGGTAGTAAACTAGGCAAGATTGCAATGTATGTAATGTATTAATAGCTGTGCTGTTTCTAGTGTAGCAAAATAAACAATGGTATGTCACATCAAATCAGTACCCTGCCATTTGGAAGGCACTCAATAGTCCTCAAATACAACTTTTGGACTAAAATATTGACTGACTACATATTAAATTCAAACAATGGATTGCACCTTACCCTAAGCATTTTAGGTTGATAAGTGCATAGTTGGACTTGGACTCACATGCATAAATATTATTCAGTGCCAAGATTTATCGTCAGCCCAATTCTCATCCAGTTCACAATGGGCCCAATTCAGACCTTGACTTATGCACCTCACAGTAGTGACTTTCCTTATGCACTCAAAACCCTGCATTCTCTGCATACTAATAAAAGCCAAAGACATCAAATAGGATATGAATTGTTGAGTCACAAAAAATTTGGCTTTGCAATGCTATTGATTGAACAATTTGTCAATTCTCCAAGACTTAAGTATCAAAATGGGTACTGCCATTGAGGTGCTCAAGTTTTTAAGAGGTCCTAAAAAGACACAGTATTTCCAGGGCACATGGAAGGTGCTGTGAAATCATGTAAATGTGTGTACTGACTTTCCCTGATTTCTCTTTCTTTCTTGTCTTGAATGACCAAAGCTGAATTAAAGACGCATGGTAGACATAAATAGGAGAAAAGTCCATGGCCCGCTTTTCCATCATACCAATCGGAATTACAAAGAACCAAAGGTTTTGAAAAACGTGTGCAAGCAAAAGTGCTCCGTAAATCCTCACATCAAAGAGTCTAAGTCTGAATTGGATAGCTCAAACATGCTTTACACAGCCTGAATTGGGCCTAGCATGGTTTCCACTTAAGATGTTCTTTTCACAAAATAGATGCTTCAGATCAAACAAAGCCACCCAATAGCTATTTGATGGACAGACTCAAGGGCAGCTGGGATTTGCACTGTACCTGTACCTTGGAATCGAGTAGCCTTGAGCCAGCTTTCATTTGTACTACTAAATTCAATGGAGAATACATTAAGGTATAATGCATTCTCCATTGAATTTAGTGGCATTTTCCCACACTAACTTTGGTACAAAATTCCTCAATAATCAAGCTCAAGGTTTGTAGGCAGTAATAACTTGAGAGCACAAATTTCAACTCTAGTAAAATTGATTTTGGCCAGTTTTGCAGAGAAGGTATGACTTTCAATGGACAGCACATTGTGAACATCACAGGAAAGATGCAAAAGGGATGACATGCAGACACAGGCTATTGGTGAAATCTATTGTTCTCAGAACTCGGAAAAAAACAACCTCCGACCCGGAAAAGTGCAATACAGTCATTCAAGTTGGAATTCCCAGTTGGAAACTCCAACTGATCCAACTGGTCCTACTAACATTAACGTTACTAGTTCACTGATGTGCACCGTTTCTCTTCACTAATGGTGCTGTAGTAGTCTTTAGAAGCTTGTGAAATTCAGAGACTTGCCATACAAACATGAGTTTGCTGCGGGCGTCCATGTTTTCCCGAGCAGATGCACTGGAACGCATTTGATTGGAAGTCGGGAATACCGACTCAGAACTATTGACTTCCAACATGCAATGGATTGCACCATTAGACCCGAACCCATGACACTCCAACCACATGCTGTATACCCTAGTCTAGTGATCCACAGGGAACCCACACAGTACATTTCTAAAGATGTCAGGGTTTTCTAAATATTGGTTGGTTTGTTTTGATGCTCTAAGTGAGTTGTTTTTTTTACTTGAGCATCCTGAGATCATTTTGTAAGTCAAACAAATTCAATGCAACTCCTTGTTTATGTTGCCAGCTGGACTGAAACCAGTTATAGTATTGAGAATAAAGCCAAAGTGAACAGTGAACTCAGAAGGAAATCCGAATATGAAGATATAATCCCTGCAAGAGATATCAGATAAGAATTTACGTATCAATACATTTATGCAACAAGCCCAGAATGCAACTCAAATGTTGGCTTTCTCTTGACCATCACATATCTGGCAAAACATATGTAAAGGTGCATATTCACAATATATTTGAGATACGTGCAGCTTTGCAACATAGGCCGAACAGGTGCCAAGATGAGTCATGATAAAAGGCAATGAAAGACGATTATTGACCAGCTGTTTGACTTGAGCTGACAACAGGTGACTAAATTCAGCCACCAATAACAAGTTTAGAGCGGCAATATTGACACAACATAGTAACTGTACTGTTCATAGCCAATGAGAATTCACCCTATCTACCTAAACATGCACAGCACACTTGCATGAACAATAAATTAGAAATAAATGTGCGTACTTTATGTGAGGTCAAACTCTGATGTGTCTATTTAAATGATTATGCAAATTGTATAGTGACCATTTCAAAAGAAATCTCAGTATTTGACATTTTTCTGTAAATGTCTAACTTTATGTGGGTGTGCAAATAGTGTCAAAATACTCTACATACTTTGCAGTATGCTGTGAATGACAATTTAACATATCATGAACAATGTTGTTTTGTTCGGCTTTTACATGGACCACCAAAACAACATAGTTTTGCTATTGTTTAAACTATGACATGGTTATATTTTCTTACTTGGAAAAGTGACATATTAAATCTAAGTGATATTATTATGAATGTAAGCATAATATTTTGTAAAATACAGTCAGGTTTCTGATCTATAATTTCCAGGTAAACTGGAGTTGGATGGCCACGCACTTACATTAGCTTTTCCTCGTGTCAAAGATTTATTTTTCAGAAACTGTTTTCTTTACAAATGTTTGTCATATTAAAACAACTTTTACAAAATGCTATATATTTTCTCTTTTTATCTTGAAGTTTATCAAAACCATAACAGAAACTGTGTGGAAGAATAATGTTGGCAATAATAATAAAAAGATATTTTATCTAGTAGCTAGTACCTGTTCTTATGTGAGAACTACTTGTGTGATGTTACCTCTCCATATTAACACAACATCTAGGATGTGACTTTTGTGTAAATGTAAAATGTAGCTATTGTATTAAATAATAGAATAATAATAGAATAATAGTAAATGAAAGTTGCACACTATTCTCTCCTTGCAGTAATTTAATGAGTTGAAAAGTTTCAGCCCAAAGCCTTCATCAGGATGTGATGTTCATGTCAAAGAAAATATTGTGTCCTATTCTGTATGTTACAGTGTTTAATGAGGTTTATATACAGTATGTTGACAGATTGTCTGATATTTATTTTTCTCATGTGTAATTTGGACTGTAGATGCTTCTGTGCTAATGTAACTCACAATATTAAGGTCAAAAACTGTGAGCTCTGATACCTTGTCTCAAAGTGACTAAGTTTTAGAAAGATGGGATATTAATTTTAGGAAAGTGGACTCTTGGTAGGAAATAACCTGCCATTTTTATTTTTGAATGGAAATGAAATGTCATTAATACTGTAAGTATTAATAAAAAAAAATATGCAATATCTATGTAGAAAACAAATGGAAAAACTCTCTCCCCTGTAACAAAAGTAATAAAAGTTCTTTCTATGGTTAATTTTTGTTGTACATCCTACAGTGTGGCATTATTTTTTAAAGAGAATATCCTGGGGGTTTTTTTTTATGTACTGTAACTGAACATATACTGGTTACTGCATCAATTATACCTTGTGTAAGTGTCTTGATGCATGTAGTCTAATAAACATGAAGGCATCAACAGCCGCCCAACTGTTTTGTTTTCATTTGTAAGGTTTACAAATGTGGTGTGCTAACATCGAAAAAAATATATAATTTGTATTACTTACATAGCACAAATCACAAAATAACATATTATGTCATCAAGTCAAGTCCAGCAGTCCAACAGTACATAAGACATAACATAAAATACAACCAACATAATAAATAAAAGAATAAAATATATAGTAGAAAAGCAATGTGCTGAGTAGTGGTGTCAAGTGTAAAGTGTCAAATAAGACAGTTTTTTGGGTAGCACTGAGGTGTTGAGCAGTCTGACAGCCTGGGGGAAGAAGCTGTTGCACATCCTGGTGGTGCTGGCTTTAATGCTGCAGTCAAAGAGTCTCTGAGAGGGGTGGGAAGAGTCCCCTATGATGCTGGAGGCTTTCCGTGAAATTCTGAATTCCTGAACATCTTATTCCACCATTTATCCTCTCACCAGGAGGGAGAGGAGTAAAGACTTGGTAGCATGATTACCCGGTCACTGCAGGGATGGGCATGCTAGCACCCAGTAGCAGAGCAATGCGCACACCCTGGGATGCAGGAATGAACATTTCCTTGAAGCTATGGTGGTGGATCTCCTGCATATCCCATAGTAGCCTGTACAGTAGAACTATGATTTTGAATTTGACACAAGGAAGGTGTTTCCGTAGTCTAGACATCAGAGGATTAGAGCTTGAATAAAGACCTGCTTTAGTTGGATGTTGTACAGTACGCGTACAGGATCAGGTTGTGGCTATGAAGTTTTATGAGGTATCCTAAGAGGGATCCAAAGTAGCTGCAGTGTGCGTGCAGGCTATTGAATGTCCATGCACAATAGATTCAAATTACTGCCACAAAGGAATGAGAGCATTAATCTGGGGCAGGAACAGGTCAATGGCCGGGTGTGTACGATCGAGGGGCCAAACACAGAGGATCCAAATGAAAGACCCCACGTGAGAGAGGTTTCTATTGCAACACAAGAGAGACAGAGAAGGGAAATGAGAGCCCAGTGAGAGCCTGCTCAATTTTGAGTTGAGTATAGAAAGCTTTCAAGTGATGTAACGTCCTCTGGTGGCCATAGTGGAGGATCACAGGTCTTGGCAGTGGCTATGAAAAGATCAGACTGAATGGATTCAACAATCTTTTTCAGGTATCTGTTTTTCTTGCCCAGTTACTATATTTGTATTTAAGTCGCCATAGCTTGCGCCATAGTGAGCCCACAAGGGAAACACAGAGCCTGTTCAATTCGTTCTGCTCCCTACTGATCCTGTCTGTCTGCTCTCGACTCTCGACTGCTCCCTGCTTTCTCCTGACTACGTTTTTGCCTGCTGTTTTTGGTACCTTAGCCCTGTTGCCTGTTTGGTATTGCCCTGGATTGTCTTGACTAAGTTTTGACTAAAGGCTGGCTTTACATTGTGCAGTTTAAATACAATTTCAGTTCCTTGCGCCTTTGAGTTTCTTTAGTAGAACCAGGCAATGGAAATCATGACTTTGCTTTGTATCTTTGAATCATCAATTGCAATGTTCAGGATTAATTTGATAGCAACACATAGTTTGTGTATACACACAATCATGCTTGAAAGTTTGTGAACGCTAGGAGGGGGCCATTATTTCATTTATTAGAAAATGAATAACCTCATTAAATCCTTAAAGGACAATTCCGGGTTTTTTAAACCTGGCCTCTATATCCACAAAATCGCCTATTATACCGCAAAATAGGCCCAAAAAGTTCCGGAATTGCTCCGGTAGATCAGCTCAGTCTGTGCAAAATGGGTTCAATGGCTGCAACGTAATCCTTTTGGGCAAATGCGCGCCATCAAAGTACGTCCACTAAAAGTGCTTGATTTTGCCATTGACAGGCTCAGATTGTTATTTCTGTGTCTGACAAGTGTCTGACAACATTACTGAAAGGATCACTACAGAAATAGACCTTTTTTTAACCAGAAAACTAAAGTCTAGCTCAAGAAGTCCCGCTCTGAAATGAACGGTGGACAAAGGTAGTCTATAGCGAGAGGGTTCACTTGTTGCAGGAAGAGGACGGTAGAAACCTGACAAAGGTATTCTATGAAAGCTGCGCAGTCTTCAACATTTTGTTGGCACAGTTCAGAAATGCTTAAAAACAAACCATTGTTTTTTATCTTTCAGAAAAACAAATAATCTAAACTACGCTTTCTATACTCCAACACACGTCTCCAACGCTGACTCACGCTTCCACCATCCTCTTCCTGCAACAAGTCAACCCTCTTGCTTTCATAGACCACCTTTGTCACATTTTCACATCCTTTTCCTGCAACAACTCTCTCGAGATTTCAGAGTTGAGAGTCCAGAGTTGTTGATGTGACAATTTTGCAGTATAATAGGCAATTTTGTGGATATAGACATACAGTGTGGTTCCAGAAGTGAAAATCCAATTCATATTCTGCATAGGGATTTTGATTATTAGCCATAATGTCATTACCATCCATCTCACCACAAGCTAATAGATTGTGAAACGAGTGTATGCTCCTGTAGAAGCCACAAGTCCGTATGATATCAACTTTGTTTTGAGAAAAACATGTTTTATTCGCGATGTCATAGAGACGTACTACACTACCCACAATCCTAAAGTGTAACAGCGACGTCTGATTGGTGGAGCTTGCTGTTACCATGGAAATGTACCGCACCCGCAAACGTCTTGTACGTCACTGTACCAACACTTTACACTATACTATATGAAACACTATATATACGCACACAAAACAACAACAATATCAACACTATACTATTGACAAATGTTAAATTCAAGAAGAAGCGCGCTAAACTATCGTTAGTTTGGAAGTTTTTGGAAAAGTACCATTCACAATGGTTTATGGCATGAGTAGTTCCTTCACTTCATAAAATAATTATGTACACAGTCTTGTACCTTTGCCTTTTCTTCCATTTTCCGATCTTTTTTTTGCTCAGAATCAAATGTTTTATGGTCACGATTCATTGTCTAGCTGGTTGGCTTGGTTCCAGCCTTAAAACTCTTTATATAAGGATTTTCTGAAATGTCAATGGAGTAAATGGATGGGAAATTTACTTCCGGAACCAGAGCCGTAAAAAAGTGGCCGGTCACTGTTGCACTCTATTGAGGCCAGGTTAAAAAAAAAACGGAATTGTCCTTTAACTAAACCTCAAATCTTAATGAAGATATCCAAATAAAGAAAACACATAAATAAAGATGACATACTTTCTTAAGAAAACTGATTATAAAACTATGTGAACTTAGCGATGACTTAAAGTAAACATCTCCTGTAGCCACTGATCAGTCTCTGGTATCTTCCTTGAGGGATTTTCATCCATTCCTTCTTAGAGGACTCAACAAACTCAGTGAGGTTTGAGGTCTCACGTAAACAGGTCCTGATTTAGGTCAGGACTTTGACTGGGCCAATGCAAAACACTAGTTCTGAATAATACATTTCTCATAACTTTATTTATATAGCATTGTAACAGAGTTACAAAGTGCTTCACATGAGTAAAAACAAACAGTTGATAACAGGAATAAAAAGATAAAACAAAATAAATGATAATAAAATACAAAAATAAAAACATTCTAGCACAGATAGGTAGGTCAAACAATCCCAAAAAATAAAACTAATTTAAAGAAATTAGAAGTTATTTAAAGCTGGACAGTGGGCACACAAGGTGAATATAACGTCCCTGCCTGAAAGAGCCTTAAAGCCCCAGGAAACTTGGCTTGAAATAGTAAAAATGAATATATGATATCAAAGTTTAGTGTCTAATTAAGCATCCACAAAAATCTGAGTGAAAATAAACTTTCAGAAATATTAGAAAACCTAGTTCAAAAACAGGTCATTTAGCTGTTTAGACCATTTCTGAAGATTTTTGTGGATGCTTAATTAGACACTAAACTTTGATATCATATATTCATTTTTACTATTTCAAGCCAAGTTATTTCCTGGGGCTTTAACAGACTGAACCTGTAGTACATTGCTACGGACTCCTGCAGTAGCTTGTGTAATAGTGCAGGTGTGAGGGGTTGGGTACATTGCCTCCTCACAGCTGTTAAAACATTACTAATATGCTTTGGAACATTACTGTGGTATAGTCTGTGTATCACTTGGACCATCTGCTACTCTGTTATTGTCTACATTTGATGAGCAGAAGACCACCAAGTTTGTTGTCGCAATGAAATTTGAAGTCAAGTACATGAGACAAACTAAGCACACTCAGCTTGGGTTAGCATAACACACCAAAACAATAAATAACTTTCTAACTGTTATGTTACACATTAGCTCTCGACAATCCCCTTTGAGGAGTGTAACAAAAACAACATCGAGTTGGAGCTAATTGCTTCCAGTTAAAGCAATCATGAGGCACTTTCACAACTTGCATTGGATGAACAGCTACTTTAGATAGATTTTACACTGAACAAAAAATACAAAGCACTTTAACAGCCCCTTTTCTACATATAAACCACTTCAGGTAACAACACATGCAGTTTTTTCTTTTTTTAATAAACACCAGCAGCAATCAGTAGGTTCAGACAGACACTATAAACATTTGTCTAGCAGAGGGCGCTGTTCACTCAATAACCCATCAGTAAACCTAGCCTAACCACTGGCTAGAAAGTAAGGGTGCTAATCCTCAACCACCCAGTAGCAACAAGACCAACAGGGCAAGATACTCCCTTGTAAAAATGAACCGGAACAACAATGAACAAGCAACAACAAGCACCCGAATGTGACCATTACCCAAACTGTATTCCTTTGGCGGCATTATCAGCCCACAACAGGCTACTTTTTGTTGTTAAATTGGAAGATTGCAAAATAATGTTCATCGGGCTGACAAAAGTGTATTTGTGTTGCACGTTTATATATATGTTTATATAGCAGCTAAGTAGTTAGAAATATATTTTCAAAAAAACGCATGTGGGCAAATATATTGGTTATTAGAAATTTAAGATTCCAAATATCAAAATTGCTATTGTGCCAAAATTCTCATATTTGTTGGCTCTACTCTATGTGCAAAGAAAACATGGAAAGGGTACAGGTACAGTAAGACAATGGAATGCTTACAGAGATACTGCGAACAGTGTTTGGTCCTAGTTGTGACTCAGTAGATGGGCTTATAGAAGATCTGACCACCGAGAAACCTGCGTTTCAGCTCCTTCCACAGCAGGCTGCGCTCTCTCTGGGACCCCTTCATGAAGCCCCGGTTTTCTTGAGCACGGCGAGACAGGTAGGGAATGACCTCGTTCACTGGGCCATATGGAACATACTTATAGACTGGGAAACCTGCTTGACCTTTTCACACAAAACAGCAACACAATACAAGGAGACAACTGTTAGACTGCAGGAGAAAAACATGGCAAGCAAGCTGGTTTCAAAGACAGGGATGTGAAGTGTTATAAAAGTTACAGGTTGAGAGAGTTCAAAACCTGATGTCTGCAGGGAGCATGTTACACACTCCACATGACAAAGTGATGTAACGCTCTCTGATTACACAACTTGGGATTTGGTTTCAGTATATGAGCGGAAAGCAACATACCAAGTGGGAAGCTGATCTGGTCACACATGCCCAGCAGCTGTCCAAAGTAAACTTTATTCTCAGTGGGTGAAAGGCCCATCTCATTCATTCTGAAATGACAAAACACATGATACAAGGCAAAGTATACTTTCATAATGAGCTGGACTGTGATATTCCATCATTGCTGTGACGTTTATGAATTTTCTTTTTATAAATCCTACGATTACACAGGAAAGCTGAAGAAGAATACATGTTTATTTACAGCAATGCCCTGTGCATTAGTTTGAACCATTAAGAGTGGTGCTCAAACAGTTCCTGTTGAGCATGCAGTTCCTAAGCCAATCTGTTTTTAGCTTTTCTCCTCACAGGCATGAGGCCAGGCTTACTTTTCTAGGGTAAATTTCACTGTGTCTTGATTGTGGGACGCAACCATGATATTGGCCTTTCTGTTGTGCTCAATCTCCTCCAGCAAATACTCCAAACACCTTCAGAAACACACAAGGGACAAGGGACAAGGCAGCTGGTCAGAATAAAAATATTCTCTCTCTCTTTACTGGACCACAAAAGGCCAAGATAATGTGACACCTAGCAACAAGGGTCTTACTTATGATACATCTTGTTGGTAGCCTCATAGTCTGGGTTGATGGGGTCTTCATAGCCAATCTCCTTGGCCCTGTCCCTCTCTTGGTACATGTAGGCTCCACGGACCAATTTGGCACCAAAGTACCAGCCCTCCCGCCGTGACAGCTCAACATCTACAGTTACATTGTCATAGGCTTCCTAAAAACATGAATGGTTAAACAGACCAAAATATTAAACAATTTATTAGACAACTTTCTAAAGATTAGAAAGATGAAGGATAAATTAATAACAAAGGCCCGCTTTCTATCAAAACTGAATTGCAGAGGCAAAAACTATTCTGTTTGACATCCATTATAATTGCCCTACAAGGTTAGATAGGTTGGGCTGATTTGGTTTGTCTATGTGGGTCCATGTAACATCATAGGACGAAACTAAATATAAATAGGGGGCCTCCTCATAAAGGGATTTAAAGGGAAAATTCTTCCATGTGTGTTAGATTTGTACTGACAATGCATGGGCGGTTGCCTTTGTGGACATGAAGTATTTGTTTAAGCTTATCTACCCAAATGATTGTATTTCATAGTAGCACTATTTGTGTTAGCAAATGTACCCATACTAACACTGCTGCCGCAAGGCGACTGGTTGCCCCATCGCTCAGAGGCCCCTGCGGTCGATCTACACGGTCACGGCTCTTCTCTGTCCTGGCCCCATAGGGGTGGAATGAACTCCCCACTGATGTCAGGACAGTAGAGCCGCTGCCCATCTTTTGCCGCAGGCTGAAAACCCACCTCTTCAAGAAACACTACCCTGACCCTTCCTCTCCAAGAAACACTACCCCCACCCTTCCTCTTAGCACTTGCTTATATGTCTTCACTTATTTGTCTTAGGACTTGCTTATTTGCTTCACTTATTTGTCTCATTTGTTTAAATAAAAAGTAGGTAGATAACTTATTGCACTTTTACCTCAGCACTGGTTCTGCTCTTAGTTACTTGTTTAGGAAGGAAATGCACTTCTGGTGACAAGTAGTTCTCTTGCCTACCTATGTTGAATGCACTTATTGTAAGTCGCTTTGGATAAAAGCATCTGCTAAATGACTGTAATGTAATGTAATGTAATGTAATGTAACAGTTTCTACAAAATTATGTTTTTTACACAAAATAATAGGGATGTTCTAGTCTCACCTTGAGGTAGCACTGGAAGGTGTTGAAAATGATGGCCTTTTCTCTGTTGAATTTCCTTTGCATTTCCAGGGTCAGTCTGCTAATGGCTGGCTGGAAGTATGTCTGCTCAGCGTCCACCATTAGCCTTACCCCATTCTCCATGGCATGCTGGTGCACACATACACATTGTATTGTATTTCAGTTCATGCTGCTGTCATTGACAGTCATCATTATATGCACAAGACCAACAGGGGTTCAGCACCGCAGTAAACACATTTCATTCCTGATATCTTTGCTTTTTGTAAAAGTTACAGAACTTTTCAGATAAGGGCTCATCTGTGAATGACAGCAAAATTAAAAACTCCACATTGAAAAACACAAAGACACAAGGTCTTTCATGGTTTTAGCTTCATTAACCTTTTGTCAAGCAGATATACTCTAGGTTAGGAGATTTTTGCTGGGCTGGGATGAACACGTTAGGTCATGCTCATCTTAAATTAGCCACAGGGCAAATTAAGTGCTGCTGAATATTTGGCAGTGAACATGTGTTTTTGTGGAGTGGCTGCCTAATGAAACAGCTTTTTGAAAAATGCCATTTGGAAATAAAACCTGTGGTCGTGAAATAAAAATGACATTTAATGTAATCACATTATTAGGAAAACGCTAATCAGTTGAGTATTATTGAATTATTTAACAAATTATTTATTAGTTTCTATATATTTCTGTATTTCTTCATATAATTATTTCATGAAGGCATATTTATTTATTTTATTTTGACACATTAGGTACTCCAAACTGTTGCCTCACCTTGGCCAGAACATCGACTCTCTGCAGCATTCTCTTCATCTGCCTCTCCTCCTCAACTGTAAACTTTTTCAACAGAGGCTCCAGCTGGCCAGTCTACACAGCCAACACACAACACATTGAATCAGTTAGCTTTGGCTGCTATGTACTCCTTTGTCATACTCAATGCATACAGGTATTATAACCTAAATAATTATTTGGATAAACCCAGAAAGTGGACCTGGGTGTGAATGTGCATATTTACATTACAGTGACTCACCTCTAGGTTTGGGACTGTGAGCAGACTGGACATTTTTGTTGTATCATTTATTAAGCTATTCCAGTCAAGCAGATCTATTGTCCTGGGGAATAAGAAGCAAGAAAATGATAATCACAATGTGTGAACTTCTAACAAAACATTCTGTCTTTTAAATGCTCTTCACAATATATTGGTTGTGTATTTAATTTGTAGGCAAAGCCCATAAGGTAGATGTTTCCTTTTATATTTCTTAAATAGGTTTAAATCTTAAAATAAAAGCTTGAACCCCTACAATGACTGTTTGCAGCTACATTTCATGGTGACCTATTGCCGCTTTCTATCTCAGATATAATGAATATTACAAATACAATGTAGTGAAAATCCATAACAGGAGTATATCACAATTATCAACTATAAATTATCAACTATGATCATTATTATGGTACTGATGAGTGAATGCTTTACCCTGATGAACCCAGTTTCTCTCCAGTAAACCAATTCTCAATGTCATCTTTGCCTCCAACACCCAGCTGGGTCAAATTCTCCTAAAGGGAGATATTGCAAAAACTATGTTGCATTTATTTTTAGATTACACATTACTAGCTAAAATAGGTTAGATGAGATATTCTAAAGAAATAAACACCAGGGTCAAAAAACTATTCTTTTAGTATTTATCTTTATAAAACAGCACTGAAAATAGGTTATTTTAATAAGCCCACATCTGTCTTTGCTCCAGGCTAGACCCACCTTCAGTTGTTCCACCTCCAGTTTTTGTTCCAAAGCTGTCAGTCCAGATTTTCCCTGTTGTGCTGCTAGGATGTTAAAGAACCGTCTCCATTGCAACAGAACTTCTGAGAACTGGAGCTGTTCAGAAGCAAAACAATTCAGCAACTATAGTGGTTAGCCCAATTTGGATGGGCTTAGTTGGTAAATGTAATTATTACTTTTTGTTAATTTTAGTCCCATCCAGGGCAATCATGCTGCAGTCTCGATACTTCATATTGCCAATGGGCATGCATGGGCATGCTTACTTGCACCCCGGTGCATAAAAAATCTATTGGTCGAGATCTTTCAAATGAGATGTCACTCATCACTCTAGGCCCTACCAGTCTGCTAACACACTGCCACGTAAACAGGGACAATTGAAGAGGATTATGCACAACTTTTCATTATGCACGGCGATAGCATGATTGTTATCTTTCTATGGTTCTGGAGCTATCCCTGATTCATTTCACTTAAAACATGGCTCTTCCCACATAGACATAGACATTTTTTGTGCCCGTATTGAACTTTCAAGTGCTGATGGTATTGGAGGCAACTAACAGACTTTGTGCACAGTGATGTGGGAATGTGTGATGGTACTTATTGCCTCAGTCTTATTGCCTACTACTGCTACTACTACTACTAGTACTACTACAACTACTATTTCACTTCAAATATAAAGACTACTTAAAAAAACATCTGGAGAAATAAGTAAAATAACAGGAGCATTGCTAATATATTTTTACCCTTGTTACCTAATTCTAACCCCATCCAAATAAGGCAATTTTAAAATAAATATGAAGATATAAAGTTAAACTTACGAGGAATTGTGGGCGGCCCAGGGCAGTCATTTTAATGGCAGAAAATCCATCTGTAGAGCTCCCTCCTGTAAATCAAAACCATAACTATTTTTATGTCATAGCAATAATGGCAATAAATTCCATAACCTTTTCTAGTTTATTCCTGACATTTATATTTTCAATTGTTTCAATGTTTGTATGTCTCTTTATATCAATAATTTTGTGCTACATAAATATAATAATATCATGATTATTATTATTAGACCTAATTCAAAGATATTATGAAAATGTCAACTAACCAGAGGCTTTAATACAGTTTATGAAAGTCTCCAGTTGTTTGTCACACTTCGCCTCATCTGCATAGAAGTAGGTGCGAGCACTGATCACACCCCCACGTCTGTCCCCAAACTGACGATGGGCCTTGTACTTCTTCTCACGATGTTCAATATCTGGAGTCAAAGGACAACAAGATTAGTTGCTTGTCTTGGCAACAGAATTTTCACCATGAACCCCAAGACTACTAACGGGAAGAAGACGGAAGAAATACTCAATGGAAAAACACATCACCACCATTGAACATCAACTAAAATAATGTGGTACAGATATCTGGACATCTGATTCATTTTAGTGTGAGAACGTGTAGTTGTGTAGACTAGGCCAGAGCGTCATGATGTCAAGATGAAGTGGTAAGGGGAGGAGCATCTAATTCTGGTAGTGATATTTGCTCAGATGTAACTTTAAATTTCATCATGAAATACCATCAAAAGTTGTTGTTTTTTTTACATTTTTCAACTTCCTACTGCTGGAATGTGTAGTCATTTGAATCACTTTTAACTTTAAGCTTGAACTTTTATCTTGAGCACTTTACATGAATTCACCCAAATGTTTTAATATGTCAGTACATTTTTTAACTGACACAAGCAAGGATGCACAAGCTAATCAACATGCCTGTCAAACCGGAAATATTAGTGCTGACATTTAGCATGGAGTCTAGAGTATAGCATTTAGGGCTTCCTGAAGTATGCTGAAGTGACAGAATACTATCAGCAAATCAGTAATGAAGCAAAATGATGAGAAGAAAAAAATTACACTGCATTGAAAATATTACACGTTTTAGCAATCAACATTAGTTTCTATACACACCTGGACTTTCTTTCTCTGCTTCGGACACGCATGAACTGAAAGAAAGGGAAAGCTTGGTATCATATTAGAATAGCAAAAATGTCTGTCATTGCAACTATCTACTACTTTAAATCACAGTTTACTTTTCCATACAATAAGACAAGGAACGGGGCCCATCACATTTCATAAAACGTGACGTAAATATGATCATTAACAAGATAATGTAATGATTCTTCAAAGTTCACTCAAAAAATTCCATGTTTCAAAATCTCCTTACCTAAACATGCTATGACACAAGAAACACTCGGGGGCAAAGGTAATGGTAACCTGACTGACTCTCCATATTCAGTTGACTAGTTCAGCTTGAACATGTTTACTCTGTGAGAAAATCCCCCATTAAAACATGATAGTCACTCACAAGCGCTTCAACAT
This sequence comes from Hoplostethus mediterraneus, assembly GCA_034670385.1. NCBI lineage: Eukaryota > Metazoa > Chordata > Actinopteri > Trachichthyiformes > Trachichthyidae > Hoplostethus > Hoplostethus mediterraneus. The sequence continues at coordinate 1,130,843 of JAXDDW010000132.1, read as the reverse complement.
TATTGTCAATTTGTGTATAAAAAAATCAATAAACAAAGTTCATACAAAAAGAAAATCCTCCATTAAAATAGGGTTATTTCCTCTGCAAAACATTACATAACACTGTCCTGGCCTCCCATGAAAGGCTGTATCACATTACTCTGAAAGGCTGGCTGGTACTGCCTGACATTCTAGCAGTCATCAGCTCCCACAGCTCAACCAACCAGATGAGAGAGGCCTGTCCCAGTTGACCAATACAGTGTGGGCACTGCTTTGCTATTGCAAGTGAATAAACAGTGTTTTTATTACAGTCTGTTGGAGTGGACGAAACACTGGTTTAACTACTAAAGTGATAAGCACTGTAATAGATGCTGCTCTGACCTGTAGAGATGAGAGAGGACAAGGATGATATAGACATGAGATAAAATAATACCTCAATAATACAATGGCTTTTTAAAGACTTGGCCTTCTGTAGGTACAAAAAGGAGTTTGAATACCAATGATAACCTGGAGAGAAACAATAGAATAAATGAAAATACATTTCTTTAAAGAGGATATTTGTTTCTCGCATTCATTGTCAAAACAAACAAACCTCAGTGTTTTGATTGGATGCTGCTTTCACCTGTAGTTCAAACAGCAATTGTACGCGTTTGCGAAACTACCCTGAGCATTACACAATTAATGTCAGAAGATACAGAACCAAGTATTTAGCTACCATAAAGTTTTAGAGACTATTGTTCTGAATGCTCTAGCCCTGTAACTCTTATGTAAGTAAACAGTAACACTTTAGCATAAAGAATATAGTTATATATAGTTATAGTTATTTTTGACTTTTGAATTTTAATGTGAATATAAGCAATTCAATGTTATGATTTAGTAATTAAATAGGTAAGTGATTAATTATAGTAATTCAATGAAATACCAAATATCTAGTAAGTTATAAATGCTTAATTAAGACTTAGAAATGACTCTATTGTATGTGTGCACCTTTAAAAGATTGAACGTGGTATTGCATACTATGTAAACCTCAATCCTCAAACATCAAAACCTCACATCTTATCCAAGAAACTGTCAATTAATTCACACTAAAGTCCAGGTGGTATTTACTCAACACCAGGTCAGACGAACAACCCACTTACTCCATCTCCTTGTCCTCTGCCTCCTCTTGTGTCAAGTCTTCTTCCACACTGTAGTCCAATACTGCCCCCACCCCAAAGGCCTGATTCTTCTGAATCAGAGGTTTGATGGAGTTGTGGTCTTCCCCTGCCACAAATTGACCATAGAAGGTCATCTTCATCAGCTTCTCAAATATCCGCTGGCCAAAGAGCTTCTTGGTTAGTTCCATCAACTGAAATCAAAACATGACAAAACATTCCTCAGCGTTCACACTTATTACCAATGCAGATATGATACTTCCCCATGTGTTAGAATGTGATTTCACTTCTACATGTGGAGCAAATAAGGTTGATTAAGCCAAACTGTCTAAGTCACGCATTTTGTAGTTAACACTAAAACTACCGAAGTCACAAAACTCACCTCCTTGTTCTTGTCGACAAGGACGTCAAATGTACAAAGCTTGAAGACCAGGAGACTTCGGAGTAGTTCTATGTTATCTTTGCTTTTGTAGGCTTCTTGAGTGTTCTGGAAGTCGACGGCAATTTTATTTGCCTGTGTAACTGTAACATTTTTGCTTTGTGTTATGAGCTCAACCGGAACAGCTTTCACCACCGCACACTCCTCAATCTGCCGCTCTTTCTCTCCCAGTTCCTGGCGTTTGTTGGATGCGACTGTCGATCGAAATCTCCCAGGTGAAATTCGTATTTTCTTGATGTTGTCCGAGTTTGCCCTAACAAGAGCTCTTACAAACTTAGTGTACGACATTAGTGCTTAAATTCTCCAAAAGTGTAGCAGTTTCCCTGTGTCTGGGGTACGCAGAAGTAAACAACCCTCGCGGAGAAAACGTGCGTGTCTGGGTCTCATGTGTTTTGTGTCTGGGGAAGAAACACCCACGAGAGCGATTGGTAGTAGCAGTCCATGACGTACTCAGAACCGCTTCTTAATGATGGGCGTAAAAGGTCCTATTCACTGCACGTGTCTATCTTCAGTTACCTGATACCGAGGGACTCTACCCTCGGTAGCATGTTGCAATGGGATTATTGAATTTCAATTATTAATTTTAATTATGACTTCAACGTTACAAAATATATGAAAAAAAGTTGTAATAATTTGATAACATTTGAATTTTGTTTGTATAGTGTGACTTTGAAAATGAAATGCCAAATGGCTTTTTCATTAACTTTTTAATATTGTCAGCGAATGTGCATACCAGTACATGAAAATTCAAATGCCAATCAGATTATTGCATTTAAATTGTCATATTGACTCAAATAATGCATGCAAAAGTGAAAATGCATGCAAAAATGAAAATGCTATTCTGGGATTGCATTTTGCATTTTTCCAATATGCATTAACATTTGGATTAAGTTAACTATATGCCTCCATACTATAGTTGTACAGTATTTCGTGCTTAGCTTGTGATACAAAATACACAATCTCTTCATGTCTCATGGAGAAACTTGGTCGGAATATTATAATGGTTTGTCTGCTCAAGACAAAAGATCTAAGATAAGATAAATTCACCCTTTCTGATGGAACTAACCTGCCAGATCCCTTCCCTCCTGTCAGTGGGTGTGTAAGCCTTGTGTAAGTTACAGTACCTACATGTTCTCTGCAAGCACAGGAATTTACTATGAAGTCGTCTGTCCAGTCAGTTCAGTGAAATAACTTGCAACCAGAGGTGAATATGGTTTGATTCAAATCCATGTTTTTCTGACAGTATGTGAAAAATGATGTACCCAATTTCATCTCTTTCTGTTTTGACAGCCAACAGCACAACAGGACAATTTTATATAGTTTTTGCTCCTTAATACTTAAGTTTAGTATTTAGTAGTAGTAAGAGTGTTTGCCTGTCTTAACATTACTCCCGTCTGTCTTTTTGCAACCACTTTGAGCAGTGATATAATCATTGACATTGCACTGGAAATATCTGCACTGGAAATATCTCAAAGTGACATCATATTGCTTGACAAAGCAAATCCCACTGTTGTGGAAGACGTCCTGCCTGGTCCCTGTGCCTAAGAAAGGGCGCCCCAGTGTCTTGAACGACTACAGACCTGTGGCTTTGACTTCCCACATCATGAACACCCTTGAAACACTTGTGCTGGCTCACCTCAGACCATTGGTAAAGGAAGGACTGGACCCCCTACAGTTTGCCTACCAGGCTAACATTGGAGTAGAGGACGCCATCATCTACCTGCTTCATCAGGCCCACTTCCATCTGGACAGGGCGAGCAGCACTGTGAGGATCATGTTCATGTCATCATCTGACAACATTACGGAAAGGATCGCTACAGAAATAGACCTTTTTTTAACCAGAAACCTTTGTTTAACCTCTTCCTGCAACAACTCACCTCATCTTTCAGATTTCAGAGCGAGACTTCTCCTTGAGAGAGACTTCTGTTTCTGGTTAAAAAAAGGTCTATCTCTGTAGCGATCCTTTCCGTAATGTTGTCAGACAACAACAATAACAATCTGAGCCTGTCAGTGGCAAAAACAAGCACTTTTAGTGGATGTAGTTTGATCATCGCACTTGCCCCTGCAGATTACGTTCCAGGTATAGCAGCCCATTTCGCGACTGCCGACTGAGGTGATCTACCGGAGCAATTCCAAAACTTTTTGTACCTATTTTGCGGTATAAAGGATGAATTTGTACAAATAGAGCCCAAGTTTAAAAATACCGGAATTCCCCTTTAAGGGCTTCACCTAAAAGGTGCACAGAAAGGGTGGGGCAGTATTCCTCACACCTAAAGTCTTTTTCAGGTAAGCCCCAATAAAACAGCACTGAGTGAGATCTCACTGTTATCTTTGTACAAAGGCAAGGTGACAAGTCCTCGTTAATAGCTTTGAACTTTGAGTGCTTGGTTTGGCTGCTATTGTAAGGAATGTGTGCATAAACAGTTGAGTTTTCTTTTTTCCTTGCCCGTCTGTGTCCGGGGCTGTGTGTGTATCTTGGTGTGTGTGGACCCCTCCCTCTCTTCCTGCCCATTTGAGAATATGTAATAATAATAAAAGATACTACCACTAATAATAACCTAATAACCTAGTATTACCTAGTATAACCTATTCAAGTCGACCTAGTGGTCGATTTGAATGAAACTTTCAGGGTATGTTTCAGGTACCTATGTGGACATATCCTATAAGTTTTGTGATGATTGGCCCATCTGTTGATTTGCTCACCAACAAAAGAAGCCACGAACTCAAAAGCAAGTGATGGCTTTTCTTGGCATGACAGGCTACTGTAGATAGTGTATCACTGGATATGCACAATTGGCACAACCCCTGCAGGATATAGCTCATAACCATGGTTAAGCACCGTGAAGATCTTGACCTCAGCACCTACATTAGGATTACCTAACCTGGAAAAACCCTTCACCCAAATGGTTTGTGAGAAAAGTGGGTTCATTATTATTACAATATATTTGTGTGTGCTTCAATCTATCAGTGTTTTGTGTATCATTTCAAGATTAATGAGTGTTTACAGGCAATTTTCCACAACACCGCTATCAGACGTTACAATTCATTGGATTAACAATCCCCTGGATGCTCGGAACTCAATGAAATTCACCATATATACACTGAATATTTTGCATTCATAAACAATATATATAATATATATTATTACCGAATACTGTAAATATTGTGTTGTTGTTTTTTACTGTAAATATTGTGAACTATTGCCCTTTGCACATTCCCGTGAGCATTGCCACTTTTGCATTTCACTGCACACCTCGTGTGTGCATGTGACAAACTACTTGACTTGACTTGACTAATATCTCTTTGCACATAGGACTGATAAACTTGCAAGTACTTGGTACCAACTTTGACCTTTCATGAAAAAATATTTTCAATTGTTATTTAAGAAATTCAATGGATTCCTTTTCATTACATCTCTTGCTGAAGTTGCAGTGCTAAAATAGTAATGCGTGGTACGACCCCAACTGCGTTATAATACCTTGAGGTGTCATTTGCAGTGAAATTGGACTTCATTTTACTTTTCCTAAAATATTTATTGTTAAAAACCTAGAATTGGATTGCATGTTTCTCTGCAAAATAAATTAATGCAAAATCATCTTATAGGTGCTTTAAGCATAATTTTGCAGGCACACAGAGGTTGTAGCCAGCTGTAGGCATCGGATGGGCCTCCATATTTCAGTGCTGTGAACTATACTATACTATACTATATGTAGTTGCTGCCTTGTTAACTAATGACAGCACTGTCGGTTACAGTATTGCTGTACTATAAAATGAACGCCGCAACATTCACGACAAAAAACTACTTATGTGCGGATTGATTTCTGCTTACTTATATGTGGACTAATTGCATGTATGCTTTGGTAGAAATCACCTCAGACCATTCTCATCGGCCAAACAAATGCGCAAAAATTCTTTACGGACAGATGTTAATTCCCTAGATGCATGTTAATGTCTGGTGAAATGGGATTGAAAGCGACTATTGATGTAAAGGTTGTATTTGTTGGCAAGCTTTTTACCACTTCCAAAACTGCTTGCTGATGTACTTTCTCAAATCATTAATAACACTACAAGACTCAAAGTCAATTCATGAGAACCACAGCATTAAAGGTTAACTCAAATTTCATTAGTGTCCTGTGAGCTAGCAACTCTTTATTATGAGTTGGTATTGACATACTAATTTTCTTATTATGGCTTGGAAACAGAAATGTGTAGTAAAGAAGGGAAGATTAACTGGACTTAAGTGGCTTAACTACACTTTTTTTTTTTACTACTGCTGCCATGAAGGCCCTATGCTTTTGGCATGGTAGGAAAATTCTCATCATTGTCCAAAAAGACATATTTTGACATAGCCTGCAAGCATTCAGTTAGTAAAACAGAAACTAGAAAACAGTTGAAACATGGAAACATGTCCACTTCTCATTGTACCATATTTGATATCCAATGAGTTTGTCTATGAAGCTCTTAAAATCTCCAGTACCATTAATGCAGCTATGATGTACAGCTTAGGATAGGCATGACAGGTTATCACATAAGAAACAGGATATAGTAAAAGGATGTAATCAATGGGCCTAGACAATAATTGCATTAGTATATAGACGTGAACACACTATTTCATAAACAATGATTGTGCAACTATAAATCAAAACATTAGGAACTTTGTATGACATTGATACATATTTGTTTAATTTAACTTTTCATTTACAAGTTGAAGGAAGGGGGGGTATCACAAGCAATGATAGGGGAGAGGCAAGTTGACAGGAACCATTACTCCATATGTATGATGTTCTAACCAGTCTTTTTAGCTCCCATGGGATTTCTGGTGGCCTGCAGCCAGACTTTCAGGACATTGTCCGTGTTGACTGTGACTCAGGTGTGGAATCCAAGAAGAATGGATCATGGAAGTGTGAGAATTGCTTCATTTCTGTCACAACTTCAGGTCGCGTCCTATTCCTCGTCCTTGTTCTCGTAATTGTGCTTGATGTGTTTCCATAGTTTCTGTAATGAAGCCAGAAAGGTGACGTTACACAAATGTAACATTTTATATTATTATTATTATTATTATTATTATTATTATTATTATTATTATTATATACTGAATTTGTAGACCCAAACAGAAGCCGCTATCTAACGCTAGCGAGCAAGCTAACTTAGCTAACTTAGCTAGTTCGTCCTCTACTCAGGGTCAGTGTACAAGAGGCAGTAAAATAGCAAGGGACACACTTACCCCCCGATTCATTTGCTCAAAAATAGCATCACCCCCTTGGTCAAACATCCGTTCAAAGAAGACTGCTCCAACCATAATGGTTATAGCGAAGGTAGACGTTCTCCTGAAGAGCAAATTGTAGACAGACCTTGCCAGCGCCATGATGAAGAAGCGGTAATCTTTTGTTCTTCGTCTTCTTGAATTTTAACGGCGGTTGGCAACCAGCATTAGGCCCATTATCGCCATCTTCTGTTCCGGAGTGTGAACCAGAGTATCTGTATTCTAAATATCAGACCTGTTTCTTCTTCTTCTTCTTCTTCTTCTTCTTCTTCTTCTTCTTCTTCTTCTTCTTCTTCTTCTTCTTCTTCTTCTTCTTCTTCTTCTTCTTCTTCTTCTTCTTCTTCTTCTTCTTCTTCTTCTTCTTCTTCTTCTTCTTCTTCTTCTTCTTCTTCTTCTTCTTTGATAAACTCCATATCCAACTACATGAACAGCAAATGTTCATCAAATTCAAAATCTTCTTCAAATCAAACTCTTGTTCACCAGTTTCTCTCAACCAAGTAAACATGCCATCCACCTGCTGTACATCCTGGTTCTATATAACCTAATACCATAGTTTTTTTTAGTATTTAGTATTTGGGCCATAATATTTAGTATTTTGTACCTTGCATTTGTATTTTGTACATTCTTGTGATACTGTTATGCTGTTGCAACCTCAGAATCTCCCCCCGGGGATCAATAAGGTATCTATCTATCTAACTCTGTTTTCATCTTTCCCTTTCATATTTTTTACAGTGAATTATAACATATTCCACCTGGCACTGGTCGCATAAACCTGTGGCATGTTTCCCAACAAGCTTTAGTTTTGTTCAGCTTGCTATGCCCAAGTCTTAATCTTTCACTATATTAACCTTGTTCTGGAGATGATAAATGTTATTAATTAAGTGCTTTAATTAACCTTACTGGATTCATTTTACCTACACCACCATCCTCAGTGAACCTAACATAATTTGACTTCCAACTCTCCTAAATCGGCTATCAGTTTCATTGTAAAACAAGAAGGGGAAATACGCTGCACTTGCAATGCATCAGTAAGTTTATTTGGTACCTTGATAATAAAGCAAGTAGTAGATAACATAACTGGAAATTACCTGTTCGCGTAGACCGGAAGTGGCTCACCGACAGTCTTGTGCCTCGCTCCTATTGAACGGATGTGAGGTAGTATAGTGCATAGACATATATACATGGTATAGTGTGGCAAACGTAAACACGCCATGGAGTTTAGTGTGGCCAGATGTTGACTGGTATTTGCTGGTGGAGAAAAAGCAGGTAAAGGTGGAATAGATCTAGTAAGTGCTTTTAATTATCGGATACTAAAAGAATATGCAGACTTCACGCTAGTTTATACAGATGGAGCAAAGAAACCAGAAACAGGGGTGACAGGGTTTGGGGTAGCGGTACCAGCAAAGGGAATAGGGATTAGTAGGAGAACAACAGATCACTTGGGTGTATACACAGTGGAAATGGTGGCAGTGTTGGTGGCAGTTCTTTGGGCAGAAAAAAACAAACCGCAAAAGGTGGTGGTGTGCTCAGATTCAGCCTCAGTATTAACAAGCATAAGGTCTTTCAATTCAAAAAGCAGAAATGACATACTGTTCAACATCCTTCAGACAATCACAAAAATTCAAACTCAGGGAAGACAGGTGAAATTTCTGTGGGTTCCAGCACATGTGGGGGTGAGAGGGAATGAGAGGGTGGACACGTTGGCTAAGGCAGCATTGCAGAAGGATAGGGTTGAAATGCATATCAGTATCAGCAAAGCAGAAGTAAAATGCATAATATGGGAAAAGGTAAACCAATTATGGCAGGAAAGATGGGATAAAGAAGTGAAGGGTCGGCACCTATATCAAATTCAACAAAGTGTAAAATCAGTCAGGGTATATAGTGGGCACAGGAGGGAGGAAACAGGTATTGACTAGGTTGAGGCTGGGACACTGTGGACTAAACAAAACATTGAAACTGGTAGGGAAGCATCAAACAGGACTGTGTGAGAGGTGTCAGGTAGAGGAGTCTGTAGAGCACGTGGTGTTAAGGTGTAGGCGGTACAGGGCACAGAGAGAGGGGATGAGGAGAAGGTTTAGGGAGTTAGGGATGCAGGATTTTACACTACAGGGATTATTGAACATGGGTGAGAGGGATAAGGTTAGGGTATTATTGGGTTTTCTGAGGGACACAGGGATTATTCATAGGGTCTAAGCAGGAAAATAGGGTGGTAGGGTTTTGTTTTTTTTAAACTGAATATTAGACTGTAAGCCCCAAACCCCATTGTCTGATCCACACTCCGGAACAGAGGGTGGCGGTAATGCACCAATCAGCTGGATGCCAACCGCCGTTAAACACAAAGAAGAAGAAGAAGAAACGTAAACCGAAGCAAACCGAAATCAGGCTGTACGGTTCGTAGTTTATTTTCATAAGAAGTACTCCGTAATGTACTGGAATAGACAGGAGTCTATATTTTCCTGGTTTTTCTTACATGCTGCGAAGGGCCCTACAAAGGTACATACTTCTGGACTGAAACGCACGGTGAGTGAGCGTCTCTTGCATCTATTTCTGTTCTTCTGCGATGGTCTAGTGGGGAAATGTTTAAAAGGGCACTTCCTACTGTAGTATTTCAAAATAAAGCATTTAAGAAGCGGACAGCACTATCTTGCCAATGATCAGTTACGTTTTAAGTTACTCCCTTCTGCAGCATTGTTGTCGTTTCTATTCTGTTTTGTTTACGTTAGTCTTTCCAGGACAGATGTTAAAGTCGCGGAAGATAACAAATTTGACAGGTTGACCCTGCTATGGCTACTTAGCTCGCCAACATCACTGACAACAGTATCTATACGATTCATCGTCTAGCTATAAATGTGAATTTGAGAGTACTTTCTAGGGTATACGTTAACCTTTTCAGCCACCTATATGCGGCACCCAAATGTCACCTTTCCTACAGATGAACTAACATGTCCAGATAAAAACGATTTCCACGTAAAAACAAACTGTGTGCATGCATTGTGACTTTTTTTTCTTTTTTTTTTAAATGAATAGGTCAATACAATTTGTTAGCAGAAAACCTATCAAATGTAAAAGAACATTGTGCATAAGCTTAATCATTGAATTGCAAATTATTATTATTAACTCGCTATGTGTTGTCTAAAGAGTTACTTAATCATGGTCATGTGTTGCTATTTACTGTGTTTCAGAGATTTGAAAGTACTCGGCTTGTACACACAACCTGAGCCATGGGGAAGCGGTATTACTGTGACTACTGTGACCGGTCTTTTCAGGACAACATGCACAATAGGAAAAAACATCTAAATGGTGTTCAGCATCACAGAGCTAAAAAGGCCTGGTTTGATCACTTCAGAGGTGAGACTTGCAGTTGCTTCTGAGACTTCTGACATGTGGTTACAATTCAATTAAATGAGACAGCTTTATGACATGATGTGCAAGTGTGATTTTCTTTTTTAGGATTGTAATTCTGTACATACTGAGTAATAGGCTTATTGGGGATTTAAGCATGCTCACATTCCAGTTTAGCATATTGGCTATTCACCTTAGGAGCAGAAGGTTACATATAAGGCACACGGGAAAAATCTGTGTAGCTAACTTACACATCATGCTCTGACATTATGCTCATTGTGTTGCAGACTCTGCAGCCATTCTGTATGATGAGCAAGCCAAGAAACCCTGCAGGAAGTTTCTCCAAACAGGTAGCACAACAATCAAGTTCTACATTCTAGTAATGTATAGAGAATGATGTCAAATGGCTGGCTGTGTGTAATAATGCATTTTTCTGTGTGTTTCTGCATTAGGAAACTGTGGCTTTGGCCCCAACTGCAGGTTTTCTCACATGTTTGAAGAAGATTTGACAAACCTAAAAAGGCAGATTGAAGGTAAACTGTAACCATAGGGTGGTGCTGTCTACCATGTGATTTAGGGCTCTCAAAATTGTGATAGATTATGTGGCATCATGAGAGCATGATAGCACATATGTAAAACAACATAAAATTATAGTCAGTCTTATCAGTAAAACATTTTAAATGCTTGATGGCACATAAGAAAAATATCTGTCACAGATACTCAGTGAGTTCCAATTGAAAATTTTCTGCAATTTTCAGCATTACATTTTATGACTTGTTCAAAGATATTTATAGTAGCGATTAACCAATGTCACTAATAATCATCCCACGAGATTGAATCACATTTGTGTATTCTCACTCACTCACTCACTCACTCACTCACTCTCTCACACACACACACACACTCATACTCATTTTCCCCATCCCTAGTGAAAATAAACGACCACATAATAATTGTGATAATTATTTTATTTAATTATTTTCTCCTTCAGATGAAAGACAACACAACGATGACCCTGGGGGCAGAACCTCCCCTGGGCGAAGTGTAGAAGTGTGGCTCAATAGAAGGGAGAAGAAAAGACTTGCCCTCAGTAGTGAAGGGTAAAATGTTCATTATGCTTTCAACAGTTCATACATGGTTAGCATGGCTAATGGTTATTTCTATGTATCCATAATTAATCTCTTTGATTCTTTATCTATGCAGTGTTCTAAAAGATAAGGAAGACAGTGAAGGAAACGAAGCAGAAACTGCCATACCCCAGGAGCTCCTCTCCATCCCTGACCTTCCGTGCTCACTTCTGCCCCCTCCCCCAGGTGGATGGAAAGTCACAGTGAAAACTGAATGGGGCTGAAGGATATTCACTGTCCTATTAACTTGATACAATCATTTGTTTTTCCTTTTAACGTGATGTACATATTTGAAGTGACTAGATGTGCCAATTTCCCATTTAAAGAGGGTTCCTTGAGCAAAGTGAATTGAGTTTATAGTCTGATAACAGAATGGTGAAGAAAAAGAGGCCTTGTGAGAATATGGTGTGTAATTGGCATGGTAATGAGCTATGCTATGTAGAGCTTCCACAGCTGCATCATCAACTCTGATTATACCGTCTGTAAGTGCACTGCTTATTTGATCTGTAATTAAAAACAAATTCTCATCCTCAGTATTCAATAACTTTGCTACATTGATGTTTCTTTTGTGATTAGCTGTACAACTAGCTAGCAAACTAGCTAGACAAGAAATGAGTGGGGGTATCATTTAGTCAGTCAATCTTCTTAAGAGAGTATTGTAGTATTGTTGAAATTAAAGTATTGGGTAATGAGGCAACCAGGTGAAAGATGTATTAAATACTTTTTTATTATGAATCATATGGTTTCTCCTTATCAATCAAATCAATGTAACAAGTATCTTGTCTGACCCACCGTATCGTTGGTGCCTTTGGGTCATGTGAGTTGGAAGCTATTGAAAGAAAATCATTTATTTTGCATTTAAATATTCATATCAAATATTTTCAACATTTTGTTAGACAATCATGGTCACATGTGACCATTGCTAGTAAACATAAACAAGTTTGGTGTCTTTGGGTCATGTGACCTGGACATCATTGAAAGACATTTTTTTTTTTTATCTATATACACCTACAGGGGTTTATTTGTAGGCTATGTATGTTTACTTTTTTGGCTATCATGAAAGAAGCTGATATTTCAGTCATGTTTGCTAACATTATACCTAGCAAGTTACAAAGCTAGCATGTGTTGTAGCTAGCTAGCTAATGTTAGTTCATTTTAACAAAGGAGTAATTGTAAGTTCTATTACAGTAATAGACTATTGAGTGTACATTTCTCAAACTTACTACTAGAGAAGTGATCAGATAACAAATGTGAATAAACACTCAAAGTAATGTATGTATTCATCTACTGAAAGATATATCATGCTAAAATAAAAGGAGAGACTGATAAAGAGTTGGAGTGTTACTGACAAATGTTTGTTAGTGATACACAAATGCACACCCATACATAACCACACACACATGTAATGTTACAGTATACATTTCTCAATGTCACTGTGTCTGTATTCACTAAATAGCATCTTTTAACCAACCCCATAATCTTGTGAGCCACAGGTTGACCCCTAGGTCTGATAAGTACTGTATTTCAGGTGTGAGCATTTTTCGACAGAGTGTTCTGAATTTGGGGTCAATATCTTTCCTCATGTTGTAACCCAGGATGGAAGACTCTCCAACTGGCTGCCAGGGCAGCAAACGTCTATCCTGGATCATCCTGGCTTCAACTGCATCCCCACCCTCAATACAGATGGTCTTCATCTCAGCATTCCTTCTCCTTAGCTCATTTACTTCCCGTTTCATTCTTTTTTCCCCGTAAGCCTCTACTCTGGCCCAGAATGTAGAATTAAAGTGCTGATAGAGTCTCCAGTCAGCCCCATTCCACTCTAAGGCTTTAGCTCTCAACTCAGGGGTCAGTCGAGATACAGACGAGCCCTTGCGAGCATTGAGCTTGAAAAACAGAAGGTCCTCCATGGTCCAACAGAGTGTGTCCTTAAGCAGGATAAGAGACTCCTCAAAAAATTCTGCTATGAGGACCAGATGGAAAAATTTAGACATGGTCTGAATAACTGTCACAACACGGGGGTCATCAGACTCAAGGTTATTGTCAAAACCAAAGTCAAAAAAGAGCAGATTTTTAAGATAGAATGAATTGTAAGCCTCTGGGTTGTAGAAGGTCCAAGGATGGTGCAGAAACTCTGCTAATTTGTTGTCTCCATTGATCCTCCATGTGAGGGGAACTGCTCGGTGATAGTAATGGAAGGAAGACTCAAAGAGCTCCGCTGGGTCACGTAAGATGGTTATGTATATAGCATCTGCAGGCAGAAGCTTGGCTACCTCTTGAGCATCAAAGCGCATATGGTTACAAACGATGTTGAAACACTCTCCAGGCCGGTACTCCTTGACCTGGGAGCACTGGAAAGGTGATGGGTAGAAAAAGTCATTTCGACCATCGGGGAAGGCAAACTTCAACTTGTGCTTTTCTCCAAATCGGAGGAGGATATTGAGTATTGTGCTGCTAGCAGTTTTGTGGGTCTTCATAAACATGATATTCACCTTGGGAGAGCACTCTTCTGTCTGGATAGTCACATTCTTCTGCCATAATTTTGACTTGGTAAGAGCACATGATGGTGCATGGGAGCCCCTGTGAATAAAGTATATGGTATATAGTAAAGAGTGAGACTCAGATTTGTTTGATACATCTCCATAAAATTATGCTTTCTTTCTAAATATTTACCTACTCTTGGGTTGGGTTAGGTAAGCAGTACAGTACCAGCATGATGCTGGTCAATAAAGCCCAAAGAACCAGTTGTCTTATTATTGACTTGGACTTCCTTCTTTCAATGCCAAACATATTCAGAAATCTATGGGGAACCTGAAAAGGACAGAGAGCAAACATATACAGACGCAAAATGTTAAAGAGAAAAACTTTCTGGATTTTGTTGTGTAACAGTCATGGGTATTTTTATGTGACCAATTAGGTTGACCTGCTAAGTCATTGTCTTGTCCTTATATCACAATTCATAGTCTCAATTCAACCACCTGCCACAATTCTTATACATAGACCTACCAATTACCAGGAATACAGTAGAATATAACTACAAAGGAGTGACCATAAAAGGCACAGTAGCTACCCATGTCAAGGCTAAGCTTGACTCATTTCATATAAATGTAAGTTATATTTAAGTCTGAATCACTGGCATGAGAAGAGGTAAATGAAGACTTCCAGAGTGAGAAAGTAGACAATATCTGATAAGGAAGAAAACTGCTGCATCATTCTTTCTTTCAAACAAAACACAAAGCCCCCATGTTTGCACACCAAACATGTTTATGGTTGTAAAATTTCCCTTTTAACAAATGGGAAAAATGAGGGGAGAAAAGAGCCTACGACAGTGAAACCACTACAAGCAGCCCAATAGCATACTGCTCACTTAATGAAAAGGCTGTAATAATTTTCTCTTCATTTCATTTCCAAATTAATTTAAGTGTAAAAAGGTGCATCTTTTTGCACACCTACTCTGAAGCGTCCTCTTTCTTTGACGTTGACAGTCATCTGTTTAATCAGTATGTGACATCAAATGAGGATGTCGGAAAAAGATAAATTACAATCTATGACGAGAAATTAAATTTCAATTATGCCCACAGACATGACAGATACATTAGCTCTAAGTTCAGATATTTGTTCACCCAATAAGCTTTTCCTTAACATTCACTATCCTGTCATCAAAACAGCAGTATAAATCAAGTGGTAAAGCAGAATACAAGTTAGGAAGGAATGAGAGCAAATCAAAGTAAAACAATTTAAAGCTTGATTTACCTGTAGAGACAACAGCATCAACGGTGTCAGAGTGAAGATTGGGTTTCTACAGCATGAAAAGACACCACTACTCTAGATCATGCTGTGCACACTACCTGAAGTCACATCTCAGTGGCTGTGAGAACCGAGAGAAGAACAGTCCCCTCCCACAGTGTCTACAATAGCACATTTGTCAATTAACAAGGCTGTTGGTGTCCTGTTGTTGTTTGACAAATTAGATAGTTGTTTTTAGGCCCAAAATCCAAATTCCATCAATATCATAAATAATCACTTTCACAATATCATCACTTCTTTTTGTGTTTTGGAAGAAGGGTTCTCATCAGGAAAAATGAGAGCATCATAAAAGTCATCTCTGAGAAAAGACCTCATAGACAATTGTGGTTATTATGGCTATACTGTTCATACAGAATTATGGACAATTGAAGCATATTAAAAAAAAAAACATGACATTTACATACAATTGTTTTAGGAGGAACTCACACTAGCACAAACTAAAGGAACAGTAACCATATTCATCAACATACCCGACACCCAAATGTTCTTCTCTGTAAAAAGTGTGCTTTTGAAAATATTGAAGCAGTTACTAGTTGTTTCTTAGATTCTCTGGATAGTACAGATGGTTTGTGAAGGACTCAAAAGTGTGTTATCCCCTGAATCAACTTCTGCGTGGCTTTTGCAAACCTTCAACTGCTGTATGTACTACATGTTGATGCTAACCATAAAGGGTTAGGCGGTGAGGTGGAATGGGCTGTTGTGGACAATCTGCATGACACCCTACACCCCTTATTCACCCATCGCAGTGGCCCCTTTTCTGTCTTAAATGGGAGTCCAAATTCTATTTTGCAGTTAGGCTCACTTTCGGCTGCAGAAGCAGTCCTCAGCATTTTCAATCTCCCATCCGAAGCCCTCTGGATTCTGCTAAAAAGTCAGATTGCCACCCCTTTTACATCTCAACGATTTTCTGCTAGTAGATCTACCCTCAGATTCAGCAGGCAGCTCATTCTCAAAATGTATTTGGTTGGCATTTGGTTAGATTGCACAGATATGAAAGCCTCCCTGCCAGAAGAAAAATTGTCTCGCTTCCGTGAGGTAACGCAGTCCCACCTGTCAGCCGTGCGAATGTCAAATTGAGATATTTTATCCCTGCTTGGCACAGTTGTGACCATAGGAATATCCACAGTTTCCTTGAGGCACAATGCATTTATTCCAACATGAAAACTGTCAACTTGTGTTTCTATCTAGTCTGTTGTCTAGTCCAGCATGGTTTGTGCCAGGCCGTGCCACTGCAACAATAACCACTAAAATACAAAATGTGCCACTATACTTTTTCACTGCGCCCAGTTAGTCCTCCAAAAATTCTGTGCAATATAAACAACACTGATAGCTGTAGTATAGACAGAGTAGATGTGCAACTCTCTCTCTGATTGGTGTTATATTTTCTCCAGACTGAAGGCAGCACATTAGCTCAAAACACCTGCAAAGTGGAAGCTGTAAGTGTCAGGGTAGACATGAGAGAGGTCATTTACTAGTAGCCAGACGATTTACAAGTGAGGGACATGGCATGAATCTGTTCTGATACTGATACTTTAATGTCATGCGCAACATAACACTTTCTGGCAGGAGGAAAAGATATCAGCAGTGTGACGATTCTAAGAGGGTAACAACAATCTAGAACAATCCATTCACAGGCAAGTGCGGCTCAAGGTTCAAGGTTCAAGGTTTTTTATTGTCATATGCACAACGTTCACAAGAAGCAAAAGTATGCAATGAAATTCTTGTGTCTCTCCCACACCTAACGCTAATGCTAAGGACATAACAGACATAATTTAAAAAACACAAGAGATTTAATAGAAAAAGTACAAAATATAATATAAAAAGTACAAGGTTGTAAGTACAAGTTATAAAGTACAAAGTTATAGGTACAAGTTATAAATTATCAAGTACAAAAATTATAAGTTATAAAGTGTAGCGGAGTGTAAGGTGACCTTGAAGTAAAGTGGCCTGTTGTGCGTGGGGGGGTGGGGCTCAGGTGTGTTTGTTCAAGAGCCTGATGGCTTGTGGGAAGAAACTGTCTTTGAATCTGGTGGTGTGAGTCCGGATGCTACGAAACCGTCTGCCTGAGGGCAGCAGGCAGAACAGCTTGTGGCTGGGGTGGAAAGGATCCTTAAGGATCTTGCTGGCCTTCTTCTTGCTACGCTGCTGGTAGAGGACCTCCATGGAGGGCAGCTCCGACCTGGTGATGCGTCGTGCCGCGTTCACCACCCTCTGTAGCGCCTTCCGTTTGAGGGCGGTGCAGCTGCCATACCAGGCCGTGATGCAGCCAGTCAGGATACTCTCGATAGTGCACCTGTAGAAGTTGCAGAGTATCCTGGGGTCCTCACAGGTGATGGCACGAAATCAAAAACAATCACAGAGAAAATAACAGAATTCATTGGGTTAGATGACCAACTGCTTTCAGTGGTGGAAAAAGGATTCACCTCGAGCCGCTGTAAACCATCCCCAACCCCCCCAAAACAGAGAAGCTATATTCTCTAGCAATATGGTATGTAGCCTATTTTCAGCACAGAGGGAGCAACTAATCAGTGAAATCACCTGGTGTAGTGATTGGCAGGAAGGAAAACCTGCATACTCTTGGCCCTCGATGGCACATGAGTGGATTACCTGATTGAACCTGAGTACCTGATTGACTGCTGCAATGCCTGGACCAGGTGCAGCTCTCATTAGTGCTCAGGAAGTCAAAACTGAGTAGCTTGGTCTAAAAAGAAGTGTGAAAGCAGGTAAGTACCCCACAAGCTCACTTGCAAAGCTTTATACTATTATATTCCAGCACCACAAAGAGGCTTTTCAAAGTATCCTGAAGTTGGCCTCTTGCACTAGTCCTGCCAGTACACACAGCAGATGTGGAGAGAACCTGAAGCTTGAGTTTAACACACTTGTCTTGCCTTCAGAACACACAAAAAGAGGACAATTTTCTCAGAACTCATTGGAATTCACACATTCAATATCTCATGTCCTCTAATAAGTTATTTGAAGTAAATGTTTGAAGAATTGACATGATTTGAATTGAAGGTTAAGTTTTAGTCATTTAGCGGATGTCCTTATCCAGAGTGACTTAAAGATGTAGATACTCCACATAAATGATTCTTAAATTTATACAACAGAGCTGCAATTAAAATTTTGCTGTACAATAAAATGTCAAGAACAATATTCAGTATCATTGTTTTTATTGACCACCTCAGACAGGGCAGTGACTCTTAGGATAGTCCAATTGACCCCTTTCTGACTCAAACACTGGTCTAGTTTGTAGTAATTTTAGGAAAAACTGGTCGGTTTGACACTATGCAATTTACATTCAGTTGCAGTTCTGGACGTCATCTTTATTAAGTTAAGTTATACAGCCACCTCAAATTGCCCAATCGGTGATTGCAATGTGCTTGTGGTTTGTAGTTAAATTAGATTTTAAAAGTTATTTGAGATAACAGCCCACAAGGAGATCCAGGTGGGTATTGTTCAAGTCAGGCCCCATTTCCACCTGTCTAGTACATCCACAGCTTTGGAACTACTTGTTTTAGACTAATGTAGCCCATAATTTGGTCTTTGGTGGCTCTCTGTTTATAATGAACACATTCAGTCACAAAACAAACAATTAAATATATATATATATTTATTTTATATGTATATATTTATATTATGTTTTATATATTTATAACATTTATATTCTTTGGTTGCTAATGATGCTACAAAATAAAACCACAAATATGAATGTCATGGCATATTATATAAAGTAAAGCTGCAGCTAAGGGTTTATAAATAAGAGACTGAAGAACATGTTGAGTGGGAAATAGATAAGTCGGCATTTATATTGGTAGTTGGAGCAGTTGTTCCCTGGTTGATGTTCCCGTCCGATTGATGGCGGTAGTGGCTCTTAAGGTTGTTTGCCAAACACCAGAAACAGAAGAGGAAGAAGCATAAGAAGCCGCCGAGCCCCTTGCTAACGAGCGCGGAGGGGGCTCTCACGGCACGCCGTGCGAATTGCTAGCATTAGCATTTACAAAAGAAGACACCCTTGCTTCTAAAAAGGTAATCGCACCGTGTTACTATAAATTGTGTTGTTGACTGCATGCCCGTGAATTGTACTACCTACATATTCGAGTCAAAGTGTGTCTGATATTGGTACCTAACGCTTGTTGGCTAGGTTAGCTAACCTTAAATTATCAACAAAGAGATAGTTGAATTTGTGTAGTTGCTGGAGTGGAGGATGTGTCTTAGCTTAAGCTTGATCATTTAAAGCTACAAATGTCAAGATGAAATATCGGGTTGTCTTAATGGTATGGCGTTTACCTGCTAAACATTTATAGAGGCGACTGTTTTAAATGTAACGCTAGCAATCAATCTTATTTAGCAAACGTTACCTAGCCCGTCAGCTCTTTGCTTGTTTGGTCTGAGCTCTGTAGCTAGCTAGCTAGCTAGCTAGCTAGCTGGCTGGCTGGCTGGCTAACAAGGCCTACCGCGGCGAAACGAAAGGGTTGATACCATGCTACTGCGAACGGTGACAAATAAGTGACATTTGCAGCATTTAAATTGGTTATTAGGAAACCAGTCTAAATAGCTAGCCATTAAGTGGCATTCGGTTCGCCAATGTTAAAATTGAGCTAGCGTTACCATGTGTAACGTTGGCTAGATATAAGGCCCTGAGCACGTCTTGGGTTTCAGACTATTTACTGGAAAGGAAATCCTTTTTAAGAAACCCCTCATTTGTCTAGGTGTAGTGAAATACAGTGGCGTGTTAACCGCTAAGCGTTACTCCTGGATAGTTTATGGCACCAGCATTTGCACGTCTTAAAATTATCCAGCCTAGGCTAAAGGTTTCAGTTTACGAGTTAACAGTAAGCATATTACCACAGTATATGTGTTGCAGGAAATGATACCACCAAAATCAAAGGCATATCGTTTGAACGCATGAGCAACCGCCTCTGTGTGTAAATGTCCTTAATGCTTAAGATGGGCCAACTCCAACAGCATCTTTCTCTCGAGTCTAGAAACGAGACTAATCCAGGCAACACGCCGCATTAAGAAGTCGCCGGCCAAGCTATTCCACGGCCCGCCGTAGTTGTGGCTTGTATTTTAAAGTCAGATGGATGTACCGTCCTTGGACTGCTGGATGCAGTTCTTGGTCAACTATAAGTTTAAGAACAGAAGAGACATGCAATTTGTAATTCTGGCTAATTCAAAATGGTTCATTCAAATCTCGTGCTGCCTCTGATCTTCCTGTGTGCATTTGGCTTGCATGTCTATCCAATGCTGAATAAATCATTGTATGTATTTTTCGCATTTTACTAAATTCTAACCTGCAAATGAACATGACCTTAAGGCTTAATTGCAGCTATCATTATAAGTGGCTATCATTTTCATAACTACATTTAATTCAACACGTTTTTTCCCCCCAGTCTAGTATAAAGTGTTTTACAAACACTTTACATAGTTGTGTAGAAACTTAATTAATATTTTTGGTCTGTTTATACTGGGCAGCAATTCAGTATAGTATTTAAATGTATTTCAATGAAATGAGACTGAATCGTGATACACAATTCTATTATCTAATGATAAAAAGCAAATACTAATTAAAATCAGTGCCCTTAAAATCAGCCATCATATTACTGTAACCATTGTTAAGGGTGTTAGACATTCATTACCCTGTGTTTTTAAAGCTTTCAGGCTTGGATCCGAGGTCCTGTGCCGTTTGTCTTGAACTCATCATATACTACTATGGCTGCATCCCTGGTTTTAGAGTTTTATTTTTGTCTAAATTAAGGAATTGGAGACGGATGGACTAAGTTTTGGATTGGGACTAGGATTAGGAATCAGGACCACTTCTACAGCTATTTGTGAGATCAAGAAGTGAAGTAAAAGCCTGCAGGTGCCTCCATTCTGTGTTGCCAGAACCAGTCCTTCAACCACCATGGCGGATGGACGAATCTATGTGGGGAATCTTCCAATGGATGTCCAGGAGAGAGACATAGAGGATCTCTTCTTCAAATATGGAAAAATCCGGGATATCGAATTGAAGAATAATAGAGGCACTATCCCTTTTGCCTTTGTCCGCTTTGAAGACCCACGGTGAGTTTCTGGGAACGCTTTGGCCAGTCGATTCACATTCGAAACCATGTTGGAAACCTTAAGTCTTGTGGTTAATATCGTCTCCAGTGACTGACGCACGGAATGGATGGAGAAGGCTTTGCCAGATGTATGTCCCTTAGTCAAACAGGCGTGCTTTAGTAAGGAGTTCTGTGCTCTCTTCTCTTAGGGATGCAGACGACGCAGTCTATGGAAGGAATGGATATGGATATGGAGATTCCAAACTGCGTGTGGAGTACCCGCGCTCCTCTGGTGCTAAATTTGGTGGGCCTATGGGTGGTGGAGGAGGAGGAGGTGGTGGAGGAGGAGGAGGTGGTGGAGGAGGAGGAGGAGGTGGTGGTGGAGGAGGAGGAGGACCTAGGGGAAGGTTTGGCCCCCCAACTCGAAGATCTGAATTCCGGGTCATAGTGACTGGTAGGTGGACGTTATGAGTCGTAGGCACTTATGTTTCTCTCTCTCTCATGGCGGACTGGAGGTCAAGGGGACTAAGTGGATGAGGTCAAGTCAGCTGCTTAAGTCATGAAAAACAAAACAGTAAACTCAAACTGGTCATGTTGGCTGCATAACCCCAAACACCGGCCATAGTGACTGGTAGGTGTATTTTTGTCATTGCTTTTGGTTCATTGTTTGTGTGCTACATTGTGTGCTTTCTGGCCCCACATATGTGTACATGCTCTCAGAATAGGACTGCTTATCTAAGATTAGATTTTTCCTCCAAAGTCATAACTTTGTTATCAGACTTGACCAGTAATGCTAGATCACATTCTTGCAATGTAATGCAGCCCAAAGGGGTGCTGGTCTGGAAATATGGGGGCCCTTTACAGTATCCCTCAGTAAGTTTTTAAAGGGCATTTACACATGCCCTTATCCCCAAGGGATATATTTCATTAACTCTCAATCTTGTAGTTAATCTAGTCAAATGGTGCAAAATGTAGTACTTTTAAATTTCATTTGGTATTTAGCTGACACTTCACCAAAGTGTCCTTAGAATCAGTAAAACAAGCACAAATTGTGCGATTGCTCCAAGGGTCAAAGCTACAGATAATAGATGTATGGGTCTGTGTAATGATTCATTTTAGAAATGGCAGGTAAATGAAAGCAGGATGTTACAGTTTTGTAATGCGTTTGTGGTATTCCCTTCCAGGATTACCCCCAACTGGGAGCTGGCAGGACCTAAAGGACCATATGCGTGAGGCAGGCGATGTGTGTTTTGCTGACGTGCAGCGAGATGGCGAGGGGGTGGTTGAATTTCTCCGCAGGGAGGACATGGAGTACGCTTTGCGCAGATTGGACAGGACTGAGTTCCGGTCCCATCAAGTGAGTTTCAATGTCTGAGGCATGGAGAGCTGTAATTATTCTTCACTATCACAGGCAAAAATGAGACTGTAGTGTGCCGGTGAAAAGTAGCGTTTTCTTATTTTTATTTTCTTTTTGTAGGGTGAGACTGCATACATCCGTGTCTATGAAGAAAGAGGCACTCCTAGCTGGGGCCGATCACGTTCCCGCTCCAGATCCAGAGGGCGGTATTCTCCTCCCTACCAGAACAGAGGGTCTCCCCCACAACGCTACCAGTCGCCCCCACGTCATGCTATGTCCCGCCATAGTCCACCCTCCAGGAGACACCCTCCACAGCACCATAGCCCACCGCCACGCCACTATCGGTAGAATGGTCCACCATTCACAGCTGACTAGGGGCAAATGTTTTGTAATTCAAATTTTTCTCCTTTTTTCATACCCAAGGCCTCCTCATAGGATGCATCCTTTTCCCCGTCTTGCTTGCGATTTACATTCCATGATCAGGATCCCCTGAACCCCCCCTTCCCCGCCCCTCTCCTCAGCCTTAAAGTTTTTATTGTTTTGGTTTTGTTTATTTGTTGGGTTTTTTGTTTTTTTTAGTCACATCCCTGGGGAACTTGAGGAAGCAGGATTGACTGTGGCAAGATAACTGTCAATGTGATAATGTGGTATAACTAATAAAGTTTCTTTTATAAAGAAATCATGGTTTATTACATCAAATTCCACAACAAGCAACAACAAATTCTACAGCTATCAGGCTAACTGTAATACTGCTTCTTAAAATACCCTAGTGCTTGACAAAATCTTCCATTTTGTGTGTCACATTGCTGTAGCCTTGTCAGTTCTAAAGTGTGGTCAGGCCATTTTGTTTTGGAACAGAGCCAATCTGAGAAACTAATCAATATCTTCCTGTTATAAAAACATGTAAAAATAGTGACCTTTTTTAGAATAGTGACACACATTGACTGTGAGCCTCACCCTTCAGATGTTTTTTTTCTTTCCTTTTTTCCCTTTTTTAAATGTGGACCTCTGACCGAGTTGGCCAATAGGGGTGGACTATGATTTGTATGAATCTAATATTATTTGATTTTTTCTTTATCAATAAAAATGTAAGCTTTTACTTTGACTTTTTCATTCGTCTTTAAAACTTGTTTGATTGCAGTAATTGGCAATTTATTTTAAACCAGACCTGTTCTTCATTGAAGTCTTGACTATTTGGTCTGCTGTCATCTGTTTGTCTCCGCAGAAAATTGACCTTAAGGGCTAGCAATTAAGCAGTAGGTTACGGTGGTTCAATTTTCAGATTGTTGGTGTGGTCTGAGCAGACCTTTTAACCAGTAGTGTGAACCAATACCAAGGTAAGACACTACTTTTATCAATCCACAAGTGAGACCTGTAATAGTAATCACCACCTCATTCTGTATAGTTCAGCTTTCTCACAGCAGTTGGCATGATTTCAGCCCAGCGGTTTCCTGTCTTTACATCTTTCCATGTTGAATGTTAAATTGACCTGAGGTTACTAGTAACAGCTATTGCTCAAAAACTGAAGTGACAATCGACAACTATGTTATCAAAGGATGTCTGTATACCTTGAGACAACTTGCTTAACTGGTCAAAGTTCAGACTGGCTGCTGCTCATCATGGTAGAGGTAAGAGTAATAAAACCTTGGTCCCTGCCTAGTCAAACTGAAACCTACATAGGTTCCATTGTGCATTCAGAGAATCAAATGTGTGAGCTGTTACAAAACTATCGGTCTGTTCATCTGCTTCCTGGTATGTATTTTGGGCTGCATAGGTGACACTCAATGAGGATGTCTGGGGTTGTGGGGGTGGGGTGTAATGTAGAGGTGCGCCACACGTGGATTAACTGGGTATCAGGACTAAGCAACGAGTCCTTGAGAGATGTGATGTGGCGAGCAAAGGAATACATTTGTGATTTGGTTAACCGCATACGTGCATTGTACGTTACATTTCACCAGCGGTAAATAAAATGAGGGACCCACGGCGTAAAACCATCCGCTGGTATAGCAAATGGCGTCAGAGCGCGAAAGCGCTGGGTTGGCTGTTGCGCATGCGCGAATGACTGGCCGTTGTCATACAAACGACTGTTTATTCTGTGAAACTGATGCACTCCACCTAAAACTATCATATTCAGAAAATAAGTGGTTTATGTAGGAGCATGAAGGATAACGACAAGGTACTGTTTGGGATTTGTTTCCACAATGTGTAGCTCAAGGATGGTCTTTGTGGCTGTTTGGTTTAACAATTAAAGCACTGATCCCATTAACCTCGGAGATCATAGTCCTCCCCTAAACAATTCAAATCTATTAAAGAGTTGAATGTTGTCAAACCAGATCCAGCAGATTGTTCTTCTGACTTATTTTATGTGGTGTTTACCTGCAACCTATCAGATGGTCCCTGGTGAGATATTACTTATTCTAGAGCCTAGTCTGTGGATAAATATGCTCCTAGGTGAAAACTGAGTTAAGAATACAAAAGAGCATGCAAAAAAGCAATAAATATTTGACAACTCAAAGCAAGATCTGGAATCAATGCAATGACTGATCTCTAGCTGGGTGTTCTCCTGAATTTATGAGAATGAGGATAATGTGGATTGTATTCATACTGGACTGTCAGGTTCAATGACAGGAGAATGAAATTGTAAGCAATCGTGACAGAACATCCGATGTTTCTGTGGTTGTTGATATACTCTTAACTAAAACTCAGCCATTCACTGACCCCTGAAGGGCTGAACATCGAACAACATTGATTAGAATGCATGTGTGACAAAGCCGTAGGAGGGATAAGTAACCAGACAACCCACCTGGGGATTTCACCCAAGGAAATATAAGATATGAAAGAAACCCTGACTCTAATGCTTTGATTCGACAACACAGGCTGCACAAATTTGTCAACTGAAGGAAGACCGAGACGTGATTCCGAAATATAAGAGTAAATATATTGAAAACCCTAAAGAACTGGAAGTGGGGAGAATAGGTTATTGTGGGAATAAGGCAATACGTTTAACTAAGAGGGAACACACTAAAAACATTCACAGAAAGGAAGAAGAGGTAATGTACCAATGAGCCAATACCAGTTGGTTCCATGCAGTAGGCTACATGCAGTAGAAGGCTATAAGGAGTGATAACATGGCTATTTCCAGAACAGTGGAATAAACCCTCTGATGACCACTCCCTGTTCTTGGTGGGGGGCAATGTACGCAAGAGGTTTTGCAGGGTGGGATGAAATTGCTCACATTGGCCACTACCGGCAGGGTGGCAGGGGGTAATTTCTCAATGCCATCCAAGCTGCAGTGCTTTTGGATGAGGGCACTCTCAAAATTCCTGCTTGAGCCGAGTGGAGATGGCCTGGCATCCCAAACTTGCAGAACCACTCAGTGACTCGTGCCTTAGCCACAGTTAAAGCCCATTGGTCATGGGAAGGAATTGCCTGGGTGTACTCCGAGAAGACGATTTTCCATCCTGTTCTTGGATGGCTTGAGCATGGTGAAATCAATTGCCAATATTTAATTTGGCCGTGAAGAAAGCAAGCTAGTGGCCCATAGGTGCAGGCCACATACATGTAATAAAGTATTCTAAGAGCAGATTTTGACTACCTAGGACAAATACATCAATATTTGTAGTATGTAATTTCAAAATTGTATCGAAAATGTGACTTAGAAACAACATTTAATGAAACATGTAATATACATGTATATATATATATATATATATATACATAATTGTCAAAGTCATATGAAGCTTGGGTAAATAAATATACTTTGGTATTTGTAATATAATATAGTATATATAATATACTTTTTTTGTTTTTTTTTTGTCTTTATGATGGAGTGTGTGGAGGGTGGAGGCTACTGTTACTTTAAAGGGGTGTTGGTCCCAGGAGAGGTAGCAGATAGGTTTAGTTTTAGTCGCTGAGACTACAGCAGACAATTCGCAGCCTCACTGCTTCTAACCAGTGTCGCCTGCACTGCTTGGAGGACATTCGTCAAATAGCTATCCTGGTTATTATCACCTGTACCCCAGTTGGCGAGATGGGAGGTACGGCAACGTTATTATTTTGCTTTCATGAGTCAATCCTAATTGATTTTACATCCAGCATATGACCAGCATAGTCATTACAATGTTTTCTCCCGTGACAGAGGCCGAGACGCGTCAGAAATTGCTGCGCAATGTGAAGAAAGAGGTTTGTTGCATTTTATGTTGCATTTCTCTTCTCGCATTGCATTTTTTTAACCAATGTGGTGACCTAGGCGTTGTGCGGGCATCGTTCAGGTTCGTTTGTTCCTTGGATACGCCATGTTTATGATGGAAAGTACTTGTTTTACACATGTACAGCGAAATTGGCAGTAAATTGTGCGGAGGTCTATTTTTAGCGCCGTTAGACTGGCTCACGGTGATGATGATTACGATTTCATGTCAGGTAACAATTGGAAATATGATGAAACTGTACAATTTCACTTGTATGTTTTCATGGAAAAGCCTGCTTTTCCTAAGACTGTTTCATATACTGGCGTAGCCCCCCTTCACCCCCCCCCCCCCTCTCTCTCTCTCTCTCTCTCTCTCTCTCTCTCTCTTATTTATATATTATATCCCCCTCTCTCCCTCTTTGAGACCAAATCATGGTCAAAGTGACATCCCCATGACATAATTGCTCCACTCAAACCAGATCGACGATCTGTTGCATTGGCATTTTCGTGCTTAGACAACCATACTTGGGCCAGTGTACCAAAGTTATCTTATTATTACATTTTACATTTTACATTACAAGATTATTTGACGTTAATCTTCAAATGAATTCAAGACGGCATACCCAAAGACCCTGATTACTCAGTGGTTCCCCTGGGTAAAACCCCCTGGGGTTTATTCATTGCTGAGAGGGTTGGAGACTTCCACCTTTAGGTCTTCCATACTCTCAGTCACCTGTGACTCACTGCATTTGAAACATCCATGACTCCTCTTGAAGATTGGTACCAGATCCTGCGGCAGGGAGGGGCTTATAGTGCCATATTCTGTAATAGCTCAGCATAAGCTATAAATAATTGATTTTTAGCATTTGTATTTTAGTAGAATTCAGGAACTATTGTTGAAATGTGTTTTTAGTGATGTCATGCCAAATGCCCAACCAGTGGGTATGGACTGCATCCGAACATCACACTGCCTTTGTGTACAACATAAGGCTACTCTTTCTTTAACAAGCCTATTATATACATACAAACCAAGTTCATGTTTTCCATAAGCCTTTCATAATCATCTAACCAAAGGAAATTAACAGAAATGGATGGCATTTTATTATAAAGCTGACTTGTGAGGTCAATTATTGAGGACAACAGAACATGAAATGAATTTCAATTTCAGTATCTCACAAATCTCAAAATACTGTCCTTCTTTGATGTGCCACTGAATTTTGAAGTAGCTAATAGTAATGTACAGCTGCGAGAAAAAGTTTGTAAACCCCTTTGAATTACCTGCATTCCTGTATAAATGTCTCCTAAAATATGATCTGATCTTCTTCAAAGTCATAACAATAGATAAACAAACAGAAACTTATGCTTTTGCACGTCTTTATTTAATATATTGTTCAAACGTCAACAGCTTGGATTGGAAAAAGTATGTGAACCATGAGATTTAGTAACTGGTGGAACCTTTAGCAGCAATAACCTCAACCAAACGTTTCCTCTAGTTGCTGATCAGACCTGCACAATGGGTAGGAGGTATTTTGGACCATTCCTCCTTACAGAACTGTTTCAGTTGATTGATATTTTTGGGATGACTTGCATGAACAGCTTGCTTTTTTATCTTTACATTCTAGCTGTGATTTTAATCTCCTATAATCCTCTTTATAATACAAATGAGTTTCAATTACATCATGAGAACATACTTATTTCTTCATCTATTAGTTTGCATGGACTGCTGCTATACATGGATTATGGAGATATATTATAAAAACATTTAAAAACGGTTGGTGATAGTAAGGCAACACATTCACACATGTCTATGTATGTAATATACTATAAGCTATGTTTGTTTGCTAATGTTATTGTGCCGTAGAAGAGATGAAGGCAGCTGATGGACAAGTGAGGAATAAATTGGTTATTTATTAGGTCTATATGTCATCACCATGAATGTACCATTGGACTGTACAGAGTCTGTACTTCTTGTTCCACCATCCACTAACCATGATTACCTCTTGTAGCATATTCCCCCACTGTTTCCATTTCCCCGCCTCCTTGTCACCTCATGTATCTGTCTGACAAATTCAGCCTTTCCTTCTCAGGTGAAGCAAATTATGGAGGAGGCAGTAACAAGGAAATTTGTGCATGCAGACAGCAGCCACATTATATCCTTCTGCGGTGAGTGTTTCTGTGTACAAAGCCTACTAAGCCATATTTTCATTTTCATATCAGGGTGATCCACAGCTTAGGGACCCAGAAATCAAAGGGCCAATCACCATTTATATTTTTAAGGAATGGCATTCATCAATCTGGAATCAGACCTAAAATAATAAGTAAAATTTTAAAATCAACTGTAAAATCAGCAGGCAGTGAGTGCAGAGAGACTAAAATAGGAGAAGGATGACTCCATGACATCTGTTTAGTCCTTGTCAGTAACCTAGCAGCAGATCTGCGCACAATCTGGAGCAATGCTGTGGTTTGACGATTGAGAGATTTGTGTGCAGATCTGCAAACAAGTAGGTTTTGGCATGCTACAATAAAGTGCACAAAAGAAAGTGTCTTTATTTGGCTTAAATGGTTCAGTCCTTTGTAGCCCATTTAAAAGAGTATGGCAGAGGACTTGCTGCAGTATCATAGCCACATTTACATTTACAGTGCAAAATGACAGCTGACATCATCCTGTGGAGTTTAAATGTCAAGCCCTGTCACCTCCTACAAACACAATCTGTGTATGCTGAGAGTGCAAAGGAACAGTCCTAATTTTAGTTGTTCAGGTCAAGGAAAGCTGCTCAATTTTATTGTAATATTGTCATTGGTCATGTCCATTTATAATCCATCAGGTAGATGGGTGGATGTTTATTAAACTAGACTAACACTATTCAAAGGTGTTGATACTAATGAGAAGTGATGTCTTAGCAATAGACCAATCCCAATGGTTGCAAATATTACCGCGCATGCACACAAACCGGTGGCAGAAAAACACAAAAGTGCTACAGAGTTGTACCGAATTAGTTAAACAACTTCATGTCTTGTAGATAAACTTTGGACTATTATAATGGTTTGTCTTCTCAAGACAAAATTTCTTACGCAAATAAATTCACCCTTTCTGATGGGACTATCCTGCCAGATCCCTTCTCTCCTGTCAGTGGGTGATCCAACTAAATGGCCAAACATATATGTGTCTTATTGAGACACCAAAACTCAAAGTATTGGTCTAGTCAACAGTGCTTGGCAGATTTCAGTCTATTTCTTGTCCTGCTTGCCTTTCACTTATTTCCTTGCAGAATAATTTTGAGGCCCTGTCATTGCGTGAAAGACATATTTGTTCCTATATTCTATATAAAATGACATCTCTGTAGAGTGGAAGGGAGAAGAGAAAATTACAGATTGTGCTGGTGAGATAAAAACAAATCTGAAGCTGGCTTAAAAAAAAACATCTTGCCAAACAAAAAAACCAAAAACACATTCAACTCAATTGAATAACAGAAACTAAATGAATATAAAATGACACAGTTAGTAAAACTATGTGTGTTTGTGTGTGCATATCCATGCAGCTGTAGTGGAAGCCTGCGTGCTGCATGGATTGAAGCGGCGTGCTGCAGGCCTGCTATGCAGTAATAAGGTAGCAGCCCTTTTCATGAAGGTGGGGAAAAGCTTTGCCCCTGCTGAGGAACTCTGCCAGAAAGTCCAGGAACTGGAACAGCTTGTTGAAAACAGGTCAGATGTTAACCGGCTGTTTTAATGCTAATGGAATAATGCCAATCAATATGAATCTTACCTCTGAATTCGCTCCCATCTTGCCTCCTCTCCCTTTGTATGTACTGGCTTGTCCTGTCTTGTCCTTTCCTGCTCAATCCCTTCTAATGCTGTCCTATCCACTGATGTCTCATCTGTCATGTTGCTTATCTTTTTCTTTAGTAAGCAGAACAATTCTCCTCTGAATAATGACCGCAGTCGGCAGGCCAAGTCGGCTAACCTCTCGCCTCAGGCATTGAAACACATGTGGATCCGAACTGCTCTGATGGAGAAGCTTCTGGACAAGATAGTCCTGTACTTGGTAGAGAACTGCAGGTAATACATTATTTAATGGCTTAATAAGTCCCTCGCTTTAGAAAATTGTCTCCATTTAGTATCCTCGCTATGGCCTAAGCAGTTCTCTATATATTATGTACTGAATTCTTTACTGCTCTTGGAAATAATAGAAGGTTTCTACTCCCATTTTTATGTATCATTATTCTGTCCTGCAGTACATTCTATGAGAAAGAAGCCATGCTGATGGATCCTGTGGATGGGCCAATCCTTGCATCTCTGTTAGGTATTGATAAGCTTCACTAACCTCACAACCTTTGTTTAACACTGTGTGACCACTATGACAGATGAACCGCTTAATTTAGGTTTACCTTCTTAATTTTTACTGACCTTTTCTTAAAATAGGAATTTGGTACCCGTTGAGTCCAGTAGTGCATTAGAGTAGTGCATTTACTTCACTAGTGCCTCAGACAACAGTTCTGCAAATGTAGCATCCCAAGCAATATTGCAATATGTGAGGTACAGTTAAATCAAGTTATAATATATAAAAAGACACATCGGGCATGTCTTTTTATAACCACAAAAAACATTTTGGTGATGATACTAAGATTGTGCGAAAGGGAAGAGATTGAAAGGGAAGAGCTGAGTGTGTCCTTTTTGATTACTTCCTCTGTGTTTTTGATCTTGTTAAGGGGGCAATCATCCATACTAATGCTGTAGGATTGTAGTTGCAATAAACTAATTTATCATTTATTCCATCCACAAACCTATCCACAGTGACAGTGTTGTTTTATTCTTATTTTACAGTTGGGCCTTGTGCTTTGGAGTACACCAAAGTCAAGACTGCAGACCATTTCTGGACAGATCCCTCTGCTGACGAGCTGGTACAGCGGCACCGCATCCACAGTGGCCACTGCCGCCAGGATTCTCCCTCCAGACGGCCTGCCCTGGTGAGATAGCTTATAAATGACTTGTTTTTGAATAGCCCATTATAGACTATTGTAATAAGAGATGTGTAATGGTTTTGATGTCATCTTCTATCAGATCCAGAAGAGACAGTCCAGCGGTAGTATAGATGATCGGCCCCTCACGTGGGCGAGAGAGTATGTTGAGTCACTCCATCAAAACTCTAGAGCCACGCTTCTGTTTGGCAAGAACAATGTCCTGGTGCAGCCGGTACGTGTCTTTGTTTTCATCAGAACTGTTTTTATTTATTTTTCTATTTTCACACAATCTCACTAAGAGAAGGAATATTGTAGATTACATCTCTTACTCAACTACTGATCTGAATAGCACTGCAATAAGAAGTGTTATGATCTGTAAGCTCTTAAATTGTTGTTTGCAGAGAGATGACATGGAGGCTATCCCAGGCTACCTTTCTCTACATCAAACTGCAGATCTCATGACTTTGAAATGGACTCCCAATCAGCTGATGAATGGCAATGTAGGAGAGCTGGATTCTGAGAAAAGGTCAGACTCAAAGAATGAAATATAATATAAATAATATAAAATAAGAAAAGACCAACTTTTTCGGCAGATGAGCCTATGTATGGGAAACACTGGAATATATATAATGGCTATAAATAACATATTGTTTTAACATAGTTCACTGCAATGGCTCATATTCTCTCATCTCTCAGTGTTTATTGGGACTATGCTATGACTATTCGTCTGGAGGAGATTGTCTATCTCCACTGTCATCAGCAAGGTGCAGTAATCCTTCTTTTTGTGCTTTGTACTTATGTTTATGTTTGTCACAGTAGCACACATTAAGCACTTTTGATTTTTTTGGCCAACTGGCTACACATGAGTACTCCTTGCAGGCCACTTGGGGTGGGATACTGTGTAAATGTTTTGGTGTGTACATTTGTGTGATTCAGAGTTTGTAATTAGAGAGCTCAAGTATCTGCCATTGTGTTTGCCTCCCCAGTGAATAGTGGTGGAACAATAGTTCTGGTGAGCCAGGATGGGATCCAGAGGCCTCCTCTGCACTTCCCTAAAGGAGGCCACCTGCTCCAATTTCTCACATGCCTGGAGACTGGCCTGCTCCCTCATGGACAGCTGGACCCACCACTCTGGTCTCAAAGAGGAAAGGTCAGCATGAATAGAGATCAATAAAATACTTACATGCATAGTATTTGTTAAACAGATGAGTCACATATAATTACTAACATGTCTACTAGCTTTATGACTGGACCAGTGATTTCTCTCCAAATTGTACTAGTAGT
Source organism: Hoplostethus mediterraneus (assembly GCA_034670385.1). Classification (NCBI taxonomy): domain Eukaryota; kingdom Metazoa; phylum Chordata; class Actinopteri; order Trachichthyiformes; family Trachichthyidae; genus Hoplostethus; species Hoplostethus mediterraneus. The sequence continues at coordinate 1,097,909 of JAXDDW010000132.1, read as the reverse complement.
TATATTTACCAATACCAATACATCTATGTAGAAACCTAGAGGACAAGGGATCTGTACACCTCCACAACACCTCCAGAGGGTTCAGCAGGAAGTTAGAGTGTCCCAGAATGACCCCTTCACTGTTGATACTAATCAGATGAATGACAAGGGGATTATTGGCTAAACATTTTATGTTTCACTTGCACAAGGAGTACTCTTACCGGACTCTTACCGGACACCATGCTCATCGTCGATGCATTTGCCTAATCTTCGCGGGTCTTCATGGTGCATTCCATTGTACTCAGAAGTCGATAGTTCCGAGTTGGTATTCCCGACTTCCAATCAAATGCGTTCCAGTGCATCTGCTCGGGAAAACATGGCAACATCGCAAAATAAATACATTTGTGTTTGTTTATGATTATTTAGCGTAATCTAATAACATAGATCTGGAGTAATGATATCAATCTATGTAAAAAGTGCATTACCTCTCTGTTCACAGGGAAAGGTTTTCCCCAAACTGCGGAAAAGGAGTCCACAGGGCTCGTGTGATTCTGTGTCAGATAAAGAGGATGATGAAGCCACAGATTACGTGTTTCGGATCATCTTTCCTGGCAATCAGATAGAGTTTGGTACGTCTTGTTAATCTCCCTGTTTTGCCTCTCTGTCCCAATATAGTGAAGCATCATCTGTGAAGGCACCATATTACACTCTTAATATTTTCACAGCAGAGAAGATCAGTTAAATCTGTTTTGCTGTAGATATATTGTCCTTTTGTGTGAAGACATATGGAATGTACTTCTCTCTAATTTCTCTCTAATGTTAAATTGTCACAATTCCCATCCTTTCCCTGCCTGTCTAGTCCCTGTGTGTCCATTTCACATTATAGCCCTGTCATCAATAAGGAGACCTTGCATGGACATAACTTGTCTACTACATCTCCATCCTCTGACTTGGTTTGTTGTTTTCCATGTTTTTTAATTTGTACATGTGCTTATTATTTACACACAAACACATTTTCAGCTTTTTACTGTGTTGGATTATCATCTTGTTTTGACTAATTTATGATGTTGATGATTGTGATGGTGGTGGTGGTCATGACGACAGTGGCGATAATGATAACAGCAACAATAGTGAGGAGGATAACAGGTGTTGTTATGGTGTGCAGTGGCTCCAGAGCTGATGGACCAGGGAGTGAACATGTGGCACCCCACCCCGAGAAAGACTTCTTGTTCATCCTGCTCACAGAATGGCTCATCTGATGGCTCTCTGTCTAATGGCTGTAATCAGGACAGGCAAGTAATCCTAAGGAACAGACCCAAATCTATATCCAGTTGAGAATCCAGTTGACTAAATTTGCCATTTTTTTTACTCCATCAGGGCTCCCTTAAAGCTCCTTTGTGACACCATGAAGTACCAGATAATTTCCCGTGCCTTCTATGGATGTGAGTGCAAATATCTGTGATTAATTTTGGAATTATTTTACTCAAGTGAAGTTTTTTTTAGTGAAATGATCAATTGTTAAATAAAACAATGCAGTAATGCACCAGTGAGTATGAAAACCCTTTTCTTTCTTCTCTAGGGTTAGCATACTGCCGTCACCTGTCCACAGTTCGCACCCACCTTTCTGCTCTGGTCAACCCCACTATCGTCGATCCGGACATGCCCCATGATGCCCGGGGAGGACTCTCTGTGGAGGTCTGGGGCAGTTTCCTGAAGGACTGCTCTGTAAGATACACACCTGAATGGCAAGCCTAAATTTAGTTCACACTGTGAAAGAGAAGAACTTATTCATTCAACTCAAACTCGTTTTGGGTTTTGATTAAGTTATACTAGAAATATAACTTGGGGCTGTTATTGTTTGTACTTATTGTTGTACATATTGTTATTGTTGTATAGACTGTTTTGGGTGTGATTTCAGTGTGACTTGAACTAAGTTTTCCCTTGTTCAGGCCTATGAGGAACATGAGATTCAAAGGCTTGTGTATTTTGGTGGTGTGGCCCCTACACTTCGCAAAGAGGTCTGGCCCTTCCTGTTGGGACACTACCACTTCACCATGACTGAGAAATGCAGGCTCCAGGTACATTCTATCTGCAGTCTGATAGTAAGACTAACTTATTGTGTAAGAAGACACACACACACATACACACACACACACACACATATGAATATCTCACAATCTTAGTGTACACAAGGTTTCTGTTTTCAGCTTGATGAGGAGATGCAGACCATTTATGAACAGACTATGCGGGAGTGGCAGGGTTGTGAGGCCATTGTTCGCCAGAGGGAGAGAGAGAAACATGCTGAAGCCCTTGCCAGATGTTCCTCAGGGGCCAGTGTGGAAAGAGGACCAGTGCAGCGAGACTCCACAATCAGCACAGATGTAAGGTTCCCCCGTTAGCTGACGATTGCGAAACATAGAGAATATGCTACATCATATTTACATCATTACAAACATCACAGTGAACCATTCATATGCTGAGGAAACAACCTCGAAGCTACATGCCTCATGACAACTCTGTTTTTCGTCTTGTTTGATGTATGTCTTTTCCCACTCCAGTCCTCTCTTAGTAGCAGCTCAGAGCATCAGAATGCCCACTCACAAAACGATACGAGCAGTAGCACAAAGGTAGATTCTCATTACTTCACAACAACACTGACCTCTTGTGCTTTTTAACATTAGTTAATTCATTCACTATGTACTATGGTATACTAAAATGTAATGCATTTCCTTTGTTTATCAGGCATTTGGTTCAGTTGAAGAGGTGGATCAGATTGAGCCTGAGCCCAGACCTGAGGAAGGTGAAGTGCTGCCTAGTAGCCCAGTTAAGGACAACCTAAATGGCACCCAAGATTCTCCACAACTTCCCTCCGGTAACATCTCCTACCCAGGTCTGTCAGATCAGTGTCTGGGTTCAGACAACATCCCTGTATCGGATTCAGCTGTTGGATCTACAGTCTCTCAACTGTCAGCATCACTCGTAGTACCATTACTGAAGCCTGCAGGTGTCAGTGAGGAGACTAACGCTGGACCACAGCCAATGAGCAGTCAGCTCACTGTCTGTCAGTCAGGAGGGGAGGATGTAAAGCACCCAATATCCAAGGACAAGGTTGCAATCATAGAGAAGTTCAATGTATTAGAAAGTGAAGTGGTTGAGTTGGAAGAAAAAGAAGTTACTACAAATGAGTTATCTAAAATTGTACATGCAGTAGATACAAGCATCTCTTTGAGATCAGCACCAGAGAACACCAACGTTCTAAGGCTAGAAACAGAGGTTCATAATGAATACTTCCAAGCTCCCCCACTTGGCCAGACCTTAACTATTAAAGCACACAAGAGCAAAGGTCTGGAGTTGGATCCATTATATCTGCCTATATCTGAGACTTCTGAAAATATTGAAACAAATTCTGACAAAATTCCCTTGCAAGTTATCAAGACTGAGCCAGAAAGGAAGGACGCTGAAGGAAAAGTTGCTGGATCGGCTGAAACCAAAAAAGACAAAGTTGCAGAAATTCCGTATGAGAAACCTGGTTCAAATTCACCTGTCAGACAAGTACTGAATGCCCTCCAATTAGCATCAAGGGGAAGCATCTCCTTGTCATCCCACTCTAAGCAGTCTCCAGACACAGCAGATTCAGATGACTCTGCTTCTGCCTTGGAGATGGAAGACATTCCCACTGGAATATGTCTGACCTCTGAGGACAATAGGGCAAGGCCTCTGGCATGCTTTTCTGCCCCCTCTGTCTCCCTGGCCCTGAGAGAGATGGTTAGACCAGAGGAACTTGTCGTGGATCACCACCTGGACTCAGGATCTAATACCAGCCCTGAAGGAATAGACCTGGGCCTTTCTGAAGAGGAGTCTGCAATGGAGAGTGTACTCCCTAGACCAGAATCACCAGAGGTGAGAGGAGACGGCAAACATGATGGATGCTCTCAATTCTCAGAAGAACAAACCTATTCTGTAAGCATAACAAACCAAAGACCCTATACACACTTCCTTTTTCTATCATATACATGTACTAATAGAATTGACAATTTGTTGTTTTTTTTGTAGCAAGAACAATTGGACATGTACTTGATCAACTTACACCGCATTGATAAGGATGTCAGGCGATGTGACAGAACATATTGGTACTTCACTCCTGCAAACCTTGAGAAGCTCCGTAACATCATGTGCAGGTAAACAGGTTTGGCATGTATCACGGTCTGGAGGTAGCTAATGTCAGAGTTTAACTGAATGAGGCAGTTATTGTTTAAATAAACATGTCACTATGCTGTTGTTCCAACCCAGAAGTGTTATAAGAAATCAACACAGGGGTAAAGATGTGGTTTTGTCTTTGTAGTTATGTATGGCAACATCTGGAAACTGGCTATGTCCAGGGCATGTGTGATCTGCTGGCTCCCCTGCTGGTTATTCTAGACGATGGTCAGTGAATGTCTTTTAAATGAAAACCATATCAATATGAGCTTTGCTTTCTTGCCTAAATGCACATAAATAGCAAGATGAGTAATTTGGTATCTGTATATGTGCTTCCCAGAGGTCATGGCATTTAGCTGCTTCACTGAGCTGATGAAGAGGATGAATCAGAATTTCCCTCATGGTGGTGCCATGGACTCTCACTTTGCCAATATGCGCTCTCTTATCCAGGTATTATGCACAGACAACACCACAGACAACTTAATGCATGCAAGGACACACACACTTAAAATATCACGTTTTGCAGTAATAAGCACATTCTCCTCCACTGTAGAATACACACACAAACACACACGTGGGCTGCAATGTAATGATTACATCACTTTATTTCTCACTAGATCCTGGATTCTGAGCTGTTTGAACTGATGCAGCAGAATGGAGACTATACCCACTTCTACTTCTGTTATCGGTGGTTTCTACTGGACTTTAAAAGAGGTGATGGGATATCCACAGGCATCAAAATATTTGTTTTATGATTATCACTAACTATATCCAGTAGACCTACAAATCGCTCGAATGGCCTTTTACTATTGAATACCTCTATATTAAGTATTTCACATAACATGATATCTGTTGTACAGAACAAAATCTTGTAGGGGTCTAATAATTTGTGATCTGTTTTATTGCTGTTTTCCAAACAGAAATGGTGTATGATGATGTGTTTTCCGTGTGGGAAACCATTTGGGCAGCCAAGTATACCTCCTCTGATCACTTTGTGCTCTTCATTGCTCTGGCGCTTGTCGAGATGTATAGAGACATCATCCTAGAGAATAATATGGACTTCACTGAGATCATCAAGTTCTTCAATGGTAAGGTCATGAGTACCAATATTGCAATATGGCATATTCATCATTTCTTCAAACAAATATATCATTTTAATAATGTATTGAAGCAAAGTGGACCAATCAATAAAGCTGATTCTTGTTTGATATGGTGGGATTATTCAGTACTAAGGATACAATAAGATACAAATAATTCAGAGGTTTACATTTTCTCCTCCAAACTATATATTGCTTTAATTGGTGCTAACTAAATATTCTTGTAATTTTGTTTGTCATAGAAAGTATTTATACCCTAACTATTATCCCCTATTTGTCTCCTCAGAAATGGCAGAGCGGCACAACGTCCCACAGGTCCTCATGATGGCTCGGGACTTGGTCCACAAAGTGCAGACACTCATAGAAAACAAGTGATCCACTACACTGCTGTTTTATTGGCATTGATTCTATATGCTTGTTGTAAAAAAAAAGTGACACAACCACATAATATTCATGTATTCTAGGGAAAAGAACCCATTGATAATTAAATATAACTGAGTACTGAAGAGGGTAATGGCCATTGAAACTGATCATTCTAAAATTGATCCTTCCTATTTTCAGGTAATACAATTATTGCCAGTAAATATATTTATAAGTGTCATTGTTCACTTAGTGAATGTGCCCTTGTTAAAACTGCTTCAGGACTTTATGATTTACTTTATTTATTATTTATTTTGCCATAAATCTAGCTATTTTTTCAGGGATACAACCAAATTATTCATTGTATTGTTGTTCTGCTAGACTAATTGTATTAGAACTATAAGTATCATGGTTATACATACATATTGTGATACACTTTGACACTTTGTCAGTAATATCTGAGATTACTGGTTGTTTTGGGTTTACCTCTGATGTTTAAACATCAGAGGTACTACCCTGGTGACCAAGCTGGGATTGATCATTCCCGGCTTGGGTCTAAGTAGCATGTGTAGTCCATGGATTGCTCCTCTTGCTTCTCTATAGACATTGTGAGGATGCCTCTGCAGCCTGTTTGGTGGTTTGGTGGCATTCCTCTTGTGCTTGCTTGTGATGGCCAAGTGATTGTAGGTCACACAGAGATTGTCTGTGAACTCTCTGCAGTCCAGCTTGATCTACACATACTGTGCGTACCACCCTTTCCTCTGGAACTCGTGCACTATATTTTGCGCTCTGGCAGCTTCCATTGGCCTCCTCCATCCAATCCTTCTGGGAAACTCTCCTTAAATAATAAAACGTTCTTAATCTTTCAGATAGCAGCACAATTTCTGACCCAAGTGTGGTCAAACAAGGGTTTCTGAAAATTGGAATTTCCTCCCTAATTGTCAGCTGCTAGTCTCACGCTGTTCCAATGAGCCCAACTGACAGTCTTGGTTCAGGCTTCTTGCCTTTGATAAACAATGCATTGGTGGTTGGAGACTGTGTCCATTGCAGCCTGCTGTACCTAGTTGTGGTGCAGATAATGGGGTTGCTCTCTCAGGGTTAAGGATTTGGGGTCCCTTTCCTGAGGCCTAGGAGGACATTGTAGACTGCATGAATCATGATATTTGATCCAACCTGAGACTCAGCTTTGCAGAGTTCAGACCAAGAGATCTTGCTGTCCTTTGTCTGTATCCTCTAGCGCAACTCCACAATTATAGCTCATACTTCCACATGGACCATTTGGCTCAGTCTTTGTGTCCTGGCATAGTAAGTTGTGTGAAAGCTACCAAGTCTAGCACATCACATTCACATCACATGGTCACGTGCCCCACCAGCATGCTTTGGCACAGCTGTGAATGCTCAATTGCATTCTGTGACCTCTATTTGCTCCCAGTCCTCACTTCTACGCATGCCAGCGAGACTTTAGGATCAGTGGATTCCCTACACTGACATTATTGCATGACATCATAAACTCCTCATTCCAGTGGTTGATGCAGAAATTCAGCTTGTTATTCTGCCCTTAAACAAACAGTGCTGGTCAAGCTTTGTGGTAGACTCGGCCACCTGCTAATGGCTGATCTTCTCAAAACACTCAACACTAGTCAGTAGGACTTCATAGACAAGTAGATGCTACAGCATCCACAGGGGCATGTCATGTTTGTAAATCTAGGCCTCAAACTTGTCTGGCAGGTCTGATCTAGTAGTTTTAATTGGGAACTAGAGTGATGTCTCTGTGATCTTGTAGGAGTGCCTCCTAGAAGAAGTATAACTTGTCAACCAACTGTCCCTTCTTCAACACCAGGCAACTTGATGGGTTGAGGCACGTCTGGGTCCAGACAATTAGCTGCTCAAGGTCCCAGAGAGTCCTTCTCTAACTTAACACTGACGTAGATGTTAATGGTAGGTCATCCATGAAGGCTCTGGTAGAGGATTGTCAGATGCCAGACTTGGTCAGAGGTCACCTGAACTCCACTTCTGTTTACTTGATCAACATGTTCAATGCCAGGGCAAAGAGGATCACTGAAATGGAGGTGGATGAGCCCCTTTTCCAGTGGATACCATTCAGATAGGGGGTAACTCTCAGACTGAAACTGTTGTAGTAGTCCATGGGTTCATAGACACTGGTTAAACTGAGAGAGCATGACCAGGGCTCCACTGTTTCCTGTGTACTGCTCATTAGCTGAGTTATTGCTGCTGTGTGCTCAATATATTGTGCACATTTGAGATCCCACCCTTCTGCATTCAATTGTGAGTGTAAGAATTCTTCAGGAGGTACTCAAGTGTTGGGCAACAATACTGTAAAATATTCGTTCAGTACATAATATTCAGCTTGGGGCTACCTTCCACCTCATCCAGATCACCCTCAGGAACATCCACAACATTTGCAGAAGTTTGCAGTACCTCTTTTACACCTTGTGGGGTACTCCTCTTGGTCCAGGGGCTGAGCTTAGTCTGGCAGCTTTGACAAGCTCCTGGATCTCCTCCAATTGACAACACAGTGCTCCAGATCCTGCTCCTGATTGCTGTAGCTGTTATGGAGGCAATGGTTGAGCTTGGGCTGTTGGTGAACCAAAAGGGTTTAGCAATGAAGGCAGTCTGCTTCCGGATACACTTTATCATGTTAACTATGGTACATTGTCAACTCTAGTGTCATTCATGTGTCTGTCTACCACATCCAACAGCGCACAATTCCTCCATCCATGTTTGGACATGAAACTGGATCAATTAACACAGTCTTTGCTATGAGCCCTGTCATAGTGAGTCCAAGTCCTGCCCATCTGGATGCCATTGGCTCCATCAACACACTGTGCCTACTCAGTTACATGTGGCACCTCTACTTCCTCACAGTGCTCACTTGTATGCCAGTCAGAGAAACATAAGGGTCACCAGATTAAATGTACTACGGTACTCCTTTTAACTCCACATTCAAGAACTTCAGTTTGCAACAGGATCCTTATCACATTCTTTACATTCTTTAAATGGGACCATTTACAGTTGAAAAGTAGCCAGCATACATATTTTAAGTTTGGTTCACTGTGGCTTAAATTCCAGTATTTTGATATCAGTGCTAACATGTGTCTCCATATTATCTTCTGATACATGTATGTGTATTGCTGTTTGTGATGCATTTGTTGTCAACAGATTAACTGTACACAATGTTAAAAAGGAACAAATTAATTGTACAAATAACCTACGCTAGTACACATTCATGAAATGCAATACATTGTCTGTACATGGGCTTTATCTGATTATAATGGACAGAAATACACTGAAGAAAATGAGCCAATGGAAATAAATATTTTATTTTATTTTTTTCAGTGTCTTCTTAAATTGTCAATTAACGGTGGTAATTATTAATTTATTGTGTATTAAACAATATATTTTGCAGTCCATGTTTGTGTGCATCTTTTTAGAAAATGTTTTCAAATGTCATACTTTCATAAATTGTTGAACGAAATGGTTAACAGGAATTCAGAGTTAATAACTTATTTTTTAATTATCTTGTCTTATTGTTTTTGCAATTTGAATCTAATAATACAAAAATCAGTACTGGTGATGATAGTAGTAGATAGTAGTATTAGCAGTAGTAGTTGTATTAAAACTAGACAATCTCCTCTTTTATTTGAGACCCAGCATAACATATCCTTTTTTAGTATTTCATAAAACACTTAATTTCATTAAAGGCAACTTATATTGATTACTTACTCCTTCAGTCAATACGTCCATGTATTACAATGTATGTCTTTGGCGCCATCTACTGTGTATTCAGTAAACTGCAGATTGCTGGTGTTGTTGCAGGTTGTTATCTAAATATATTGGTCGAGATCTTTCAAATGAGGTGACACTCATCACTCTAGGCCTTACCAGTCTGCTAACACACTGACGCGCAAACGGGGACAGACAATTGAAGAGGATTACACACGACTTTTAAGTACGCAGAACTTTTCATTACGCACGACGATTGTTATTTATCTATAGAGCCCGAGGTCATGCATGTTGTGGAGCTGTGCGTAATTCATTTCGGTGTGTCTTTCAGGCGAGAATTCCGCCCCAAAAAACCTTCAGGGCTGAAAGAGTGTCACATGGGGAACTGCTGTTTGCATCTGTCAGCACTAGAGGGATCCCTCCACACATCTCTCCAGTACTCTCCGTCCTCTCTCCCCCATTGGCCAGCGAGGAGCGGCAGAGCACTGTTTATCCTGACCTATAAACATCACTGTGAAATGTCAATATATGAATTAATCAATCTTTAGAGTTCCAATTACAGAGTTATATGTTTTAAATATCACAGTGTAATATGCCAAAACCTCAATATATTTCCTGGAATTATATAAATTATTTTTATTGCTTCTTTACATGTGCTTTATCTATCAACTTTCAGTATTCCCCATACATCTTAGGTTAGCTACATGCAATCGGCTCAGTTAAATCATAGCAAAATGTATCTGTCTATTGGCAATCTGTTGTTGACATTTTAAATTTATAAGCCAAGCTAAAGCCATTTCCTGTGAGCAAATTATATAGCCACCGTTTAAGTGTATTGTTAAGAAAATAAATGTATTAATCTTTGCTTTGCAGTCTGAGTACATTATTTTAATTATTGCATCTGTTTTGTGACATGCTGTGATATTCTCTTTTCCTCTTTACCTGCACAGGTGGCGTTACCAGAGTACAGCTGGAGTCAAGCCACTGGAGACAAGTGATAATGATCACTGTTCATCATTTTATGCTCTACATTTGTTAGTGATAGATGGCTGAAATCTCTCCAAATTCACCCATTTTCTGTTATGCTCTGTCAAAGACATTAATCACAAAATTTTGACCTTGACAGGAAACCCCTGTATGTATCCTTACAAAATATGACATTTTAAAGGAGCCTGTTAGACAAAATGCCATTTTCTTAATTCCATACCATATTGTTTATATATGTTCATTTAGAAAAGAAAAAAAAAATTCTTTTATCAAATGGCTGTTTATCTATATACAGTAATTACAAAAAATGGTTGAGAGGAAGATTGTGTGTGTGTGTGTAATGTACTGAGTGCGGTTTTTATAGCAATAATTCTTGAATCGAAAATCTATGAAAATGTCATTTCCCAGTGCTGTGAACACCATCTGGCAGGAAGTGCCCTGGTAGATTGTGTTTGATGTTTTGGTGTCTTATTGCTGCTCCAGAGAGCCTTGTGATGAACGCAGTCATTACGTTCACCCAGACCTTCACTCCATCACCGTTGCCCAACACAGACAAAAAAAAAGTCAGGTCCTGTCTCAATTCCTACATTTGTTCTTTGTCCGTTGCATTTTGTGATGTGTATTGTGTTGCATTGTTTGTGTAAAATGACTGAAAGAATCATGATGCATGATGTTTACATTCCAGTACAGTGAAATTAACAGGTGTTTGTTGTAGTATATGTTGAGCAGTGTTCAAGTTCCTGTCCTGAGCGGAGCTGTTGCCAAACCAGGCAGTGATGCTTCCTGTCAGTGTTGCAGTATATAGTACTAGAAATAGGTTTACTTTTTGTGGTATAATAACTAGATGCTTTATTGGTCCACGGGGGAAATTCTGGGGTTGCAGCGCATAACAGTATCACAAGAATGTATAAAATACAAAAGCAAGGTACAAAATACCAAAAACAAATACCAAACAAAGGCCTAAATACTAAATACTAAAAAAACTACTTAAGCAGAGCGAATGAATGGATGATACATGTATACAGAGATAAGGAATGGGAATGGGAATGGATAAGGTGGATAAAGTGCAGGGCAAAGGCAATGAATGAATGTGAAAGGAAATTAATGTGCAGGGTGCTAGGTGATAAGAGGTCCTCAGTTGAGCTGTAGAGGGGGAGGGGAGGCGTTAAAAAGTCTGATGGCGGCCGGCAGGAAAGACTTCCTGTAGCACTCTCAGTCGCACCGTGGTGGGATCAGTCTATGGCTGAATAAGCTCCACTGCTTCATAACCATGGCATGGAGGGGGTGGGAGACATTATCCATCATGGCCAGCAATTTGGCCAGCATCCTTCTCTCTGCCACCTCCTCCAAGGTGTCCAGGTTAAGAGTCAGCCTTTCTGATCAGTTTGTTCAGCCTGTTGGTATCCTTGACCCTGGTGTTAGCGCCTAAACACACCACCGCAAAGAAGATGACACTGGCCACAACCGACTGGTAGAACATATGCAGCAGAGAACTGCTGAGAACTATGTTGAAGGACCTGAGCCTCCTCAGGAAGCCTCCTTCTTGTACAGGGCCTCGGTGTTGACAGCCCATTCCAGCCTGACATGAAGGCCTACCTAAACTCAATTTATGTAATGATTTCAATTTTTGTGTTGTTAATGTAACCACATTTAATTTATTTAATTTACCTTTGATTTTGAGTTCAAATTAGGACACAATAGGATACAATAAAGCAAGTAGTTATAAATCAATAATTGTAGCTGCTGGATGCTTTCAAGGTCCTCTACCTAGGTTACTAGGTACTGAACCAATGAATCTGTCTGTGTAGAGAAGACATTTCTTTCAATCATAATAGCAGTTCTTTCCAAACATACTGTAGATTTTCTGAACCGTTAATGGTTATGTGTGTTTTTAAAGATGCTCTAAATTAAATGTGAACTTTAAAAAAAAGCAAGCCTGCAAGCCAACCAATTGGCAACTTGCCCAGTGGACTGCACTCTCTGTCAGCTTTGTGTTAAGTTTGAATAAAAGTGTCTACATACACACTACACATTTCTACACATTGTCCCTACCGATTATCTTTATTAGCGAGTTGACTTATAGGCTACACAACAATGAAGGGAACGGTAAAGGAAACAGGCAAGGAAACAAGTAAGGAACCAAGGAGGACCCTTTATGAGTATTCGAATGGGACCTTGCTTTGTTACACAGCGTAGGGGAGGGCACACAGGCAGTTAGTTTGCTTGGTAGAAACGCTATTTGCTGCGTGGGAATAGCCTGTCCTGTCTTTGTCTAGTTTTGTTAATAACGTAGCTTACACATTTTTGTCTTGACTGGATAGTTTAAGGATTTCTACCAATTTAAAGGGATGTCAAAGCGATTGCGAAGCAGAGAGGTCTGCGCTGATTGCAGTGCTCTGGGTAGGATGTCAAATGAGCTAGCGTTAGCTTGCTAGCTAACCTTATCTACAACTCACGTCGATAACTAGTTGGCTAATTCTAAAAGCTAGTCGTAAGATTATATATTTTGTTTTTGTGGAAAGACTTACCTACAACTACGTTGTGAAACGTGAATTACCGTCGGCTGTAACTGTTGGTCTATGCAACGCTTCATCAACTTGAGTCTGATTCTGAAGCTCCCATTCCTTCAAGTGACTCCCTTCGTTAATAATGGGTTACAGCGTAACTAACTAACGTTAGTCAAGGCTCACTTCAGACATCAGGATAGCTAATAGCATTGTAGCACAGTCTTGTTGCGTTTATTTCAGCTGTTCTTGTTAGAGATCCATACCTGGATGCATTTGTGATTTTGTGTTGGAAGACATTACTATAAACATAAACCTCAGTATGTATTGTTGACGTCTTCATCGTCAGCTGGCGTCGTGATCTGGAATCATCTTGACACACTATAAAAGCATGTGATCGAGGATGTGTGGACCTATTGTCCTCTAGATTGATAGCTAACATTTTCATTTAAATTCCAGAGCCACGCTGGGCCTCTGTGAACAGGGGTGTGTTGATCTGCGACGAGTGCTGCAGCATCCACCGAGGTCTGGGGCGACACAGCTCTCAAGTCCGACATCTGACTCATACGCCATGGCCACCCTCCCAGTTACAGGTGAGAGGAAAGGGACACACCCCACGCATATCAACTTTCTAAATGATGAGCAGCATTAGCATCGCGTCATCATTGAATAATATCAGGTCAGTTCACTAACTTAGTGATGTAAGCAGATCATACAGTGGCTGCGTTATCAGATATATCTTCATCAAGTGACTTGGACTACTTTATGTAGAGTTTCAGGATTTTCTTCAGGTTGATTATGTGGTTTTGTGTTCTAGATGGTCCAGACACTATATGGCAATGGAGCTAATTCCATATGGGAACACAGCCTTCTGGACCCCTCTTCTCTCATGAGTGGGAAACGCAAGGCCAACCCCCAGGACAGAGTCCAGTAAGTGTTTTTTTTAGGTTTGAATGGTATGACTTGGCATATATATGGTGTTTTTATGCTTGAAAGCAGTGCTGGCCTGAAGATGGCCCCCCCGATTGACTACTTAGGCATTATTTACTCAGTGAGATAGAGTCCTGTATATGTCTCTTTCTGTAGAGGGTGGTAGATGTCAAGATGGCTATTTATTCCTATAATGATGGATTGTACATTGTCTTTTGATAAGCCACTTATAATATGGAATCGTCTTTAATTTCAAGAATGAATGAATACAGATCGCACTTTGTTCCATATTTTCATGCCAGGGATCACAGTGTGAGAAGCACAGTTACTAATCAATTAAGCACGGAAGTTTAGAAAATGTTAGAAAATGTTCCAGTTGTTCAGTCGGGGGTTTTAGTTTGTGTGTGTTTGTATCTTTGTTGTTTCCAGTCCCAACAAGACTGAGTTCATCAAGGCCAAATATCAGATGTTGGCGTTTGTCCATCGGATGCCCTGTCGTGAGGACGATAATGTCACCACAAAGGACCTCAGCAAGGTGACAGATTGCTCCCTTAATGTTTTTGTGTTAATTTGTCAGTACATTTGATATAATTTATCAGGGGCAGAAGTAGTTTAGAGAAGCAGGCTTATGACCTCCAGTGGAGCTGCTCTTGGGAGGCTCTTAAGTCTTGAGTGTGTTAATGTGTGTAATGCATTAACCCAAGCTGTTGCTGTAAATGAGAGTACAATCTCTAGAACATCTCTGCTACCTTGTGTACCTGTACCTACCTTGTACCCTGTGTACTTAACAGTCAAAAATGAAAACAATCAAACTACTTTTGGCTTTCCATTCAGCAACTCCACTCCAGTGTTCGGACCGGAAACCTGGAGACCTGCCTGAGACTGCTATCCTTGGGAGCACAGGCCAACTTCTTCCATCCAGTAAGTTGGATAAGCAGGTGGATGGTCTCAGAAGTTTGTTTACACAATACTAATATGGAACTGTGTTGGGCTTTTTGGACCGTAGGAGAAAGGAAACACCCCATTGCACATAGCAGCAAAAGCAGGACAAATGTTCCAAGCAGAACTGTTGGCAGTTTATGGCGCTGACCCTGGGGCTCTGGACTCTGGTGGAAAGACTCCCATCGATTATGCAAGGTAAAACAGGCCCAATGCTTGTTCATTTAGCCCTGGTTCATCTCGTTGTTTGTGGCATAGAGAGTATGTCTATGGAGATGCTCAGTTGGAACTTTTCTATTACTCTCTTTACTCTCACTACAGATAGTTGTTATTTCTTTAAAGCCATTTTTTGTACCTACTTTTAATTTCTGAAACGTTCTTATGTAGTGACATACTTCTGAATCGTCACCTTTTATTTCTGAACTCTACAGACAAGCTGGGCAGCAGGAGCTGACAGACAGGCTAGTGGAGATCCAGTATGAACTCACTGACCGGTTGACATTTTATCTTTGTGGTAGAAGGCCAGGTAAGTAGGGATATCGAGCATAGGTGTGGCAACTGAGAACTGATGTTTTTTGTGTCATCTTCTAACGTGCTGTGATTGTATTCTAGATCATAGAAATGGGCAGCATTTCATCATTCCACAAATGGCAGACAGGTAAGAGCTGTGCTCTGTCATTGGATTTTATCATACCCAGTAAATATTTTCATTTTTAAGAAACAGAAAAGGAGATCCTGAACACAAGATAAGACTGAGTGATATTATTAGCTGTAAAGTTAGCTCCTGACTAGTAGTCAATGCTTTGTGGTTTACTTAATGGTATGATCTGTATTTGGATGGCAGTGTAATAGACTTGTGACAATATAATTACCATCTGATTTTTCCAATGCTGCATTATCTTTATGGATAAGAAATAAGTAAGTACCCTTGTCATTTTTGCTATTGTGTGCCTGTTCGTGTGTGTGGATTGTGTTGGCTGCAAGACATGTAATATCAATCTCTTGTTCATAGCAGTTTGGATTTGTCAGAGTTTGCAAAAGCTGCAAAGAAGAAGCTCCAGTCTGTAAGAAACTTTCGCTTCTCACTTATTTTCCAAGATCCAAAACATGGGTCTGCTGCTGCTATCAACTATTTTGCAAGTGAACCAGAGATTCAGTGTTGTATCGTTTAATTTTAGCTAAGTAACCATCAGTTTGAAGAACTTGCCATGGACGTTTATGATGAAGTTGACAGGAGAGAAACGGACGCAGGTGAACCTTCAAGAATTTTGAAAATATATATGCTGCCTATGGCATCTGCCATCATACTAGTTATGCTGTGTAAAATCTCTGATAATAACTCCAACTTTTTAATTCTGTCATATCTCGCTTGGTGTTGTCAGTGTGGTTGGCCACTCAGAATCACAGCACACTGGTAACGGACACCACAGTTGTGCCTTTCTTGCCTGTCAACCCTGAGTACTCTTCCACCAGAAACCAGGCAAGTGACTGCACCAGTTTTGTCTCCTCTTTGAACATTGATTGGTTTTGTGGATTATTAAATCTCAACTATAATGTCACCTGGATCAGTAGATTAAACCTCACGGCTGTTGCCAAATTTTCTCCTTTCTCTCTTGGATATATGTTTTCTCAGGGCCGTCAAAAGTTAGCAAGGTTCAACGCTCATGAATTTGCCACACTTGTCATCGATATTCTAACTGATGCCAAACGTCGGCAATGGGGTAATTCTTGTGAAAGTCCCAAAGGTACGACACACTTTAACATGTATTTCAGTATTTAAATGTTTCCTTTCTAAGGTACTATGATATTGATATTTCAATCCTTGTTGGATTGTTGGAGCACCATATTATCATGTATGTACATTATGCCTGTTTTTCACATCAGTCGGCAACGCTCGAGTACATTAGACACAGTAGCAGTCTGATTATAAACGGCAGTAGCAGTTAACAGAAGACTGGGTGTTGTGACTGCCCGATTCACATTATCAGTTGACACAGTTTTACATGGCGAAGTACATTTGAAAATGTCATTTACCTAATGAAAAGAAGTCTAATTGCAAAACAAAATACAAAGATACTGTCATCAGTATGTATATTGTTGTTTACATGATTTCTTATAAATATATAAATCACACAAAATGAGAGTAATTAGATATTTCAGATGCATGTAGTGGAAATACTTCTCTCAAGGCTGATAAGTTTAAAAATCAGCCTCAATCAAATGGACTTCTGAGAATACAGCTCCTTTAAAATGTGACTGACTAAGCCATTTGAATTAGACTACTGTCTAGCCAGCAGGGCGTGTTTGATCCTTAATCCTTCGTTCTGGTCATCTGCCTCCAGAGGATGTGGAGCTGATCCTGAAGGGAATAGACAGTCGCCATGGCAGTGAGAGCCAAGACAATGACCAGCCAGATTACGACAGCGTGGCATCAGATGAAGACCCAGAGCAGGAGGCCACCTGTGGGGACAATTGCAATGATGGAAGGACCAAGGTTAATGTTTGTTGGTCCCACACAACTGGGTGTTATGATAATTATAAGTCATCTTGCCCTACTCCTTGAACTGTTGAATTCAATCCTATCCCATCTAACCTCGCCTGCTGCAGAGCTCTGAGTCATCTGACCTCTCCGATGGACCTATCACAGTGCAGGAATTTATGGAGGTGAAGAGCGCCCTCACTGCGTCAGAGGCCAAAATACAACAGCTTCTCAAAGTCAACTGTCACTTGAGTGAAGAGCTGCGAATGATGCAAAGCAAGGTTGGCTAATTCACATGTCATGAATTGCAGATTGTTTGTACTTCACATGTTCACAGACACCAGGAAGGTTTCTGAACTCTCCACTCCCTCTCTGCACTCTGCAGTGCACTCACAGTTTCATTTCAGTCACGTCAGTTAGATGTAACTGTGCAACTTAATATTTCAAGAACCATGACACAAGTGTCCTTTTTACTTTGCACATGATATTTGCATCCTTTCATTGACACTTTCAGGAGAAATAAACGCATATAGCCCTCTCTGGATGCCATTAGCATTACCAGGGGACGTCGGTAATTTGATTTTGCCCATTAGTAATTTGAGTTAGTCATCCGGAGAGCAACATTATTTGCTGGAGGACCGTGGTAATCCAGGGACACGTCTGTGTCACACACCGCCACATCCCTTTTAAAATGAAATGGCCCATGTAATCAAGATGCCAGGTGCAGTTAGTTAATAATTGTATGAAACACCAGATGTCGATCTGTACAGGATTAAAATTACCACCAAACATCAGCGTTAACTCGAGCTGCATTAGGTAGTTTCAGCCGGAATGTTTTTGTTTTTTTACCAGGGTAGCCAGAGAAAATCACTGACATGTTTGTTCTGGATGGTATAAAATTCCTGTGGTACTGAGGTAATCATCACCACTCACCAGACTTCCCCCAGTAATACTAATGCATCCATTTACCAATACACAGGATTTGATGTTACAATACTTTGTACAGATCCAACCCCAACTCCTGCTGTCGACACCAAACACCGCTAAAGTTGCCTACACTCCCACGCTTGGGCTTATCAGTTGTTCCCAACATTACTCAGCAATTTATAAACGCCCTGTTGTTTTCAACAACAACATTAAGCTAATGGGAAAGCTGACACCGATAGCTTGAAACAGCCCGATCAGCAGTTCTCAAACCGAATTGTATCAACAAACAATTATACCAAGAGCTGAGCTAAACATAGAAAATATTTTTTTTCTTATCAGTGATATGTATTTTTGAAACATGTTATATTCTAAATTTGATTGTCACATAGTAGTAGGAACTCTCTTAGACAGCCAGAAAGCAGAGCAGCTCATGTTGCTCATTGAGCTTCTCACCTTTCCTTTGCTGTTTTTGTAAGATCATGCTGCAGGTTGCTGATTTTTGTTAGCAACACATATTGTTAGCAATTTGTGGTTTTCTGTCTACCATAGCATGGTAGAGAATTTCCTTAACCAGACTATTTCTATACTTAGAAGAGGAAGTGAAAATGAAATAGAATTAAAGATGCAGTAACCATAGATGGATTACTTATCTCCTCGAGGATCAGCTGTACTCTACTCTATCATTAATGTCTAGTGTCAAGGCTTTGTAAGGAGATCATCCCCCAGCTGGAGTTGAAATTAAAGATCTGTTCTTTTCAGCTCAACACCCTGCAGACTGAAAACACTACACTGCGATGGCAGGCCCCCAGTGGACCAAAGCAACTCCAGGAGCCGTCTTGTCGACACCTAGCCCGCCCCATGTCCATGTATGAGACAGGCTCTAGTTTGAGGCAGTACCCCCACAGAGGCGAACCACCGCGCCATGAGGATGGACTCGTTTTACAACCCCTCCCAACCAATGTAAGCATAGAAGCACCCATGGCTGTGCTGGACTGTCACAATAATCACTGATGGTGATCTGATGAACTGATGATGATCAGTATATATAAGGCTGGCTCTGTGCTGATGTCATTTTTTGATTACTTCCTTAGTTTGTGCATTCATTCATTCATTCATTCATTCATTCATCATTCACTCATTCATCCCATCCATCTCAATAGAGTATGTTCAACTTGGTTTTACTTTCTAGATTGGGAGGGGCCCTTTGGGAACGGCTGCTTCCTCCCTCCCTACCTTCCCCTCTCCCCTGTCCTGGTCGTGGGATGAGAGATCACGAAGGGTTAAGTACTGAAGTTTCCCTCAGTTCAGAGGCGGCCCCAGGGATGGAGAAGACTGTCCATTTGCTTGTCCCCGTACTTTTCTCCCAGCTTACCTCTATCCTTAAACTGCTCCTCCGCTGCCTCTCAGAATAGCCTGCCTGCCTGCCTGCATGCACCACAGTGCATCTGCTGCAGTTCAGTGACCTGAACTCCCTCGGCCAAGCCACAGAGAACCTGAACTCTTGAGGCTCAACTAAACATATCAGTACTGGTTATGGACTCCTGCAGTTCACAAACCTGCTCAAACAAACAAGAAGGCCCAATATCCATTGATGATGAAATGAGGTTCACCACAATGTGATTATTAGTGATAGCCACTGTTATGGTTGTTTTATGGTTGTAAGACAAGTGTGTGTCGACGGTGAAACGACTGGTTACCATGGATATGACAGCGCCCGACACTTTGCTTAAAGCATAAATGCCTCAGTGTTGTCCGACTTACCAGCCTTTAGCGTACCCTCATTTGCCGCCAGTATTTCTTCAGATCTACTAACAGCATCCACTGCTGTACATACTGCATTATGCCACAAGGAGCGGGTTTGAAATTTCCTCTTTTTTTCCCCATCTGCTTTGAAACCAAATGTCTGATGGCGTGAACATGGCTTTTTTTTTTTTTGTCAGAAAAGCATGATTCTGATTCAGTGTGCTCCATCAATTACTCTGGTTATGTACTACTCATATATATGTTTGTGTAAAGCATTCAATAGAAGATAATCCTCTGATTTTACTATTTTACTACACCACCCCCATTACAGGGCTGTAGTCTGGAAGGACAGAGTAGCATGCTGGACAAGGACTATGACAATACACCCAACCACTCAGAACTGGAGGAGACTGGGTAAGAACTGTTCACATGTTAACTCTGTATCCACCTTTGTGGCATTGTATTCACTCTGAAGATCACTGTGTTTTCAGCACACACCACATGTTATTAAAACTGGAACACCATTTAAAATGTTTTAACAATGTAATGTAGAAAAACCTGTGTGCATTGCATTTCATATTGCAATATTCAACAAAAAAGCAACATGTCTTTTTTCTAGATACTTTTTTGGGCATTCTTGCCCTTATTGGACAGTTAAGTAGAGAGAGACAGGACAGATTGCAAGGCCTAGGCCAGATTCGAACCGAGGACGTTGTGGTTACATGGTATTGCTGAGCTACTGAGGACGCCCAACATGACATTTCTTGTCCATATTGTGCATCCCTAGTTCTGCTTCTGAAACCGTTGAGCCAGAGGAGGAGGGAGAGGCAGATGCCACCCTGCCATGCACTGAGGACGTCATCTGTAAGACAGAGCAGATCACCAAGAACATACAGGAACTTCTGAGAGCTGCCCAGGAGAACAACCGTGAAAGGTATTTTATTATTAAACCTTATCTCAGTTGCGTTTTTTCTAATCTTTCTGTTCTCCCTAGGATGCATTTACTGTTTCTGTGTTCATACTATGTCCCCTATTCTTCCTCTTTCCCTCATCTTCCTCACTCATGATATGGGGTAGGTCCAGTCAGGGCTGTTTCTCTGGCCTGCTCCCATGCTGTTAGGCTGGTGGACAGTGTCTTCCAGGCCTTTCTCTAATAGTGAATGTCCATGCATAACCCAACACTACACTATAAATATTGGCCGCCTCGTGGGCACATGTTTGTAATGAATGCAGGTTTTGCTTTCATAGTAGGATTGCCTACTAAATAAATACTGATTGAATGTTGGCTATAAATGCATGCAAGTAATGTTGTCCTGTAGATATATATATTTTTTAATAAAACAGGTTAATTCTATTTCATTAGTTTAATTTGTTGAGAATGGCTGTCAGTGAAGGAGGTTCTACAAAACACCAAATAATATGGTTTAAAATTTGATGGGACCCTAGAAAATACAAATGCATTTCATTGTTACACCATGGATTTCAGGAATCAAAAAGACACCCACTATTCACTTGATTAGTTAATGCCTGCGTTGGCATTGAAAATGGGGGAGGTGTAATCCTCCCCACCTTTTGCTTGCAATTTCTGGCTGGTCACTTTCCCACAATCCTCTACAAAATGCTCTCAATGTGCTCTAGTTCAAATGGCTGGGGAGCGTCACTTTTCCTGCAAATTTCATCCACAAATCATCCACTGGACATCCACTGTAACCGAGGGAACCAGGACCGTCTTTCTGTCGTTATGCCCAGCCCTGAGAGGAGGGCTGACAGGGCTCCATCCTCCCTCCTGGCTCCCTCTAGATCCTGGTAGTCTGGCCCCTGTCCCTGTCTCCCAGGCACTGTGACTCCTCTGTGTGTCTGCTGGGGGTAGGCCTTGTGTCAAATGCAGCTGGCAGGAAACAAAGATCACATGATCACACGATCACACATTCCTCTATTGCCTGCCTAATATACAGAGAATTAGTTCAAGTTTTTTCTATTGGTTTTATATCAACAATTATCTTTAGTATATTTATTTATTTTGCCTTATATGTGCATTTGACACCATCCACTGTTGGTCTCCCCACTTGCCAGTAGAATCCTCCTACGCAGCTCTATAGCCTCACATTACATTTTTAATTGTACAGGAATTGTCCAGCTTGCTTCCAGGCACAGTATCATACCAGTCATGATTCCTGATTGTATTTGGAAGCCTCAATAGCCCTAAAGTTTTACTAACCCAGTGTGGTATTTGCTCAGCTTTTGCACCCGTGTGCCACATTTTACCCCCAGGCTGGTTATCTCAGAGTTCTTCTGAAGGGTCCCACTCCTGACAATTATATGCTTGATTTTGTAACCAGTTAAATATAGCAGGTATAAAACATTGCAAATGCAATATCTTACTTGCTGATACTAGTGACCAGTAAGATGGTGTCAGTTGCAAATACTGAAGTTGTGAAATTGGAAATTTGTTAGGTTAGGTTTGTGTACTGTACCAGGGGAGGTGGATTTAACAGCTCACTAGATGACATTAGGAAATAAGGTAAAGAATATGTAGTAATTTGTCTGATTGTAAAAAATGGCATTGAGCAAAGCAGAATTTGTTATTCATGTGAGTAAGATACGCAATATGCAGGATAAGTGCCACGTATTTACAAGGAACGTTGCTATCGGGCTGCTCTTTATTGAGGTTAATGACGAGGAACATTAATGTATATGGCAGCTAACTGTCTAACAGTGATATGTCTAATAAATCTTTAGTAGAAAGGTGTCTGGTCTGGAGTGTAATTTTAATATATGCCACAGAGGAGTGGTTCCTCTACCATTAAGTCTTTTGTCTCCCCCTCTCCTCCAGCTTTCTACCTTGCTCAGAAAGGATTCATGTGGCTGTAAAGGAGATGGCCACCCTGTTTCCCAAGGTAAGTTGTCTCCCCTCCTTTGTGTACTTAAGGGATCTGTTGTTTATTTAGTAAACAGCCAAAGGGAACCTAAAGTTTACACACAAACACACATAGTGGGCCTACTGATACCATAGTGTAAGGGGGTTTATTTTTGGACTCTCCCATGTCAATCCCTTCTTCCTCCCGTCACTCCTCCTGTAATCACAGAGGCCATCCTTGGAGACTGTGCGAGGGTCTCTGTGTCTGCTCACTTCAAGTGCCAGCCGGCTCCATGTAGAGTGCCAGAAAGCCACGCCCCACAGCCCCTGCCCCTCGGACATGCAGCTGATCACTCAGCAGGTCATCCAGTGCGCCTACGACATTGCCAAAGCTGCCAAGCAACTTGTCACTGTGACAACCAAAGAAAACAACTAACTTAAATCCAAAGACATTTCTGAAGTACTCAAAATACAGTGTTCCATTGATGTTGCTCATTTCAACTTTTATCAGTGTTACCATTATTGTTTGTTTGTTTTATTCAGTGTAGGAAGGAAAGGTTTACAGAAAATGTACCTGGCAAAATGATTGGTCAAGCTAAAGCTTTATTTATTTTTCAGTTTTTGTATCATGGTAATAGAGAATGAAGATTTGTCTTTCAAGGTGAAGGAGACAATCTGTCATCATTCATTATCTCACATTTGAATTTACACAACATTTCCAAAGTGCAATGTTGTACATATAAAACAATAATGGCAATGGGTGTTTGAGCCTCTTTTAATTTACTATTCTCTATAGTTATTTTGTATACACCGATGACGTTAGATCATTTTTCCATTAGCCATTTTAATTGTGTTTAAGACATAACCATTCAATCTTGATTTCTTATGATGGAGCGTACTTAGAGTCCAGTGGTTTGTTAGTAAGTGTATTCTGATATTAAAACAGATTGAGTACAGGGAAACACCATGTAAGGTATAATCAAAATGACTTTCCACTTCCCTGTTGAGGTAGTTTTTTCAGATGAAGCTATACTTTGAATACTTTCAGCTCCAATGGCTTCATGGGCAACTTGAAGCAACTGTCAGAGAGTTGGTCTAAATCCATGATGAATCCAGTATGCAAGTGTAAAAAAATATGTATCCATATAATTCTATATCCAAATAATCCAAATGCTATTCTATTTATAAACTGTATGTCATACCTCTAACAAAATGTCAACATTTATTTTCATAAAATATATGTTTAACACGATGCTTATTACAGGCTTGTTTTTGTTTCTATGTTGGGAGCGTCTCAACTGGCAGTGAGTTGTAAGCTGTGCTACTTGTACTCTGTTTATTTGGTGTGGTGCTATAGCCCCTGTGTATTCTGTGGTGGTCAAATATGTACAAGTCGGATTTTCGATCAACTATTAAGCAAATGTTCCCTCACAGTTGCAGTACCTGTCTTAGAAATTGGTGCTAATGTGTCATTTGAGTGTCGTGAGCCAGATACAACCCTGACATTTCCTAGTATACTACTGCCTTTGTGTTTGAAAACTGCCTTTAGGAAATAAAGTATAATTCATAACCCAACTATGATGTTTGTGCGTCTCTGTTGTAAATACAGTAGTTTCCAACATGCCCACAATTTCCCACCTGTTCAATAGGCGACAGTGATAGGGGCGCTTCTCCGCCTATATGACACGAGGGAAGAGAGTTCCGGGTTCTTCCAACAGAAAGCTATTCACTGGGTTATAACGCGTTACAAGGGGTGGACGATGTCTCTTTTACTGGATAACCAATTCACCGAGCTACCCGCCGACAAAGCGGTAGATACAAAGTTGTTTCTGGAGGCAGTGTCTCATATTCCGTCTTTTTTCGGTGAGTACACCTGAAAACGAAACCACCTAACGAAACGCTGCCCGGCGCTACCGTAGACGTTGTACATTCTTGGTGGATTTATTTTTCATGACCTGTTCAATTTCAAGTGGATTATTTCGCGAGCCCCTGTTGCGCGCGCCTTAAGGTGCGATGTGGGTTTTTACCACAACATACATTATGTTGTGTCATCCGCATTTGTGGGTCTGAATTCTAGTGTTTCCCATGTAGTGAGTCCTTTGTGAGAAAGTCTTTGTTTCTACACTGAACAGACCACACATTACCCTCATTGTTACTTCAGCCCGACGTTATACATTCACTGCATTCTCCCCAGTTGTAAAGACTGATTCCAGTTCACCCCCGAAGACTGCACCCCTCTGGGTTGTGGATGTGTGTGATGAAGTCACATGTCATGGCATTGCTTTTAAACGTCTGTTTCTCTTTCAGACTGCTTAGGGTCAAAAGTATTTACAGTCATCAAATCAGACATTAGCGGCAATATAACGGTAAGATCTCTCTCTCCCTCTCTCTCAAAATTTGACTGGTAATTTTTACACAACACACATGCAAACTCAATTGACATGCATTTTCAGAAGATCAAGGGTGTGTATGTGAAGGACCCCGTCAAGTATTCCACCCTGCAGCAGGATTGTGGAGGCAGAGAGGGAGGCCCACGGAGCTGAATGGCCTAAAGTCGGAGCAACCTTGGCCCTCATGTGGCTGAAGAGGTGCGGTTATGTTATGTGTTGAACTTTGGACTGTTGTAGTGAGCGTGCTAACCCAGGGACGCGTGCTATTGGTTGTACCGAAATGTCCAGAGGTTTATTTTGTTTTCTCCTGCAGGGGTCTCCGTTTCATACAGATCCTACTGCAGAGTTTGGCAGATGGAGAGAAAGATGAGAACAACCCCAACCTCATACGTGTCAATATCACCAAAGCTTATGAAGAAGCACTGAAGAAATATCACGGCTGGATTGTCCAAAAGATATTCCAAGTGAGGCACAGATGTTTTACCGTCCATTTATTGCAATGATATTTTAAGTATGATTGACTTGTTATACTTTGACACGATATATGGTGTACATTGGTAGTATTTCTAAGCTAATATATCCACTGGAACATCATATAACCTTGGGTTTCTGTCTTGCAGGCAGCGTTACTTGCTGCACCCTACAGATCAGACCTCCTCAAGGCTCTGTCAAAGGGAGAGGAAGTCAAAGAGGAGGAGTGTTTGGCAAATATTCGTCAGTTCCTGGTCAATTACACAGCCAGTGTAGATGCCATCTACGAGATGTATACAACTCTAAATGCAGAGCTGGACTACACGGTTTGACGTCACAAGACATAACCGGACTACACCATCCTGCATGATCATCCCTCCCTCTCAGGTGTCAGAATAGTCCATCTTTTCAGAGTTCAGGTGTTTTATTTCAAGAATTTCTTTGCATTCCTTTAGTATTTATTCATTTCAATATGTCCTGCCTTACTAAATATTAATATATTTTTCCTTAAAAAGGTATGGATGGCCTTAAATTTTAAAAGTGCATTATACCATAAGTTTGTGTTTTTGAAGTATAGATCAATTTCAGGATTCCCACAGCTATGGTGTAGCTTTTACCCCTTGTGCAGGATTGTCTTGCCTGCTGCTCCACATATAGCACTAACAGGTGGCTTTCAGACGTTGTATCCTGAGAGTGTTACTACAGGTTATGGGTTAAGGAGGGGAAATGATTCAAATATGATTCAAATAATGATTTGATTCAAATCAGATACCCTGACTGTAGACTATGCACCCAGTTCTCGTTCTCCTAAGCTTTGTAATTGCAGCAGCACAAGATTACCTCCACTGTAGACCTGGGAGCAAGAACCCCAGTAGTAACTGGAAATGTTCACTTTCAGTCTCAGTTTATTAATTACTGTAATCCAGATAGTGCCTTTTAATTGCTACACCATTCATTGTGTATTTGATTGAACAAATCAATGTTTAGTTGAATCTGTGTTTTTCTTGTCTTTGCATTAGCACTCTACATGTAAAGTCTGTAAGCCTCCGTCCGTGGAACAGTCACTCTTTTTCACATACAAAGCAAAAGTGACCAGCTCTGGTTTGGGCTGGCTTTAGGTGTGGAGTTTCTGGTGTGTCTGTGTTTGATCATTTTTGTGGTTGTATCATTCTGTAGCTTATTCTGGAGCTATTTGTTATACAAACCGATAATACTGGAAAACATTTCTCATTTGATCAGAATACTATCATATCAGGGAGATAAGGCATTCATTTTTCTGTATGCGTTTGTGGTTACATAATCAATAATCAAATTCTTTTTCATCAAAAGATCTTGAAGCTTGAGCACAACATTTTTGAGAATTTAAAAAAACGTGTTTAAACTGACATTGTAATTGAACAAGTCTCTAATCAATAAACACATTCATTTCATGAGTTTTACTCTAGGTGGCGACATTTACCGGATTTTTAGTCAGAGAATATCTGAGAAGTTTGCTTATTAACTTGTAGATAGTCCTTGACTCTGGGGACAAGACAGGTTAATGGAAGACCTTTTTAGTAAAAATTAGTATGTGTTATGCAGTTGGTGCATGAAATATTAACAGTATTTGTAGAGATTCTCTTTCAAAATGATACATCAATTTTTAAACAAACTAGAAATCCATCATTCAATATCTCCAAAATACAGGGAAAAAAAACATCTATTGTGTGTCCTTGTGGGCAGGCCTGAGTGGCTCTTGTTCTTCTCCCAGAGGAACCAGCTAGAGCTAATCTTTTCTGTATGTGAGCAGGAGGAGCATGGCTGTGGGTTTATCAGCACAGCGGGCTGACTTGGACAGACTGATAGGTAGGATGCCCCAGGCAAAGCCTGGAGACAATAGGCCTGAAGGCAAACTCCATTTCAACAACGCCACTTGCCACCTAGACACTAGACGCATTACTTTGAAATACAGTATATGTCAGCTGCAGTGAGGTCATCTAACTCATACAGTGCCAATTTTATTATCACTATTTTACAGTGGTACTGATTCCAATATTCACACAATCTTGGTTATTCATTTCGTTATGGGCGACTGAACAAAGGTCTGCATTTGTGGTGACTAAAAGGCATTATTGCTATAGCATCAAATCCAATTTAGGAGGGAGTATAAATGAAGCACAACAAGGACGCACGCCATTGAAGGCTAAATATTCAATAGCTGTGAGCCCATTTCTGAATAATGGAATGACATGTATTATTAAAATAATATATTCTTGTGTGGAGAGGAGAGAGGCCTGTACATTTTCATTTCCATATATATATATATATAGGATTGTTTCAATAGCTTCTGCCTCAAGCTTCAGCCATCCATCAAGAATGCCATAATTAAGTCACTATGATGAGTAAATTATCCCTTCCCACTTATAGCAAACTAAAAACATTTATGGACAAACCAGTCCACTGTAATTCACATAGCATTGATGGACTCAAATCATATGATAAACATGAAGTTCTGAGGTGAAAAGATATAATAAATAAAAATAAAATGAGATCTTTGACTAAATATTGGACTAAAGACCCCGCTAGTGCTTACACCGATCACCCCCTTGCAATAAAACCAAAACTTCATATATACACCTTCATATTAAATATCTCATCTTCCTCCCACAACTAGCTAATCAACCATAAACACCATCATAAAAAATGCCAAACTAATATGTAATGATAATATGTAATAACAGAAACTATTTGCCAGGCAGGTTTAGAAAAGTGTATTTATTTAACAATCTATTAAGAATAAGCAAAGTGGCTAAAGGATTAGGGTCATACATTGCAACTGTAGTCATTTCAACAACATACCTCATGGAAAGGGCTCACATGTTTATATATAATAATTGCACTTCATAATCATAGAGACAGTTTGCTACTTAACTAAATGGGCTGACATAAATAAATATTATTACAGAACTGATGCAGACACACAGAGACCTTCTGTCATACATCTCAGACCATCAGGTGTACAGCCCTGTCAGTGATTGAGATGGCCTGCCTCCAATGCGGCACTCCAATGTGGCACTCTAGTATACCCAGGTGTTGTGAAACAGTGGTCACAACTTTCCAGTGAAATGTAATTGATTAAAGAAAAAAGATTAAAAGACTCTAACTACTGAAAAAACCATACTTTCAAATCAAATGGCACACCCTTCATGGCCTAAATGCCACAGTGTTGATTTGGGTACGCAATCATTTATAATACACTGTGCTGAGCACCACGCTGTTAAATCAATAAAGATGTTAAATGACCTCAATGTGTCCATGGCTGCATAACTGCAAAACATAATAACCTAGGGTATTCACATTTCATACAATGTTTAAAATGTAACACTATACAATGACCAATAGATTGCAATGGCTAGCCTGTGCAAACCTCAGTGGTGGGATTGATGTTAGCCAAAACAAATCACACTCACATGCACCAATTGCAACCAAAATTCATATTGACTGATACTTGTGCCTTAAGCATATGTGCCAAATGTAATAACATTTGATTGAACAGACATGGAGCATTTTTGGCATTTGCGGTGGCCCCAAAATGGTACATTTTGGAATACTTTTACAGCCATTTTTCTGTACCTGTACTCTATATGTGTATTATGTTCAGTGAAGATTGAATACAAAGTCAATGAGTTACAGCTAATTCTGTTCTCGGCTACGCCTGCTAGAAGATGCATTGGCTAATATCAGCCGAACCATGTAAGAAATCAAAACACCAAATGCAATTTTTGATCCATTCAGTCCATAGACGGATTCTAGAAAGTCTGATGTTAATTGGACTCACGGTGTGGGAGTTATGGCCTCCTATGTATAATGGATGTTTTTATTTGATGACAGCAGCACCATCTAGCTTATCAGGGTCATTTTTCTATCATTTACTTCATCATATGTCTCTTATCATGTACCATCTCACAGGAAATTGCGAAAATGTCAGAAAACAACAATAATAATAATGATTAATCAGCACAAAAACAATTACTAATAAAGGAATTCTCCCCCCAAATAAGCAGCAAAATATTTTATGGTCAAAAATATACAATATATTCACAAAAACGATAACCACAAAACCTTCCCATATCAAAGTTTCAGTTTTATAGAAGAGTATCATTGACTTTAAATTGGAGAAAGTAAACCTGTGGACACTCCAGGCTGGATTCCTGCCCCTTTTGTAAATAAAGTAAGTAAGTAGTAATAAAGTAAGACCAACTTTTTCATTTTTGACTACTGAGGGATTGCCTGCAGATCACCTATAGCCTTTTAAAGCGATGTTAGAGTTAATGGCCAATTCTGACTTGGTGCCTAGCATTGGTATTATATGAGGAATAGCAGGCATATTTGATAGCCATCCAAAATATAAAGTGAAATATGGAAAAAATAAGTTAAGATAAACCTGCACGATTATCATTTACCTTTTCAGGGTTATAACATAGAGGCTCTGAATCTGAAATCTCATTCTAGGATGGTCTGTCTAAACCGACACACTTCTATAGTCTATAAAAACGTTGTCTTTTCTGTGCCCTGCTGTGGCAACGCTATGTCTTATCTGTAGACAGGGAGCTGGATGTGGGATAGCTGGTGGTGGTCCAGTAGCCGAGGCATCCCCATGGCTTCGTACCCACGGCCCAGCATACGCTCTTTGATGCAGGGCGGGTGGATCTCACTGATCAGGCACTCCAGAGACTGCAGGCTGCTGCTAAGCACTGAGGCATGGCACAGGCTAGAAGTGGGCAACCCACAACAGTGGCTTTGGTCTGTGCTGTAGGCCTGGGGATGAGGAGGAGGGTGGAGCTCAGGCTGATGATGCTGTGGGTGGTGGTGGTGGTGGTGGTGATGGTGATGGCAGTTTGGATGGGGATGGGAAAACCCCATGTCTCTAGGCCTGCCCATAGAAGGACCAGTTGCCAGCTCCTGAGAAGTATAACAGTCACTGCCAGGGGGGGGCAGAGCATTGTCCCAGGGAGGAGCAAAGTACTGTCCAACAGAGAATTCCCCATGCATGGCAGCACAGTTGAGTGGGGAGGTGCTGACCCGCTCCTGCTCAGCCCCATTAGTGCCTGCACTAGGGGGGTGTGGCCTATATGACAGCTGTGTGGAACATGCCAAAGAGAGGCAGGTTTCAGGAGACTGGCTGACCACAGCCTCTGCTCCTCTGTGCCCCTGAGCGTTGTTGTACATCCTTAGTGTCCCCTGTTGATAGTGCTGTTGCTGTTGCTGCTGCTGTTGCTGCTGCTGTATTTGATGTTGTCGTTGTTTGTGCTGCCACATGCTGTAGTCTCCCTTGTCTACGTATCCAGCTTTGGCCACGTCTGCACTCTGGGTCGGTAGCACGGCCCCTGAAAATGCCAGGCTGCTCTGGGGTGGCACTCCCAGGACAAAGCCAGAGTCTGAGTGGGCCACAGCAGCTACAGCCTGGAGAGAAGGGCTGGCATTTGCCTCTCCCCCCAGTTGCAAGGCCTGGCTGTGGGAGACTCTGTTCATCTGCCTGATCAGGCTTTGAACCTCAGCCAGCTCAGACTGGGGGGCCAGGCTTTGACCTCCAGAGGCCACCATAGCACTGGAACAAAGTGTCTCATTGAATACCTTAGGGGGCTTACAGGAGCTTATATGATAGGCCTTATGCCTGGTGGCTGTGTAGCCATTATTGAAAGAATTATTGTACGGTGCCACTGAAGTCTGGGTACATGCATGTTTAGTCCTCTTGCCATCGGAGTTTTTCAGCACACTTTTGACCACCACAGAGGCTTTGACGATGGCCAACAAACCCTGGTAACCTCCTGAGTATGAGTGGGAATAGGGGCTATAGTATTGGCCGGTGGTGTCCAAGCCATTGACCGTTCTGTTAAGCTGTTTGTGCTGTGGCACCCGGATGTTGCATGGAAAGATTTTTATGGATAGCGGGCTGTTGGCTGTCTTCTGAGCGAAGGCATCCAACTCTGCAGGAGAAGGGTACCGGGAAGTCATGGAGGCTGGCTCACCTGAGACACACAAGCAGACAAAAACAAATAATTAGTCTACACCACAAAGCCTATACTCAAAAGCAGTGATAAATAGTTCAATAAAAACCCAACGTATGGTTCTGTCGCCTCTATTTCCCATTCTCCTCTCAGTTCTTCCCCAAACCCATTTAAAAAGGGAATAATGGTATACATCTGCATCTCTGTTAAACTGATTTTAGGTAGGGAGACACCTCCAGCGCTGTTTGATCAGCGCTTGATGAAATTAATTCAGACTTATTTCAACCCAGAATTAGATTACCCAGGGAAATCAAGGAGCGGGGCAGAGGCAACAGGGGAGAAAAGAGGAGCTAATTTTACCACAGTGGCTCAAATGAGATTAATCTGATGACATTTTACCATGAAACATCATAGGAGGGGGCGAGGTGGAAGCTGAAGCAGTGTGAGAACAAATTGCCAGGAGGTGCCCAAGACTAGTGACTGTGTTTTGTAGCTTTCTGTGAAAATATACTGCATGAACACTCCTCAGCCTAGCTAATAATTTGTCACTTCTTGCATATGACGAGTATTTCAGCAATTGGCCAAAATGCTGCAATTTGTCCTGGTTTATCCACACATCTGTTATGGTCTTCTCACAATAGCTACCTAATCGTTCAAGGCTGCCCAGTGCCTACCTGTGAAATTCAGTTCCACTTAATCCTTTTATGAACCTGAATTGACTCTACTGTAAAAGCCTGGAGCTTAAACTGCGAGGAAAAAAGTTGAGGCAGACGGAAAAAGAGCAATTGCCACGAGGACTGCTATTGAATGGTGTATGCGATAGCTGAGGGGACAAACCAAGATTGGATTTAAACACCATTATTCAGGCAATTTCATGGCTGCTTAACTCACAGCGACAAAGGAAAGATGGAAAATGTGCTCCATTTAAAAGCAATAAATCACCTGGCAGAAATTACCATCACCGGTCAGAGTGACACTTTTATGGAATTCCTGACATGAAAAGCAAAAGTGCTGAAATTAACCTAGATTACACTGTAGTCAGCGGAAATCACAGCAGCCACAAGAACAAGGTAGTAATCTGCAATAAAAGGAGGGGGGGAAAAAAACAAAACACTTCATTTCATTTTCAATAACAAAACCCATTTCAGCTATGCAGAGGGAAAGCTCACTTATTGTTCCCATTTTAAATTGATTTGGGAGGCCTGCAGTGAGCCTCCAACTGTGAAAATGATTCAATCTACAAGGAAATAAATTGGGTGTTTAAAATGGAGGAAAGAGGTAAGGTGGAGTGTTCAATCCATCCAGCAATCTCCCAGCGGAGCACCATGCGCCGTGTACCGCGGTGCCAGCAGCAGTACGAGTGAATTCTACAGAAAAATACAGCACAGCAAAACACTGCTAATTTATGTATCGCAATATAGCGCTGCTACAGAGAACAATGGCATCTGGGCGTGTTGAACAGATGTCTCCACCGCCTTAAGATGTTGAGCCCCCTCCTCTGTGGTCTTGCATAATCTACCCATGGAGGAAGAGGTAACGTGGTGAAACCAGGGCAGGACTGCAATAAAGCTTCCTGACCTTTAGCCAAAAACGGAAGTTCATCACCCAAATGCTTAGAAGAGAGGAGTTGAAGGTCCCATATTATTGAGATTTCTTGATTTTGTTTTTGTCTCCCGATATGAGTAATGTCCTTCATGATGTTTTGCAAATAAATGTAGGTTAGTTCAAAGTTGAATTGAATTGTTAAATCAAGTCTCAACCAGCAACGCCATAAAAGCTTCACCCAAGAAGAAACCGATATCCTTGTGCAGGAGGTGCAGAGTCGACACGGTCGCATTTATGGCAGCTCAAATAGGCCCCCGAAGGCCTGATGATGTAAAATTGGCTCGGGGCTTTGGAAGAGGTGACGCAGATTGGCAATGCATCTTCTTCTCCACTGAGAACTGCTGCCCAGTGTGAGAAAAAGTTCAATGATGTAAGGCGAAGAGCTAAAGAGAAAATGGCTGCATCCCGCAGGGAAGAATCAGCCGCGAGAGGGGGGGACCATCTACGAGCCGGTCCCTCAACGCCAGGACGTCTCTACCTCTCAAGTCCCCACAGAGAGCATTGCTGGTTTCGGGGGCATAGAGGTCAGCTCACGAGGTGATGCATTGGAAACATGTGAATTATTTAAATGTCAAATTCGATTATTTGCCATTTATTCACAACATGAATTAAAGAGCAGCTTCACCTACAGTGCACCAGGACCGTCTCCAGGGTCTGGCACTCCTGGGTAGATTAGTAAACCAGACTAGGAAGCTGAAATTGCTTTCTTTAGTGCATTTTCAAATCACTTATTGTGTAAACCAGTTTTCTAAAAATGTCAGTGTCCACCAGAATAACCATTTTATATATATATATATATATATATATATATATATTGTATATTATGTTGGTTTGAGTCATGTAAACAAATTTAACCGCATATATACTTTTGATGTAATTTCCAAATTGAAAGTGTTTTTTTCCCAAGGCAGATTACAATACAGATAAAGGCCACATGGGAACATGTAAACAATGGTGTGTCTTTATTAAACAACGTCAAATAAAACAAAACCAAGTAAACAGATATTGCAACACCATGTTTCCCGGGAGTAATGATGCAGGCTTGACCGCCTGTGATTCACACAGTCATTCAGTTACCACAGGAGCAGAGCTTAGATAGTTAGTTGTGCTGAACATATTACAAACATTATATTGAGTTAGTCCATGGGTGAAGGATTTAACTCAGTGTGGGGTAAACTATAGCCTAAATCCAGTTTGTGGGATTCTAGGACAGGTCTTGTTCACGTGCGCAAAGCCACTAAAATAGCTGACTGACGTGGAATGGGTAGATTTTGTAAAAAATGCAATAACTTTAAGCCACTCAAACAAATTTCAACTATGTCTTCATTACACATCTTTAATTATAAATGTATATAAAGAGATGAAAATGGATGATAGCTTATAATAGGAGCCCTTTAAAAGAGAGCCCTAGCCTTCTTGCATCACCATACACCAGCATTGGCACCGCTGCACAAACAGCATATATTTTCTGCCCTGGATCGTGTCGTCCAATTACCAAAGAGAAATAAATATTATGAAATTATGACACAAATCAAAGACAAGCCATTTGTGCCATCTCTTGTTCAGTACAGTCTCACTGAGATTGTCTGGCTGTTCGTAAACACTTAAACACTCAAAGACATTTTGAATGCTAACATGTCTTCACAGGGTGTGACTGTAAGTCCAGAGATTACAGCCCTGTCAGAGCCATGGAGATGTAACAGCTGTACCACCCACTGTGGCTGGCTTAGTGTAGCAACACTGAAACCTCACGGGCTATAGGCCGTCTCTTCAATGGGATACCTTTGGCTGGTCCTGAAAAATGCCTAAGAGCTATTGGATCATATGAAATTAAAATTAAAATCATCAACACCGTGACCAGAGTTGAAGCTGCAGTATGCAATTTTCATATACTCGTGGCCCAAAATGATAGTGTGAGGTAAATTCTGAAGACTTCAATACCATGAAATGATGACTTTATACTAAAGAATACAAAAGGGACAAGGGACAATATATTGTCATATTGTGCTTGATTCTTCTTATTCTGTCACAGTGACCACATATTTTACTATTGTGTGTTTATCAAGGTGCAACTTTTAACAAATATTAGGAATTAGTGATTTTATTATTACTTATTTTACAATTTCTAAACATTGCTTGCATATTTTAGGCACTTTTTGTATTGTGATACACAGGAAAATCTTCTACACTACAAAAAACATCCATCTCGGCAAGTCATTTAGTATGGTAGACCTTAAGCCCTTAATCACCCTGACCCTGCAGACTGCAGTCTCACATTTCAGCCCTGAGAGAGCAGAGGATCCTGCAAGACCACTCTACATGCAAAATCCACTCACTGAATCTAACATCGTTTAGCAGGCAGCCTTGGCCGAGGACATCATGCAGTGCTTACAAGGTTACATTTTTTTACTCCTTTAAACTTATTTTCCACTTGCTTTTGTACGGGGGTGATTGAAGTTACTTCAACAGCATGTTTGTGTATTTGTTTCTCACGAACCAGCATAATGACTCTGTTGTCTAGGTACCTAGATTGATATTTGTAATGGTCCCACTAGTAGTCTTGAATGTTTCTCAGTTAGGTGCTCTAGATGTTGATGTAATACCATGCTGAGAAACTGGCATGCTTTCACAGGAAATGCCTAATCCTGATTTTGTCTTTCCTTACAAAGGATGTCCATAATGACAGAGTTGTGGGCCAATCCTAAACTCTCAATTACCACTCAACCACAAAAAGGCAGGTAGAAGCACATTTGTGTGTGTCTGTGTGTGTGTGTGTATACACATATATGAATGAGGGGAGGAGAGAGAGATAAGAGGGGTATAAACATCAGAATAAAACACTGGAGATACAGCACTGGGTATTCATCATGCCTGTATGGTCTTTCATAACCCTGATTCCACCCCCATACAATCCCACTCAACGCCTTCTGTCATTTTAAGCTGGTTTATCTTTTTCCCATGGTCACACTTAAAGCAATTCCCCCCCAGAACAGAGTGGAGACCTCGTTGTTTTGGAGCCGTTTGAGTTAATCACTGATTTACGGGCAAAACAAGCCCCCTGAGGCAGAGTTGCATTTCCACACCACAGCTTCTCTCCTGACGTGCAGCTCTTACAAACCCAAAAGGCCAACATGATGAAACTGGTAGAATGACCGCTGGATGTAATTCCCAAATGAGATGAAACAAACAAACAAAAAAAAATCACGAAACATTCCCCGTTAATATCAATATACAGTATGTAGGCTGAACTATCGTGCAAACTATGTAATCCTCACCAGGAACTACAATTACAGGAATTACAGAACTGAGGTTCCCAGCAGTCATAAATACCTGTTTGTTTACCACAACAATAATCACACCAAGTATGTGAAATACCCTGGCCTACCTTCACTGCGCTCAGCACGTTCACAACACATATAAAACCCATGTCTCTGCTACCATGACAACCCCCTATATGCACACATTGGCTCTAATAGCCCCGGTCATTACAACCATGGGATTAATTGGCCCTGCCTTCATACACCTGTTTGATTTGAGCTTCTATATGTAATTGGATATCTGCTGGTCAGAGCAGAGCAACACGGCCTTGACGACACCTCGAGGAATATCAACTTTTATGTTCTCCCTCAGTTAAGGCTACCAGCTAAAATAATACAACTGATGCTGTATTTATTTTGTATAATTGCAGTATCTACAAGTGATATTCAGTGGTTATGGATTCTTTCACTTCAATTTGAAACCCCCGAGTCATGTTTGAAGCATTCATTGTCAACTTGGGAGTCACATGCAGTCCCCCACTCTGCAGTGGCCTGTGCCCTTACAGAATATCACCATTAAGATGCAGTACCAGCAGTTTGGTTCATGTCAGTGTACCCATTTAAAGAGGCATTAATATTAATGCCCTATGGGGTTAACAGGGGGGATGCCAGTTAATGCCTCCATGTGGAACAAAAGGAGGGAGAGAGGGAGAGAGGGAGAGAGAGAGGGAGAAAGAGAGAGAAAAATTGCTTCCTTGAGGGTCCTATTCAGTTCAGTGCTCCTCAGCCTAGCAACCCAGAGGACCAGTAAACAAATATGGTTGAAGTACAAAAAAAAAACAACAGACACAGGACGTACTGACACCAGAACATATGCTCCTTTAACACTAACTCAAATACAAACGGACAGTCCTTCACCTCCCTCCTGCTATCTTAGTTATCTCTTCACAGAACAGCATAACCTCAGGGTCGAACACTTTGATATATGGTTGATATGTGTGCTAGAGGAGACTCGAGCAGATCATTCTTTACACCAGTGTCACTCCTCATTTGTTTCTGTGCTGCTTGGCCCAGCTTGGGGAAAAGTCTTCCTCTCAAAGCCGGCCCTCTCTGCATGCACAGGCCAGCAGCGTGGGAAAAAAAGCATTCCCAGTGCCTGCTTTCATGCCGAGAGATAGCAGAGGAGGGCACAGCTCTCATTCACTCAGTTAGACATAGAGGTCTTATGTGGGTTGGTGTGGCTGAGGACCTCTTTGGCCAGTACCGGGCATCACTGACGGCTAAAAATGGAAATGCTTTTTAAAAGAAACACAGCAGCAACTAAAAACAACTCTGTCCTACAAACTGTCCCTATTTAACTCGATCCAACAACGGCCCATTTAATGAAGAAGCCTGGCCACAAGGCAGAGGCTCCCATCGGCCGAGAAGTCCGTTTCATCTGGTTGTGTTTGAAATGTCAGGCTAGCGCTAGAGGCTAGGGGGTGCTGTTCAACACATGGTACATAAAACCCAGGGGGAAAGCATCCTGCAGGTAAACAGGATGAGAAAAACGCCCCCGGTGATGCCCGAGGCAAAACACACACCCTCCTGTTCCAGCATTTAGCAGACAAGTGCTCCAGTGATTCCTGATTAATCTTTAATAACACCTTGGGAGAGAAACGGAGAGATGAGGAGATGGGGTCATGGGGGTGCGTTCAACATATCAAGATTTTGTTTCAAATCCAACATTTTCCAACAAAGCTGAGAAATTATAATACAAAACCTTCAGCATGCTTTTCGTCAACCAATTCATGAAACACTAATATGAGGTAATAAGGTAAATGAAGAATGGCCTGTGTTGGGTTAATCACTCACTGAAGTCCCTATCATTCAATCTGGCAATAATTACGATGTGCATTAGAGGCGAGAATAGGGAGGACAGCATAGAGAGAAGTCTGAACTTGGTATCAGATTATTGCTTTGCTCTTATTTATTTTTGGCATCTCTGCATGTACACATACACGGAATCTCATGCATTAAAAATACATACATTCCATATATTACCTAAATACATTTACTACACACATACTCAATTTAAGTTGAGTTTCAGTGACAGAGACTGTAACACTTTTAAGTAAGGGGACAATGAATGGAGCCAAATACAGACAAATTGCTGAGGAGGACCTGATTCATAGTGCCTAAGAACTTAGGTTAGCTGAGGACCGCAAGTCTTTGATTCCCCACACGACGCAGTGAAGTACCTTACAGACCAAGACATCACCACGGTGAGCCGATAGTTGCATCGGGGCCCACTTGGAGCAAGCAGCCGGCAGCATAGGAGCGGTGGCGTATCCACTGGAAAGGACCCGATGATGAATTGGCCTATTTGCTGAGAGAGCCGGGGACGGCGGTAGTCACTGAAGAGTTATGAACTGTGGACTGATTTCTCTTGTGTTTAAGGTACTGTGTTTCTATTTAACTGCTTAAATTCAGATTGCAGTCCATTTGCCTAAGACAATTGCCAGAACACTAGTTGAAGCAATTATAGTACTAGTAGTATAGTAGTATATTTAGTACTAAATATGAACACTAGTAATAGTGTTCTCACCCACAGCAAGAACAATAAAAACAAATGATGGAAAAATGTCTTTTAAGAGGTGATTTTAAAAGATGATATCAATTTCTGCAGTACCCTGCCTGAGGATCTCAGACTGCACTGTGAGTCATAAGTGGTTAAATGATGTAGCTACAAACCAGAGCCAGCAGAGGTTTATAAGCCACCAGGAACCAATGCAGACTAACCTAATTTGCGATAATATGATCTTATGATGTGCCTCTAGACATTGTCACTGACCTGGCAGGAGAGCACTGTGCAATTTGGACCTGTGCTTATTAGTATGGCCAAGGTGGAACAAAGAAAACAGTATCGGCCTGGAGACACATTGCATTTAATCAGGGAAGCAGAAGAAACATAAATCACAAATGGAGACTAAATATTGTCTGAGAGAATCAGTGCAGGGAAGTCTCAGAGATACCAACCCAACCTTTCAATTTGTATAGCATGATCAGTCCAGTAGACGGCTGTGCATGGCGGCAAACAACACTAACATGGAGCACTTTTTGGGGCATGCAAAACTTTGTCTTCATCTGAAGATCATTAGTTACGCTTCATGGGAGAGCTGATACACCCGGTTATTTCTGTGTCCACGTTGGCCTGCACACATTTGCACTGCAGGAGCGCATTAAAACACATCACTCTCACCATCAGGAGGCCCACACAACATCCTAACAGAAACTTCAGAAACCTAAATGTATTTTTCACAACTCAACAGGCACTATTAACAAGACTACATGAATGGTTCTGGCTGATAATAAAGCATCAGGTGCCTAACCAGTTATAAATATGCTCTTGTTTAGTAATAGCTCTGTGGGACTGATATATTGTAGGTCCATGATATCAGTGCTGAGTGCTTGTCCTCTGTCATCTATAGTAAAGTGTCTTCACCTGTTTGCTGTGGACTCACCTGTGTGAGTGCAGGGCTGCAACGGTGGTACTGGCAGCAATAACGGAGGTGGTGGAATATCCAGGATTTTGGAGGGGCAGACCAGATGCTGGGGCAAGACGTTCTGCCGTCTCGGGATGCAGGCCAGCATGGTAGTTCACTGGGGTTCTACGGCTGCACACAGCTTTGGTAAACATGCTAAAAGGGTAAAAGGGAAAACCAGACAGTTACTTTCTGGCCAACACCAGAATTTTCAACTACATATAATATACATATGCAGTTTTTTTGGCCACA
This sequence comes from Hoplostethus mediterraneus, assembly GCA_034670385.1. Taxonomy (NCBI): domain Eukaryota; kingdom Metazoa; phylum Chordata; class Actinopteri; order Trachichthyiformes; family Trachichthyidae; genus Hoplostethus; species Hoplostethus mediterraneus. The sequence continues at coordinate 1,057,680 of JAXDDW010000132.1, read as the reverse complement.
AAGTGAAAAAGGACAGAAAATAGGTGCCCACTTTCAGATAAAGTTTGAAGATGCATCAAATTATAAGCAGTGGGTGGTACTTGAATAGTCCAAATGTTACATCAAAACATTTAGCGCTCTTGGAAGAAAACTGCAAGCTTGCTGGTAGAAGTGACAGAAACCCCATAGGAGTCTCTCTTCTCTCGAAAAACATGTTTCCCTCTTCGACACTACAGCCTACATAAAACGATGCAACCTCTTGGGTCCTTTTACCATATTAAAATTCAGGAGCCCTCCTCTCAACTGCTGAGTAATATCTCTTGATAACGGCTCCATTTCCTCCTTCTGTATAGATATTATGATGGCCCTTTCCTGTTATCAACCTCTTTCTGTCTGTTGCTATAACACGTATCATTTACAAGGCCTCCTGTAGCCCCAGGCTGCGCCGTTCACTCTGTAACTAGCTCTGAGACCTGGGCTTGTTCCTGTTGAATTTATGGCGGTATTGATCAGCAGAGAAAAGCCAAAAGCAGCTCTTTCACTAAAATGGGTTCTGGTAAGTATTATCATCATAGGTAATGAGTGGCTGTGTCTGGCAGAGAACCAGCCTCTTTCCAGCAGTTGTGATTGAAGCGATCACTCTGAAAACAAAGCAGGGTCTCATCAGAATCATTCATAGAGAGATGAATCTCTAATATCTCTTTGATTATCTGATAGTCAGCAGATGTGAATGCTAGCATTGCAAAACCAAAGAACCTGAGGCTATCTCAAAACAGGCATCACTGCACCTGAATGAGGTCTTATAGACAAACTGCTGTCTAGGCAAAATATTACATCCAAAATATTACATACAATTGTTATAATTGGAATTAGATTTGATTTTCTGAAGAAAATGTGAATGTGCTTGCAAGCAACAGTCTGTATACGTGTGTGTGTGTGTGTGTGTGTGTGTGTGTGTGTGTGTGTGTGTGTGTGTGTGTGTGTAATGCTTGTAAAATGTTGATCCCGTAAATACATTGTTGTCGGACAACATGCTTGCATCTCTTCTTTTGCCTAATACTGTTGCAATCCCCCCTCACATATCTGTCAAGGAAAAATTGCTGAAAATTGCTCTAATCTTACAGGGGTTTTTTTCTTTCAAAGGTGTTTGAATGCAACCCTTCAGTAATCCTCCAATCTTTGATAAGTACTTATAATGTAATTACTGTAAGGGCCTACATTACAATGTTTTGTAATTATCCAACACCGTTACATGTATTCTGTTTCTCCCCAACCCTGATAATAACAAACAAAGTACAAGAATACGTTCTTACTGAAGCACACTAACAGTAGCACTGTGTTTGCCTTCAGCTAGCACACTAATAAAAGTACTTTCATTACATTGTGATACTCCTCAATTAGGCTAATATGAGCCTGCAGCATACATCCATCAGACTGCCTTCATCTCTTCTTCTTGCTAGGTTTTTCTTCTCCGGTTCTTTCGGCTTATTGTTTTGATTTCTCCCACAAGCTCCGGGGGGCAGCTTAAGTGAGTCGACCACAGAATAGAGTGCTCACTGACTAGCTGCTGAAACATGATTACCTCCACCTCAAAAGGAGGAAGGAACAGAGTGGCTTTCATTTTAGTCAGGTGCCTAAAGAGATTCCCCCCGCTCTTCCTTTTCTCTTGCATCCCCCACACCTCCCCCACCCCGTCCCTCAATGACAAGCCCACTTCAAACTGTTCAGCACAGGCTCTCTCATCTGAGCACACGTCTGAGGAGCTAAAAGCCTTCGTAAGGTCAGATTCCATTTTGAAAAGAATGCCAATTTCACAACAACCCTTCCATTACCACACATTTATCAAAAGTGGGATGAGCAGAAAGAGGAGAAGAGAGAGAGAAAAGGTATCTCTAGGGAATCCCTTCACTACTTCACCAGCGGAAAATGAGACAAGTATCAGAATACCTTCCATTACTCCCCTAATTTGCTGCTGGATGAAAAATGCATCAAGGAGGACATTATAATTCAGAGAGAGGTCAGTGGTTTAAAGCAAAAAGATTGACTGAGAGCAGAAGAGGAAGCTAGAAAGAAGACATAAAAGCATCACTGATGAAAAGTTTCTTTCATCCTGTTATCTAAATCTAAAATTTAAAGATCTTGTGGAAATTTAAGCTCAAAATTGCCTTTGAATAGAATTACTAAAAAGGGAGTGACCCAAGATCAAAGTGATCCCACACAGCAGAATGATAATATCTTGGATAAGACCTCAAACTATATCAATTTTCCAACCCTCCACATATTGTTAATGACCACCGCCATGCAGCTGACATACATGATTCAATTGATTATTTTGACCCCCGCTACACAGCCAAAGCTCCAGAAAAGGAAAAGGAAGACGAGGGGGGAGGGAAATCAATTTTCTAATGATTTTCTAAAATCATTAGAAAAGATGAAGAGTAAGCTTTCTGAACTGTTATCTGGCGCTATGAGTAAGGATTTGTGAAAAGAGAGTTTGACTCTTTGCTCCCATGGTTTCCTTCATTGTACATGCTTCGTAATGTTCACAAAAAAAAACTTGAAATGCCACCAGGTAGACCTTATTAGTGGCCATGATTCAATAACGGAGCCCACACCCAAATTTGTTGATTTCTACATCAAACCATTTGTGGCTACGCTGCCCTCGTACATTCAAGACAGCACTCAGGTGTTAAAGAACATATTGGCTCAGAGGAGTTTTCAGGGATCCAGACCTACCGATTGGATGCCCCCTACAGATTCATTATCCAACTCACTGAGTGGACGGGAGAAAACAACGTCTTCCTGTTCCAGGGCCGTCTCTAGGAGAAGGGGACAGCCATGGGTGCCTGTTTTGTGTCCTGGGCTTTTGGAAGAACGATATATCTATTCCACCAGCAACAACATCAGAGAGAAGATGGGGCCGTTATATTGATGACATGATTTGTTTTTTTCTCTGCCTCTGAAGAGCTTTTAGATTTCCATGCTTACATCAGCAGCACCAACGAAAACCTGAACCTGAACCTGGGATACCGCCAAACAGAGATCCATTTCTTAGATTTAAAAATGTCTAAAGGATAATTTAGGAAATCTTCAGGAAAGCTACAGACTGATATACTATAGTATACACAGATAGGTTTCACTCCCCTTGGCTCATTTATAAGATTCCTTTTGGACAAACAGACTGAGACGTATATATGTGACTCTGAGCAGGATTTTCTTACCCAGTCGGCTGACATGCAACAACGCTTCAAACTAAGAGGGTATCAATCGCAGGTGCTAACGCAAGCACATAACAGAGCCTTGCCACTTGAAATAAACTATTCTGTCACAAACGTAAACAAGAACAAACTCAATAGCCCCACTTTGTTACTCGATACAGTAAGGAAGGAGTTCAAGTCAAACACATAATGGGAACTGGGAAATTATCAGATGTGACAATATCCTGCGAGAAGTGTTTCCCGAGGGATAAACTGAAACGCCTCAAACAATGAGGTCCCTGAAAGCTACCACCTTTCCAGGACTGAATTAGGACCGGTCTTCTTTTCTGTAGCTACCCCCATCCCCGCCCCCCGCCCTCCTATCTCTCTTTTCTTGCCTTTTACATTGAACTGAGGAAAGACACACATGAGACTGTTACATGAGACTGTAGTTGTAGTAAATCAGGTATCAGAATATAGTTTTTATGATGAACAGTCTTAATTGTTGGGTCAATTTAACTTTGTTGTATACTTTATTATTATATACTTGTTACAGGTAATATGTTATTCTCTTTTCAAGATTTTCATTGCGTTTGTAATTTTGTACAACGTTTTTTGCCCCTAGTGGCAAGGTTAGGGCACATCCTGCTACATAGGTGCGCAAAGTTTATATAATGGCCTGACCTGCATTGCGTATCCACCCTAATGGGGTTTCTCTATGACTTAGCCCTCTAATGAAAGGCTTTTAATTTGCAAACCAGCATGAGTGCATGAATTTTTTTATGCCACGGGAACACATTTTGTGGTCATAATTTTTCCTGTTCTTTTGCTAGTTCAATTCCTGATGTTGTAAAGCACCTGTGGTTGTTTGAGGTTCCTGAAGTGCTCCTTTTTTCCTTTTTATACCTTCACATATTGTGTTACACAACAAAAAAAAACAAGTTTCATGTCTTACATGTACTGATGTACTAGGCCTATACATTCATGTCTACACAGTCACAGTCTAGATGAAATAATAAAAATTCAACATGACAACTAACTGCAAACTAAATGTCAGCAATGTTAAAAACAGCAGTCATAAGCATAGTTCAACTCAACCTTTAAATATAGGGCAAAGGATCTTTATCGTTAGCATGATAATACCATTTGTCTAGCTTCTCCATTTCCCTGTGATCCCCTCCTCTTCCACTCCCATGTCTTGTAAGTTAATGTCCGCAAGGCCCCCGCTAGCATGGATAATAACAACAGGGGATAGAGTTTAAGCTGCAAGGACGCCCAATCCTTGCCACTCTGGGGCGACATCAGTGCAGCCGATAAGCAGCGTTATCAGGCATGATGTGGTCCACTAAGGACTTGCCAGGGAGATAAGGACCTTGTGCTCTGCAGTCCATCGTTTGTCTCCCAATGTTTTTTGATAAGGATGTTTTGGCAGACAAATTGGCCCCTTCGGTCAATGCTGAACTTATTTTTCCAGGATGTGGGGGAAAATAGCATAAAAATAAAATGTCTCATTCTGTGCCCCGTTGTCGGTCCTGGTACAAGACAGGATTCTTTGTGAGAAGATAACAAGGGCACAAGAGCAGAGATGGGGAGACTAGATGATGGCTGTTTAAATCAGCAGAGAACTAATTCTTTCAAAGTTAAACTGAATCCAGATGGCATCTCCTGAGGACAAATGTACCCTTCAGAAAATACCCTTGACAAAGCTATTGATGAGGCATAATCAACCTGGTACTACTTTTTGTACTACAAAATTAATGTTAGCTTCAGGTAAAACACCATAACGCTTGACAATCTAGGCTATGTGAATCTCTCAGGCTATGCACCAATACCCAGAAAATGCACCACCAGATGAAATGATTTGATTAACTTGACACGCTTTCCAAAATGTAGTCAGTGCCTGTTCAGCTTGACTGTAGAGAGCTGCTGTACATCGATATCTAGCAAAGTACAAGCATAACAACGTGGGAAGTGAGCAACACCCTCCTAAACCCCTATATTACACATGGGCCTAGATAAGAGCATGTTTCTGACCTTATAGCGGCGTCAAGGGTCTGTGCTGGGGTAGAAGTGCATCGCCCGTGCACAGAAAACACATGCAGCCCTCCCTATCACAATCACTCAGCTCCTGTTAGCAGCTCTCAGTATACTCTGTTAATAATTAGATGATATTGGAAAAAAAAGGTTTAAGCTGAGCACCCTTTTCGCTTTCTAGTTGGATTAGCATGTGAGCGCTATAGGCTACAGGTTTTCCTTCACCAATCCACTAAGTAATTGCAGACTGGCAGTGCGGAAAGGGAAACAGAAGAACAAAAGACAGAAAAAAAAAGGTACAGTACGGTTCATTAACAAAGAAATAAATGATTAGTATACAGAGCAATGCTTAGCCTCTTGAGTAAAAGAAGTGGGCTATAAATTACTCATACAGTCTCCACACTATAGGCACTGCAGGATCCCTCCACCCCCCCCACCCACCCACACACCAATTCCCCCTACCCCCAACACATTTTTAATAGAATCTATTACTCCCGGATTAGCCGATAACAGCTGGCCTGGTTAAATTCTCTAATAGTTTGCATAATTGGTATCAGGGCCCCATATGAGAGACCTAGATTGCTCTCTTATTTTTCTCCTTCTCTGAGGGACACAAAGGTTCAAATACAGGATAACCAAACAACCCGGAGCCACTCAGCTCTACACAATAAGCGCTCTCAAGGCCCGAGGCCGATAACAATGAGCCTCATTTCCATTGAGATGAGCTCCTATAAAAAGGTATTACAACCGTGGTAACCAGGGCTTCCTAAACACTTCACGCACATGCTCAAAATATATGTAAAATAAATACAATGGCTGGGTGAAATTCAAAGTGCTATCCACGTGCATGGAAATCACGCAGCCTTTATGGTCAGGTGTCTGGGAGGTGGATTATGTTACATTAGGTATGTTATGTCCAGCTGTTGTTAAACCACAACAGTATTTTAAGACATTACGGGCCTTAAAATTTCTACACGTCTGCAGATCAGCGATGATCACCACAAACTGAGATCCTGGGGTTGATTTCTCTCATGTTAAATTTGGTAGAAACAATGGTTGCGATGCAATAATGAAGCCAGGAGGTTTAAAATGTGCTAGACACCACAGGCCCTCGACTCTATGATGATTGAGAATCACAAAACTACTGACACATAAAAAAAAAAGGCAACTGCAGATATAAATACAAAATAGAAACTCGTGCATTATTATTGTTCTGCCAACATTTTCCTCATGCTCATTGTGGTCTGGGCACAGCCACTGAACGGTGCCTTGCTATTATGAAGGTAATTCACTGCATCTGTAATTGCATTGTACCCCTGCACATCGAACCACCTGGCCGTTACAATAAAACCTCTAGCATTTCCATTTAAACTGAATCACGCTACACAAAGAAATATCAACATCCATTATTATAGCAATATAGTAGTTGTTGTCCTTTTTCTTTAGCAACCCAACCTATTTTTGTTATATCTGCTATATCCATTGAACTTAATTATAATCCAATATAATAAAGAATACAATTATCAACATACAATCTATGAATAAGTCTTAAATGAGGAATTAATGGAAACAATGCAGCAAATTAGTTTTTAGTGTTTACAGCCCTGTCATGTTTGAAGCTGTATCTATCTGTGTATACTCTCACTACCTCATGGTGAAAAAGATGTGTTGCTTAAATGAATGATGGCAGTCACCCAATGAAAACTAAGATCAACTTCACTGGCAACACCGTCTAACAATTTATTCAACAGCATTCAACATCTGGTATTGGTGCACAAATGACCAAACACATGCCCAGCTCCTTGTGATCCCGGCATGAATCATTCATTTTGTCACCAGCAGCTACCTGGGCTAACTGTGAAATATGTCATTGAGGTTTCACACAGTTTCACAAACAATAACCACTAATTTAAAGTGTGAGTATAGGCTATTTCTGTGAGCTTGTGAACACTGACAAGACACTCACACAAGCAATATATCCAAACTGCAGATGAAACAGGACAAGACCTCATTATCTCAATTTTCAAATGTACCCGGCTCATGAGTATATTTGGTTATGTTTTGTTTATTTAAGACAGGGGTGTCAAACTGTGTGCCATGGAGGGCCAAGAGTATGCAGGTTTTCGTTCCAACCCAAGAATACACCAGGTGATTTCACTGATTAGTCCCTCCTCTCTGGTTGAAGGTGTGGTAATCACTGAAATCACCTGGTGTATTCTTGGGTTGGAACGAAAACCTGCATACTCTCGGCCCTCCATGGCACACAGTTTGACACCCCTGATTTAAGACAATTTTTATGGGCTTCCCGGGAATACTAGGAAAGAGAGGTTATAGTCCTGGTATGCTTTGGAAAATAGTATTTCTGACTCCATATGTATTTGTATGAGTACCATATAAGCCATTAATACAAAGCTGCCAGGGCAAAATCAGGCTTAATTCTAGTGAACAGCCTTGCTGGGGAGTAGGAAGCCTTGGACTCACTCAAATCTGCCCTTGCATACAGTGTCAAGGTAAGAGGAATGCTTTGCATGGGGTAAAATTTGACCAATGCCAAGGTAGCATTAGAAGGTAAACAGAGCCTAATCTTATCCTTATCCCACATATGAGTGTGCACACTGGGACACACTGTCAGCTAACTAGGGGCACAATGTCTAACCTGTGGAAAAACCTTGACTTGAGCTGAAAGTTGTTTAGTCAATACAGATATTCCCTTTTTAAGAATGAACATGGGCATGGGTGGAATCATAGGAACACACTTTTAGTCTTACCTCCATAAAGAAAAGGAGAACGTTCTGACTTCCCCTCAAGCGACAAACTGTTTCTCTTCAGATTGAATATGCAACAGAGAAATTATCCTACAAAATAACTGGCTAATCCCCACCTCCCCCCTTCTATATCCGCCTCCCCCTCTCATCTGCACAGGCAAGGCATTATGCTCATTATGCTGTCAAGGGTCACCGATTCCTTAAAGTCATTAAAAATGTTAATAAAACATAGAACTCATGATTGGGAAAGCGCTCCCTTCAGGGCTCTCACGTGGGAGACAACGTCTTTTCCACACTTAATGATAAACTCTCTACCAAGCATCATGGAAACAAACTGTTCTAGGAAAAATGGCTCTTTGATCCCTGGACTAACCCAAAATTACATCAGCTCGCCGCCTTCCCATTAAGGGCAAATGATGTCGCATGAAGTGCAATCTGGCAGTGTGCATCATTAATTTGAGGTAGTGACTGAGCACTGTGATGTAGACAAAATAAAGACCCCCTGCCCAATGACCTCAGAGGCCCGGCCCTTAACCCTCCGCCCTTAACCCCCTGCCCCTCTGCCCCCCTCATCCTATTAAAATGAAAAGACCAATTAGACGGATTTCAAAAGACAGCAAGCTGCCTATAATTACATACAACATCCCTTAGCAGATAAAAAAAAAGGTGATTACTATAGCTACATGGGAGGAACTGCTTAGCAACCAAGCCATTGAAATCATCCCTGTAAGAGGAGCAGAGTGACAGGGGCAGACGTCTGCTTTCCAAGGTCACTGCTATCCTTCAATCTCTTGACTACAGACTGATACATAACATAAAACTCACAACACACGCAGCTAGCCAAGCATTTGGCGGTACATGGATGAGATTGTGGAACAAGTCAGTCTTCATCTTAAATCAGACTTTAACGAGTCCTTGTATTGGACTGGGCAATAATCATGCCACAACCAAAGAAAAGGTCATTCTCAGTTTCCTCAGTTCCTCAGTTTTCGCATTACAGTTTCCTTTAGTTCACTTGAGATTGAGCGAGCCTTGCGAAACGTCACAATATATCACAGACTAGCTCCACTACAGCTCAACTTGGCTTCTAAGAAAACATAGGGGAGCAGGCAGCCAGATGACAAATCCCTTCTTTTCATTGACCTGGACACCGACTGCCGGGGAGGGATGTGAGATCAGTGAGAAACCCCAGGGGACACCAACACATGACTGTTCAAAAGTCTACCCAATTTACCAGCCTCTCAAGCCAGAAAAAATAAGCTTCAAGCCCAGACAATTACTCATTTATTTTACGTTTCATTAGCAATGATTACGTCTAGTGGATTATAATTCAAAAGCACAGTTATAGTGTCCATAACACCATGTTTCCAACATATTGAACATGTGCTACATGACCTTTGTCTCATGTCCCAATCTTTCCTGTCTCCAGCTATTGTTAACTGTCCAGTAAAAAAGGCAACAACAACAACAAATCTTTAAATATGTGTGAAAACCAATACAGATCTCTGAAATATAATTACATTGTGTGTGATATAGTAAACATGTAGCACTACACAGTGACTGGCAGGTGAAAATAATACTTAGCCACTGCTAGTCAAGCTGTAGACTCTACAGAGCAGTGAGATGGACTGAATGTCAAACCAAGGTCTATGAATAAAGCAATTTCCTTGGGAGGGTAACAGACTAAATGTTTCATTCAGATTAATTACATTAAAGGCAAGTCAGAGGCCATAATGTTTATTTCATGATTTGCTTACATTTAGAGTGAGATTAAATGAGAAGGAAAGACGGGAGAGACAGCTGGCCATTTCTGACAGTGTGTCAGATGCCTCAAGATTTAAAAAAAACCCCAACAACAACATAACCCTGGGGCTTCACATATGTTGCTTTTAGTTTTGGTCATAAACAATACCAAATAGGGCTGTAGGAGAGCATAATATACTGCATCCCTTTTATCTTCTCTACCTCTGATGGAAAGCTGTGACATCCCATCTTTATGGACAATGAATGATCTGACATAAGCAGGAAAGCAGGCAGGATACAATTTCCCACTTGGGCAATAATCTATATGGCCCTCTGCTGCCTTCAACCTCGGCTACCACCGGTGCAATGAGGTGCGATGATCCCACCTCCGGCTTAGACAATAGAAATGGAAGCTAAGCCTTCGGTGGCAGCTTTGAAAGACCAATAATATACTTCAAAGCATTTCCTCTATCCAGTGAGATTCTGACATATAAATCCCCTCCTTACTGAAAGCTGTCCATTGGTCACAAAACCAATCCTGACTCACGACGCAGGGAGATGAGACGAACTGCTAGTCTTGACCCTTTTGAGGCTTTTGTATTATAGTACCTATTCAGAAGAGTTGCACGAGCAAATATATAGTCAGAAACTAAAAGGTGTCCCGTTCTGCTTAGGTTTAATGTCTGTAAATCGAGCAATATCTATCACATGAACGGTTGCAGGCCTACTGTATTTTAGGCTTAACTATTTTCAAGGCTCAAAGAATTCCACTTAAATAATTCTTCTAATCAGTGCAAGTAGCTAACTGGGTCCAAATGGCTATTTCACGTATTCGGTGCCTATAAATCCACGTGCATTATAATAACAGCAGGACACCGATGTGCTGTAGGGGCGAGACGCTGCTATCCATTAGTGCGCGCCGGGCATCTTCGCCACCTTTAGTGCTGTCGACCCAGAAATCAATGAAGGGATAATCCCGAGAACATGCATTGAAACAGCCTTTCAATTATTACCTCAAATCCTTTCCTTAGTGCCATTCCTATCACAAATCATAGGAGTATACACAGCTACTATTCAAAGCCCGGAGAGTCTGATATAACTGCAGGGGAACTACACAACAATTTCTGCATTAAGTATCTTTTTTTTTGCTATGAGCCCTCAACTGTGTCCGTGGAACATGAAATGCAACGATGTATAGCAGAACATAATACATTGCTTACAGAGTTTTATCTCATCATAAGGCTTGTTTATCTTTGGTTCGCCACGGCTGATTGGTTGTTCTCCTACTCGGAAGGCGTATCTCCTCTGCAACGGCAAGCTCGACACTAACGTCCCGGAGAGTAATGGAAAACTCTGTGGCAATATCCATTGATGAGGTCAACTCCACGAACGGTACTTCTTCGACGTGATTAATACTCGCGTGAAAAGTAATTTCACCGATAGGATTTTGCGTGCCGCCGCTTAGACCTCCTCTCGGCAGTCGACCGACCTGATCTACAGCGTGATGTCGGAGTGGAAATGATGCGTCCTCCGCACAGTTGAAACCGGCGTCGGACCAATCAATCAGGAGTATATTTGAATATTCCCACGGCCCGGCCAATCGTCTGGAAAGAGAAGGCGTCGCTGCGGTGATGCCAACCCCGTCGAAGCAAGCACGTTGCTTTTTCGCGGAAAATTTTAAAGGAATAGAACGTTCAGCAGCAGCAGACAGGACACCCGCGAGCTGTTTAGAATGTGTTGTAAAATCACATTTCTCATCTTTCACCACAGTGTGAAAAACTGAATAGTGAATAGGACATAATTCTGTGTAACTGTCACAGAGGATTATACCTGTAGACTATTAACTGATGGCTTGTTATATCCGGTTATATCCTACAGTGGCCTGTTGATCCTTCTAAGAAAACTTGTGCAAATACAATTTGAATAAACTAAACCGTCAACCAGCATCACCGTGTGAGGCATGGAGAAATGAATTACTGTTGTGACAAACCCCTTCATACTAGTTTATCCAGTTGTAAAGCAATTATAAAGATAATTTAGGCTAAGCTCATGTGTCCTCACCTTCTGTGTCTGACGCAACAATGTATTTTCATATTGTATACATTTTGCAATGGAACAAGGAGGGAACAATGCAGCAAGATTATTCAACATCATTTATCAATATAATAGCCTATTGTATTGCATGTTAACCTTAAGGACATAGGGTATGTGACCCAGTGACCCATACCCAGTGAGCAAAGACAGGATATATCTTTTGCAATCTTTGCTTGAGTGCTCACCTAAATCAAATAATATTTCCCTGTGGCTGTGAAAATGACTCAACTTGAACATGTTACACGGCTAATGGCATCACAGTAAGGGCTGACTGCTTCAGGCGGGGGAGTAAATGTACCTGTTTATGTATGTGTGTGTGTGTGTGTGTGTGTGTGTGTGTGTGTGTGTGTGTGTGTGTGTGTGTGTGTGTGTGTGTGTGTGTGTGTCCCAGTCAATACTTCTGCGGGTGCTGTCACACAAAGATGGCTCCAAATTCTCTCTCTGTCCTCTGTCCTTAAGCGTCTGGCTCCCTAATGGCACCCTTGCATCTTGCATGTGACCTCACATCCTCCATTTACTCAGACATGCAGACACATGCCAAACACTGAGGAATTCTTTTATCCTCAGATGCTGAATTAGACTTTGAACAGTCCTTTAATTTCTCCATACTAAACACATCATACTTTAGAATGAATATTCTCAACCATGTGTGAGCTTGTCACACTGGAAACCAACCAAACCAACTATATTCACTACAAATCCAAACCTTGATCGGCTCTAAGTGAAAGACGGGTGTTTATTATCCTTTTTGACAAAGACAACTGGGTGCACATTAAGCAGAAAGTCTTCATGCAGACATATTATAACCCACTGTTGCTGTCACAGATGATATTGAATTGTTTCTTGACAGCTCCCCGAGTGTCATTCTTCACTCTGAATGAGGCCTGCAGATGGCAAATGAGGTTACCATGCCAACTGGTATCCTTATGTTGAACAGTGAAAGACGTAGATAGGGGAAATGTTCTCTCGTTAATCACTGATTGTTGTCACAGCTATACCTCAAAAGAGGAAATTAATTAATTCATACTTATCAAAGAATTCCCTTTAATCGTGTGCCAGTGGAACATATTATGCTAACATAATAAAACACAACTCTGGGATCCAAATTCATTGGAAACTGTTCAGAGAACCAGCAACAGTAAATTATACAGTACATTACCCTCTGTTATACAGTAATTATAGAGTACATTACTATCTATTTTAATGATTTTCACAGGGTCTGATGTTCATTGGGTGTTATATGATTCAAAGCACACTCTCCCACCCCATCCTGTATGTGACCAGCAGCAGGACAGACTCATCTGGTTAAGTAATGAATACTTCTGTTCACTTGCAGTTGCATGTGTGCATGTGTACACACACACACACACACACACACACACACACACACACACACACACACACACACACACACACACACAGGTCAGTATACAACAGAATTAACATCTTGATCTAGTTTTATTACCTCAAAAGAAAAGACTTATTCAAGGAATGGACGGTAAAGTTTCACCCACTGGCAATGGCTGCCCTTGTGATAAAAAGGAGAGTGCAAGGGTAATTAAATACCAGCAGGGGTCTGTGGCAACCCCAATAACTCTCTGAAACAAGGTCATAACAAGCATTGCCACTTAAAGGCTAACACAATACAATGAAAACTACTAGTAATAGAGCACCTGATGCTCCAAAACATTCACACTGGCCTACATGTACATGTTCCTGCCATGACAAATCTCTCAAAATGGAGAGAGCTCTCCAATTCTCTCTCCAATTTCCAGCTTCTATTTACCACATTGACTATCCTGTACTAGGGAGAATTTGGTTTGATATGAACTCACTAACATTTTTTGCTATATTGAGAATACACAGTACTTCCTGTTGTAGCACAGTGCCCTCTGCTGGCAAGGGCACTCTTGTACAAGAATAAGTCTGTTACATTAATGTGTGGTGCATCACGCAGTATAATGTTGTTGACATCACAGGATATGTTATTTTCAGGATATCCTGGTGCCCACTTTGGAACAAAAACGTTTTTGTTAATTTCCAAAGCCAAAGAGAAAAAAAAAGGAGGATTAGCTCCAGTTCTGGTAGGCAGAGGCCGGATAAGAAAACCTAGCCTATAGTTGGGGGTGGTAAATCAAATGACTAAAGACTTAAGTCAAGGACACAGCTCCCAGGTTTCTCAAATCAGGACCAAGACTATGCCTAAGACTAAGTAGAAATTGACCACCTACTACACCAGAACATAATCGGGCCTGTCACGTATGTAGAATGGGAGACATATCATCCTGGATGATATCCTGTTGACTGGAAGAAATGGCTAGAGAGTGCTGGCCTCTGGCTAAAGAGGAGCAAGTGCATGTTCATGAGCAGTGAGGGGCACAAAGTGGATTCCACAGAGCTGTATGCAGTGCATGAGAAGATAAAATCAATCCAAGAGGCACCCACACCTAACGTGACAGAGTTGAAAGCATATTCTGTTAGTTCCTGCCAAACCTGTCGACAGTTCTAGATCTAGTTTACTGTGCAAACACATAAAGTGGCAACAGGGCAACGAACACAGGGGCACTTTTGAACAGGTTAAAAAAGTGATGCAGTCAGATTTTGTCCATTATGATCCAGAGAAGGACATTATCTTGTACGGTACTGTCACATCACATACCGGGTGGAATGGAGAGATCCATAGGGCTCATGTTTACCATTGTGACAGATCACAAGCCTTTTCAGTGAGACGGGAGCTGTGCCACAAATGACATCCCCGCAGGAAAGGGCCATGGCAACAACGACGACCTTTGCCAGAGGAACCAAGCAGTAGTGCCTGAGGAGAGGGTACTCATGCTGGAAAACTCATCACACCCATGAGAGCAGAACAAGTAAGTACATGGACAGATAAAGATGCTTGTGTGAGGGAGATGGTGCAGAGAGGTTGGCAGTCAGAGGTGGAAGGGGCTGACTTTTAACCATACACTGCATGGAAAAACGAGCTGAGCGAGCAGAGTGGCTGTGTGCCCCATGGGTAGCACAAGAATTATCCCCAAGCTAGCTCAGAAAAATGTGTAAAGCAGCTAAATCAGTGCTATCCTTGGGCTTCATGAATGAAAGCCTAAGCCAGAAGTTTTGTGTGGTGGCCAAAGTTAGATAAGGAAGTGGAAGAAAACAGTGAAATCCTGCAACCTTTGTCAGAAACACAGGAGCATTCCCAGCACTGCTTATCTACTCCCCTGGATTGGCTGGATGAACCATAAACTATTTAAACTGTACACCTGTGATAACTCAACTAATAGGTGAATCATAGGCAGTCAAGCTGCATCATTATGCATGGGAAACATGGTATAATGTTACATGTGGTATACACCGGGCAAATTTTTGGCACGGTGCAAGCAGAAGTATTGTCTTTCGTTTGTCTGAGTTTTTATACATTTAATGTAATGTCTAATGGCAGAATGACAATTTTGGTTTAGGAGTTAGCATATGGAGTGAATATGATGCCAATACAACTTATATTTTTAGAGAGTCACAAATGTGAATGAAGTTTTGTGCACATTCAACTTTATATGAACAATAACTGTTCCCTGTGTCTGCGTCTACTTTCTGATCGGAGTTGCCGTCCTGGATAAAGTGGTCCCAGCAATATTTGTCACACACTCATTATATACAACATTGGTCCTTTGAGTTGGACCACAGTCCCTCATGCCTTATACTGACTTACACACTCATTATATCCAAGAGGTAGTCTAGTACTAGTTTGTGCCTGTGATGTGTGGCCAATTGGTAACTTCAGTGATTTTAGTTTTGAAGATTTTGCAGAATTTATTTAAGGGTTTGAGACATGACACAAATCTCCACCATCGCTACTGAAATCCATTGGAGGCCTACAGCGCTGGGAGACTGCCAAACACAGATCTGCAGTAGCAAGAACATCATTGAACAGCCACAGTAAGTGAATGGAGTCATTACAGTTGACAGTGTTGAGAGGTATGTTTTCTATGGCGACATAGCCTATGTGGAGAGTTTCAATTATGAATTTTTCATCATGTACTTCATATAAAAAACACACACACTGTGGTAGAATGCAAGTTTAATCAGTTGAGTTTATGCTTTATGTTTTTAGAAATGTACAACATTACAGGCATTGTCTATATAACGGTAAAGATAATATCACATATTTGTGCATTATTTAAAATTACATTAAAGTGTTGATGCCTGGGTTGCTATTGGTGAGGTCACAGAGCGACGTTTGTGACATCATGTTCAGGAATGAGATGTAACACTGGGATCCAAATGTCTGATATGTCAGTTACGGTTGATACGTGAGTGGGAGAGACGAGTTTTGAGTTTACGTAGAGGAACTGCTAGAATTTGCAGCAGCTGGTTCACCCTCTCGCTTCCAGAAACTATCTTCGTATCCTTTTCACCGTCGTTTTCCGAGCTGTTTCTGTAGCGACCCTTTCCATAATGTTGTCAGACATTTGGATAATAACGACTAACAATCTGAGCCGGAATCTGACAAAAACAAGCACTTTTAGTGGACGTACTTTGACCGGCCGAGTATACCTTTACGGATTACGTTGCCGCCATAGAGCCGCCGTTACGCGACTGCCGGTTGAGCCGATGGACCAGAGAAACTCAAAAACTTTTGGGATCTACTTAAAGGTATGAAAAGCGATTTTGTGTTTATATTCCAGAATGAAAGAGAGTGGGACCGAGACTGGCAGTAGATTCAATGAACCTAGGGACTCAGCGAAATGGTTGACTTGTATATTGTTTGAGGTGTGGACTGGATGCAAGAAAGACTCAAGCTGGGTGACTTGTATAATGTTTGAGGTGTGGGCTAGATGCAGGAAAGACTCAAGCTGGTGGGCTGGTTTTCCCTGCATCTGGCACTTGCCATTTTGGCTAAATGGTCAACTGCAGATACAAATGTTTTAAATTTGTGTCTTAGTCTTCCAGAAAGAAAGTGAGGGAGAACGAGACTGGCAGCAGATTCGCCAACCCTAGGGATTCAGCAGAATAACTGGCTTGTATATTGATTGTGGTGTGACCTGGTTGTCCCTAAGGTATTGGCTGGATGCAGGAAAGACTCAAGCTGGTGGGCTGGTTCTCTCTGCATCCAGCACAGGCTAGTATGGCTAAATGACCAACTGCAGCTGGAAATGTTTTAAACGATTGTGTTTGTTTTCCAGAATGAAAGAGTGTGGGACTGAGACTGGCAGTAGATTCGACGAACCTAGGGACTCAGCGGAATGGGTGACTTGTATATTGTTTGAGGTGTGGACTGGATGCAGGAAAGACTCAAGCTGGTGGGCTGGTTCTCCCTGCATCTGGCACCGGCCAGTATGGCTAAATGACCAACTGCAGCTGGAAATGTTTTAAACGATTGTGTTTGTATTACAGAATGAAAGAGTGTGGGACTGAGACTGGCAATAGATTCGACGAACCTAGGGACTCAGCGGAATGGGTGACTTGTATATTGTTTGAGGTGTGGACTGGATGCAAGAAAGACTCAAGCTGGGTGACTTGTATAATGTTTGAGGTGTGGGCTAGATGCAGGAAAGACTCAAGCTGGTGGACTGGTTCTCCCTGCATCTGGCACTTGCCATTTTTGCTAAATGGTCAACTGCAGATGAAAATGTTTTAAATTTGTGTCTTAGTCTTCCAGAATGAAAGTGAGGGGGAACGAGACTGGCAGCAGATTTGCCGACCCTAGGGATTCAGCAGAATAACTGGCTTGTATATTGATTGTGGTGTGGCGTGGTTGTCCCTAAGGTATTGGCTGGATGCAGGAAAGACTCAAGCTGGTGGGCTGGTTCTCCCTGCATCCGGCACCGGCTAGTATGGCTAAAGGACCAACTGCAGCTGGAAATGTTTTAAATGATTGTGTTTGTATTCCAGAATGAGTGTGGGACCGAGACTGGCAGTAGATTCGACGAACTTAGGGAGTCAGCGAAATGGGTGACTTGTATATTGTTTGAGGTGTGGACTGGATGCAGGAAAGACTCAAGCTGGTGGGCTGGTTCTAACTGCATCTGGCACCTGCCATCATGGCTAAATGGTCAACTGAAGATGTAAATGTTTTAAACTTGTGTCTTAGTCTTCCAGAAAGAAAGAGAGTGGGAACAAGTCTGGCAGCAGATTTGACGAACCTAGGGACTCAGCGAAATGCATGACTTGTATGTTGATTGTGGTGTGTCCTGGTTGTCCCTAAGGTATTGGTTGGATGCAGGAAAGACTCAAGCTGGTGGGCTGGTTCTCCCTGCATCCGGCACCGGCCAGTATGGCTAAATGACCAACTGCAGCTGGAAATGTTTTAAACGATTGTGTTTGTTTTCCAGAATGAAAGAGTGTGGGACTGAGACTGGCAGTAGATTCGACGAACCTAGGCACTCAGCGGAATGGGTGACTTGTATATTGTTTGAGGTGTGGACTGGATGCAGGAAAGACTCAAGCTGGTGGGCTGGTTCTCCCTGCATGTGGCACCGGCCAGTATGGCTAAAGGACCAACTGCAGCTGGAAATGTTTTAAACGATTGTGTTTGTATTCCAGAATGAGTGTGGGACCGAGACTGGCATTAGATTCGACGAACTTAGGGAGTCAGCGAAATGGGTGACTTGTATATTGTTTGAGGTGTGGACTGGATGCAGGAAAGACTCAAGCTGGTGGGCTGGTTCTCCCTGCATCTGGCACCTGCCATTATGGCTAAATGGTCAACTGCAGATGCAATTGTTTTAAATTTGTGTCTTAGTCTTGCAGAATGAAAGTGAGGGGGAACGAGACTGGCAGCAGATTCGCCGACCCTAGGGATTCAGCAGAATAGCTGGCTTGTATATTGATTGTGGTGTGGCCTGGTTGTCCCTAAGGTATTGGCTGGATGCAGGAAAGACTCAAGCTGGTGGGCTGGTTCTCCCTGCATCCGGCACCGGCCAGAATGGCTAAATGACCAACTGCAGCTGGAAATGTTTTAAACTGATTGTGTTTGTATTCCAGAATGAGTGTGGGACCGAGACTGGCATTAGATTCGACGAACTTAGGGAGTCAGCGAAATGGGTGACTTGTATATTGTTTGAGGTGTGGACTGGATGCAGGAAAGACTCAAGCTGGTGGGCTGGTTCTCCCTGCATCTGGCACCTGCCATTATGGCTAAATGGTCAACTGCAGATGCAATTGTTTTAAATTTGTGTCTTAGTCTTGCAGAATGAAAGTGAGGGGGAACGAGACTGGCAGCAGATTCGCCGACCCTAGGGATTCAGCAGAATAGCTGGCTTGTATATTGATTGTGATGTGGCCTGGTTGTCCCTAAGGTATTGGCTGGATGCAGGAAAGACTCAAGCTGGTGGGCTGGTTCTCCCTGCATCCGGCACCGGCCAGAATGGCTAAATGACCAACTGCTGCTGGAAATGTTTTAAATGATTGTGTTTGTCTTCCAGAATGAAAGAGATTGGGACCGAGACTGGGTGTAGATTCGCCGAACCTAGGGAGTCAGCGAAATGGGTGACTTGTATATCGTTTGAGGTGTGGACTGGATGCAGGAAGGCCTCAAGCTGGTGGGCTGGTTCTCCCTGCATCCGGCACCGGCCAGTATGGCTAAATGACCAACTGCAGCTGGAAATGTTTTAAACGATTGTGTTTGTATTCCAGAATGAGTGTGGGACCGAGACTGGCAGTAGATTCGACGAACTTAGGGAGTCAGCGAAATGGGTGACTTGTATATTGTTTGAGGTGTGGACTGGATGCAGGAAAGACTCAAGCTGGTGGGCTGGTTCTCCCTGCATCCGGCACCGGCCAGAATGGCTAAATGACCAACTGCAGCTGGAAATGTTTTAAATGATTGTGTTTGTCTTCCAGAATGAAAGAGATTGGGACCGAGACTGGGTGTAGATTCGCCGAACCTAGGGAGTCAGCGAAATGGGTGACTTGTATATTGTTTGAGGTGTGGACTGGATGCAGGAAAGACTCAAGCTGGTGGGCTGGTTCTCCCTGCATCTGGCACCTGCCATTATGGCTAAATGGTCAACTGCAGATGCAATTGTTTTAAATTTGTGTCTTAGTCTTGCAGAATGAAAGTGAGGGGGAACGAGACTGGCAGCAGATTCGCCGACCCTAGGGATTCAGCAGAATAGCTGGCTTGTATATTGATTGTGGTGTGGCCTGGTTGTCCCTAAGGTATTGGCTGGATGCAGGAAAGACTCAAGCTGGTGGGCTGGTTCTCCCTGCATCCGGCACCGGCCAGAATGGCTAAATGACCAACTGCAGCTGGAAATGTTTTAAATGATTGTGTTTGTCTTCCAGAATGAAAGAGATTGGGACCGAGACTGGGTGTAGATTCGCCGAACCTAGGGAGTCAGCGAAATGGGTGACTTGTATATCGTTTGAGGTGTGGACTGGATGCAGGAAGGCCTCAAGCTGGTGGGCTGGTTCTCCCTGCATCCGGCACCGGCTAGTATGGCTAAAGGACCAACTGCAGCTGGAAATGTTTTAAACGATTGTGTTTGTATTCCAGAATGAGTGTGGGACCGAGACTGGCAGTAGATTCGACGAACTTAGGGAGTCAGCGAAATGGGTGACTTGTATATTGTTTGAAGTGTGGACTGGATGCAGGAAAGACTCAAGCTGGTGGGCTGGTTCTAACTGCATCTGGCACCTGCCATCATGGCTAAATGGTCAACTGAAGATGTAAGTGTTTTAAACTGTGTGTCTTAGTCTTCCAGAAAGAAAGAGAGTGGGAACAATGTCTGGCAGGCAGATTCGACGAACCTAGGGACTCAGCGAAATGCGTGACTTGTATGTTGATTGTGGTGTGTCCTGGTTGTCCCTAAGGTATTGGTGGATGCAGGAAAGACTCAAGCTGGTGGGCTGGTTCTCCCTGCATCCGGCACCGGCCAGTATGGCTAAATGACCAACTGCAGCTGGAAATGTTTTAAACGATTGTGTTTGTATTCCAGAATGAAGAGTGTGGGACTGAGACTGGCAGTAGATTCGACGAACCTAGGGACTCAGCGGAATGGGTGACTTGTATATTGTTTGAGGTGTGGACTGGATGCAGGAAAGACTCAAGCTGGTGGGCTGGTTCTCCCTGCATGTGGCACCGGCCAGTATGGCTAAAGGACCAACTGCAGCTGGAAATGTTTTAAACGATTGTGTTTGTATTCCAGAATGAGTGTGGGACCGAGACTGGCATTAGATTCGACGAACTTATAGAGTCAGCGAAATGGGTGACTTGTATATCGTTTGAGGTGTGGACTGGATGCAGGAAGGCCTCAAGCTGGTGGGCTGGTTCTCCCTGCATCCGGCACCGGCTAGTATGGCTAAAGGACCAACTGCAGCTGGAAATGTTTTAAATGATTGTGTTTGTCTTCCAGAATGAAAGAGATTGGGACCGAGACTGGGTGTAGATTCGCCGAACCTAGGGAGTCAGCGAAATGGGTGACTTGTATATCGTTTGAGGTGTGGACTGGATGCAGGAAGGCCTCAAGCTGGTGGGCTGGTTCTCCCTGCATCCGGCACCGGCCAGTATGGCTAAATGACCAATTGCAGCTGGAAATGTTTTAAACGATTGTGTTTGTATTCCAGAATGAGTGTGGGACCGAGACTGGCAGTAGATTCGACGAACTTAGGGAGTCAGCGAAATGGGTGACTTGTATATTGTTTGAGGTGTGGACTGGATGCAGGAAAGACTCAAGCTGGTGGGCTGGTTCTCCCTGCATCCGGCACCGGCCAGAATGGCTAAATGACCAACTGCAGCTGGAAATGTTTTAAATGATTGTGTTTGTCTTCCAGAATGAAAGAGATTGGGACCGAGACTGGGTGTAGATTCGCCGAACCTAGGGAGTCAGCGAAATGGGTGACTTGTATATCGTTTCAGGTGTGGACTGGATGCAGGAAGGCCTCAAGCTGGTGGGCTGGTTCTCCCTGCATCCGGCACCGGCCAGTATGGCTAAATGACCAACTGCAGCTGGAAATGTTTTAAACGATTGTGTTTGTATTCCAGAATGAAAGAGTGTGGGACCGAGACTGGCAGTAGATTCGACGAACCTAGGGACTCAGCGAAATGGGTGACTTGTATATTGTTTGAGGTGTGGACTGGATGCAGGAAAGACTCAAGCTGGTGGGCTGGTTCTCCCTGCATCCCGGACCGGCCAATTTTGGCTAAATGGCCCAAATGCAGGGAAATGTTTTAAATTTGGTGTTTCCCAAAGGAAGTGGGGGACCGGAGAAATGCGCATAAATTTCCGAACCTAGGGATCAGCGAAATGGGTGACTTGTTTTTGTTTGAGTGTGGCTGGGGTGCAGGAAAGGACTCAAGCTGGTGGCTGGTTCTCCCTGCATTGGCACCGGCCAGTATGGCTAAAGGACCAACTGCAGCTGGAAATGTTTTTAAACGATTGTGTTTGTATTCCAGAATGAATGTGGGACCAGCTGGCAGAGATTCGACGACCTTTGGGTCAGCGAAATGGTGACTTGTATATTTGTTTGAAGGTGGCTGGATGCGGGAAAAACTCAAGCGGTGGGCTGTTTCGTCATCGGACCCAATGGTAAATGCAATGAGTGAATGTTTTAAATTGTGTTTGTTTCAGAAGAAAGGGGGACAGCTGGCAGCAATTCCCCACCTAGGGATCAGGAAAAGGGGGCTTGTATTTGATTGGTGGGGCCCTTTTTGGGTCAGGAAGACAGCTGGTGGCTGGTTCTCCTGCAATGGCACGCAGTATGGTAAAGCCAACTGCAGCTGGAAAGTTTTAACATTGTGTTGTATTCCAGAAGAGTGTGGGACAATGCAAGATCGACGAACTAGGGGTCAGCGAATGGGTGACTTTATATTGTTGAGGTGGACTGGAGCAGGAAGACTCAGCTGTGGGCTGTCTCCCGCATTGGCACCCCATATGCTAAGGCAACGCATGAATGTTTAAATTGTGTTTGTTCAGAATGAAATGGGGACGGACTGCAAGATGCCGACCCAATTAAATAGCTTTTTAATGGTGTTGTTTGTTAGGTTGGCTGATGCAGGAAAGACTCAAGCTGGTGGGCTGGTTCTCCTCATCGGCACCGCAATGGCTAAATGCACTGCAGGAATGTTTTAAATTGTGTTTGTTTCAAATGAAAGGGGACGAGACTGCGTAGATTCGCGAACCTAGGGATCAGGAATGGTGCTTGTATATTGTTTGAGTGTGGACTGGATCAGGAAGCTCAACTGGTGGCTGGTTCCCTGCATCGGCACGAATGGCTAAAGCAACGAGGAAATGTTTAATTGTGTTTGTCTTCCAGAAAAGAGATGGGACCCAGGCTGGGGATTCGCGAACCTAGGAAGCGAAATGGTGACTTTATATCGTTTAGGTTGGTGATGCGAAGCTCAGCTGTGGGCTGGTTTTCCCCGCATCCGCACCGCAGAGGCTAAAGTAAGCTGGAAATTTTTAAAGTTGTTTTGTTTCCAAAAGGTGGGACAACCGGGGAGATTCGGAACTAGGATCAGGAAATGGTGACTTTATATTGTTTGAGGTGTGGATGGATGCAGGAAAAAACTCAAGCTGTGGCGTTCTCCCTCATCCGCACGGCCAGATGGCTAAATACCAAGCGCTGGAAAGTTTTAAGATGTGTTGTTTCAGAATAAGTGGGGACCGAGACGGAGATCGCGAACTAGGGAGTCAGCGAATGGTGACTTGTAATTTTTGGGTGTGACTGGATGAGAAGCTCAGCTGGTGGGTGGTTCTCCCTGCATCCGGCACCGGCCAGAATGGCTAAATGACCAACTGCAGCTGGAAATGTTTTAAATGATTGTGTTTGTCTTCCAAAAAGAAAGAGAGTGGGAAAGAGTCTGGCAGCAGATTCGCCGAACCTAGGGATTCAGCGAAAAGCTGATTGTATTTGATTGTGGTGTGGCCTGGTTGTCCCTAAGGTTTTGGGTTTGGTTTGCAGGAAAGACTCAAGCTGGTGGGCGGGTTCTCCCTGCATCCGGCACCGGCCAGTATGGTAAATGACAACTGCAGTGGAAATTTTTTTAAAGATTGTGTTTATTTCCAGAATAAAAGAGATTGGGACCGAAAACTGGGTGTAGATTCCCGAACCTAGGGATCAGCGAAATGGTGGGACTTGTATATCGTTTGAGGTGTGGGAACTGGATGCAGGAAAGACTCAAGCTGGTGGGCTGTTTCTCCCTGCATGTGGCACCGGCCAGTATGGCTAAAGGACCAACTGCAGCTGGAAATGTTTTAAACGATTGTGTTTGTATTCCAGAATGAGTGTGGGACCGAGACTGGCATTAGATTCGACGAACTTAGGGAGTCAGCGAAATTCGCCGACCCTAGGGATTCAGCAGAATAACTGGCTTGTATATTGATTGTGGTGTGGCCTGGTTGTCCCTAAGGTATTGGCTGGATGCAGCAAAGACTCAAGCTGGTGGGCTGGTTCTCCCTGCATCCGGCACCGGCCAGTATGGCTAAAGGACCAACTGCAGCTGGAAATGTTTTAAACGATTGTGTTTGTATTCCAGAATGAGTGTGGGACCGAGACTGGCATTAGATTCGACGAACTTAGGGAGTCAGCGGAATGGGTGAATTGTATATTGCTTGAGGTGTGGACTGGATGCAGGAAAGACTCAAGCTGGTGGGCTGGTTCTCCCTGCATCTGGCACCTGCCATTATGGCTAAATGGTCAACTGCAGATGCAATTGTTTTAAATTTGTGTCTTAGTCTTGCAGAATGAAAGTGAGGGGGAACGAGACTGGCAGCAGATTCGCCGACCCTAGGGATTCAGCAGAATAGCTGGCTTGTATATTGATTGTGGTGTGGCCTGGTTGTCCCTAAGGTATTGGCTGGTTGCAGGAAAGACTCAAGCTGGTGGGCTGGTTCTCCCTGCATCCGGCACCGGCCAGAATGGCTAAATGACCAACTGCAGCTGGAAATGTTTTAAATGATTGTGTTTGTCTTCCAGAATGAAAGAGATTGGGACCGAGACTGGGTTTAGATCCGCCGAACCTAGGGATTCAGCAGAATAACTGGCTTGTATATTGATTGTGGTGGGGCCTGGTTGTCCCTAAGGAATTGGCTGGATGCAGCAAAGACTCAAGCTGGTGGGCTGGTTCTCCCTGCATCCGGCACCGGCTAGTATGGCTAAATGACCAACTGCAGCTGGAAATGTTTTAAATGATTGTGTTTATCTTCCAGAATGAAAGAGATTGGGACCGAGACTGGGTGTAGATTCGCCGAACCTAGGGACTCAGCGAAATGGGTGACTTGTATATCGTTTGAGGTGTGGACTGGATGCAGGAAAGACTCAAGCCGGTGGGCTGGTTCTAACTGCATCTGGCACCTGCCATCATGGATAAATGGTCAACTGAAGATGTAAATGTTTTAAACTTGTGTCTTAGTCTTCCAGAAAGAAAGAGAGTGGGAACAAGTCTGGCAGCAGATTCGACGAACCTAGGGACTCAGCGAAATGCGTGACTTGTATGTTGATTGTGTTGTGTCCTGGTTGTCCCTAAGGTATTGGTTGGATGCAGGAAAGACTCAAGCTGGTGGGCTGGTTCTCCCTGCATCCGGCACCGGCCAGTATGGCTAAATGACCAGCTGTAGCTGGAAATGTTTTAAACGATTGTGTTTGTATTCCAGAATGAGTGTGGGACTGAGACTGGCAGTAGATTCAACGAACTTATGGAGTCAGCGAAATTCGCCGACCCTAGGGATTCAGCAGAATAACTGGCTTGTATATTGATTGTGGTGTGGCCTGGTTGTCCCTAAGGTATTGGCTGGATGCAGCAAAGACTCAAGCTGGTGGGCTGGTTCTCCCTGCATCCGGCACCGGCCAGTATGGCTAAAGGACCAACTGCAGCTGGAAATGTTTTAAACGATTGTGTTTGTATTCCAGAATGAGTGTGGGACCGAGACTGGCATTAGATTCGACGAACTTAGGGAGTCAGCGGAATGGGTGAATTGTATATTGCTTGAGGTGTGGACTGGATGCAGGAAAGACTCAAGCTGGTGGGCTGGTTCTCCCTGCATCTGGCACCTGCCATTATGGCTAAATGGTCAACTGCAGATGCAATTGTTTTAAATTTGTGTCTTAGTCTTGCAGAATGAAAGTGAGGGGGAACGAGACTGGCAGCAGATTCGCCGACCCTAGGGATTCAGCAGAATAGCTGGCTTGTATATTGATTGTGGTGTGGCCTGGTTGTCCCTAAGGTATTGGCTGGTTGCAGGAAAGACTCAAGCTGGTGGGCTGGTTCTCCCTGCATCCGGCACCGGCCAGAATGGCTAAATGACCAACTGCAGCTGGAAATGTTTTAAATGATTGTGTTTGTCTTCCAGAATGAAAGAGATTGGGACCGAGACTGGGTGTAGATTCGCCGAACCTAGGGATTCAGTAGAATAACTGGCTTGTATATTGATTGTGGTGTGGCCTAGTTGTCCCTAAGGAATTGGCTGGATGCAGCAAAGACTCAAGCTGGTGGGCTGGTTCTCCCTGCATCCGGCACCGGCTAGTATGGCTAAATGACCAACTGCAGCTGGAAATGTTTTAAATGATTGTGTTTGTATTCCAGAATGAGTGTGGGACCGAGACTGGCAGTAGATTCGACGAACTTAGGGAGTCAGCGAAATTCGCCGACCCTAGGGATTCAGCAGAATAACTGGCTTGTATATTGATTGTGGTGTGGCCTGGTTGTCCCTAAGGTATTGGCTGGATGCAGCAAAGACTCAAGCTGGTGGGCTGGTTCTCCCTGCATCCGGCACCGGTTAGTATGGCTAAAGGACCAACTGCAGCTGGAAATGTTTTAAACGATTGTGTTTGTATTCCAGAATGAGTGTGGGACCGAGACTGGCAGTAGATTCGACGAACTTAGGGAGTCAGCGAAATGGGTGACTTGTATGTTGATTGTGGTGTGTCCTGGTTGTCCCTAAGGTATTGGTTGGATGCAGGAAAGACTCAAGCTGGTGGGCTGGTTCTCCCTGCATCCGGCACCGGCCAGTATGGCTAAATGACCAACTGCAGCTGGAAATGTTTTAAACGATTGTGTTTGTATTCCAGAATGAAAGAGTGTGGGACTGAGACTGGCAGTAGATTCGACGAACCTAGGGACTCAGCGGAATGAGTGACTTGTATATTGTTTGAGGTGTGGACTGGATGCAGGAAAGACTCAAGCTGGTGGGCTGGTTCTCCCTGCATGTGGCACCGGCCAGTATGGCTAAAGGACCAACTGCAGCTGGAAATGTTTTAAACGATTGTGTTTGTATTCCAGAATGAAAGAGATTGGGACCGAGACTGGTTGTAGATTCGCCGAACCTAGGGATTCAGCAGAATAACTGGCTTGTATATTGATTGTGGTGTGGCCTGGTTGTCCCTAAGGAATTGGCTGGATGCAGCAAAGACTCAAGCTGCTGGGCTGGTTCTCCCTGCATCCGGCACCGGCTAGTATGGCTAAATGACCAACTGCAGCTGGAAATGTTTTAAATGATTGTGTTTATCTTCCAGAATGAAAGAGATTGGGACCGAGACTGGGTGTAGATTCGCCGAACCTAGGGACTCAGCGAAATGGGTGACTTGTATATCGTTTGAGGTGTGGACTGGATGCAGGAAAGACTCAAGCTGGTGGGCTGGTTCTAACTGCATCTGGCACCTGCCATCATGGATAAATGGTCAACTGAAGATGTAAATGTTTTAAACTTGTGTCTTAGTCTTCCAGAAAGAAAGAGTGGGAACAAGTCTGGCAGCAGATTCGACGAACCTAGGGACTCAGCGAAATGCGTGACTTGTATGTTGATTGTGGTGTGTCCTGGTTGTCCCTAAGGTATTGGTTGGATGCAGGAAAGATTCCAGCTGGTGGGCTGGTTCTCCCTGCATCCGGCACCGGCCAGTATGGCTAAATGACCAGCTGCAGCTGGAAATGTTTTAAACGATTGTGTTTGTATTCCAGAATGAGTGTGGGACTGAGACTGGCAGTAGATTTAACGAACTTATGGAGTCAGCGAAATTCGCCGACCCTAGGGATTTAGCAGAATAACTGGCTTGTATATTGATTGTGGTGTGGCCTAGTTGTCCCTAAGGTATTGGCTGGATGCAGCAAAGACTCAAGCTGGTGGGCTGGTTCTCCCTGCATCCGGCACCGGCTTGTATGGCTAAAGTACCAACTGCAGTTGGAAATGTTTTAAACGATTGTGTTTGTATTCCAGAATGAAAGAGATTGGGACCGAGACTGGGTGTAGATTCGACGAACTTAGGGAGTTAGCGAAATGGGTGACTTGTATATCGTTTGAGGTGTGGACTGGATGTAGGAAAGACTCAAGCTGGTGGGCTGGTTGTCCGTGCATCTGGCACCTGCTAAATGGCTAACTGCAGTTGGAAACTTTTTAAATGTGTGCTCCAGAATGAAAGAGTGGGAACGAGACTGGCAGCAGGTTCGCCAACCCTAAGGACTCAGCTGAATAGCTGACTTGTATATTGGGGGTTGGAAAGCTATCCTGCCTGTGTGTTACAGGACTTTGATGAGCTTCAAACCTGAAGAGACCTCAATCTTGGTCTTTATAGAGTTAATGTTGCTCCAGGTAAGTTTAAAAAAAAAAGGACGTTAACAGGTAGATAGGTAAGTAAGTGGTGCAATGAGTCAATTTGAAAGTAAATAAGCAGGTAAGTAAGCAAGGAAATGTGTCTGTCAGTAAAACATAAGCAGGTCTTAGTGTGTATACATGTCAAATGTTAGGTCTGTCCAAAAAGGTTGGTGATATTTCTACAGGTATTTTATAAAACAGGTAATTAAGCAAATAAGTAAAGGTTCAAATTAACAATTAAACAGGTAAATAGAATGGGAGGTAAACAGTTAAACATGTTGTTACGTCCCTAGCTCGAGGATGAGGGAGCAACATAAAAACCAGATGTAGTTGGTAGTGCAAAGTAGTTTATTAACTTAAAGTTTGGCAATTTAACAAAGGGAGGTGAGGCAAAAGACAACTAAGGGACGGGCGAAGGGTGTTGTTCAAATCAAAAAAGGAATAGAACCAAAAGGGCACTCTAACAGAGGTATATTTCTAACCTAAACAAAAGTAACGAGAAAATAAAGCCTCACTATTCTAACCAGAACCAGAACCAAAACCCAACAGAACAACACCCCTGAACCTAGTGAACCTAGACACAGTTTTGCTGCCAGTGTTCTTGCAGTCAGTTTTTAAAGCTCACCTGGCCCAATTCCCAGTACACAGCTCACTCACCTCTCAAACCCAAGTTTTCACCTAACACACATAATATACAGTCACTCCCAAATACCCGGCAGACCGTCTCTTGATTGTTGAGCTGGACCAGCTTATAAAGGCACCGCCCCAGGAAATCCCTCAGGATTGGCCGAGTCTCCTGGGTGCCGCACCAATCCAGCTGCAGAGTTCCGGGAAGTGGAGCCAATCGCAGGCAGGAGATCCCACATCTGGATTAGCATAACCGACACAGAGAACACACACATAGTCTGAAGGCCGAGGGCCGTAACACATGTATATATCTAAGTTGATTAATAAGTAACAAGCAGATTTGCGCTTTATATAAACAAATAAATAATGGGCAAGTGGGTTCAGTGTTCCCTCGACGCCCCCGTCTGAACCAGAACCCCCGTACTAGGAAGAACCTTGACACCACTCCCTTTCCCCACATTGTTAATAAATAACTTTTTTTAACCTCAAACCCAGATCTCAGTGTCTTTTCCCCAGACTTATAGTGCCTCTCCAGAGCTGAGTGTCACAGTATGGATGTGTACAGTATGTTAGACCTGTCCCCATAGATCTAACTATAGGTAGAAAGCAGGTAGGTTAGCTGGTAAATCAGTAAATAAGCTGTTACATGACGAAGTAAATGAGCAAGTAAGTAAATAGTCAGGTTAGCAAAAATTGTATTACTGTATTACACAAATATGTAAGTAGGTCAACAAGTAAATAAGTAACAAGCATGTTTATGTGTGTGTATGCATGTATATGATAATTGTGTCCCAGAGAGGAGGTCATATTTTGACATAAAAGTTTAAATACTGAATAAAGTAAACAGGTAAGCGAGGAAACAATTAAAGTAGGTAAAAAAAAAAAGCAGGTAAGTAAATAAACAAATCTGTCTAAACAACAACTTGACAGACTTGCCATGGGATGCCACTGTGAGACAAATAATATATATATAAATGGAGAATATTTAACACGTCAGCTAGGAGTGGACGTCCTTCTAAAATAAGAGTCACAAGAAAAATATTAAAACTAGTAAAAAACAACAACAACAACAACCCAAGAATAACATCCAGAGATCTACAAGCCTCCATTGCTGCAACTGATGTCAACAATAAGAACACTGAATAGAAATGGCTTTCATGCAAGTGTCGAGGCCTATGTTTAATATTCATTAGATTCCCTATATTCTTTTATTATCTTATAATATTCCATATACTATTTTATTATCCTATATTTCTTTGTAATCTTTATTATTATAGAATCCTTTAGAGTCTTTATTATGCAGTAGGTATTAGCCTTTGTATGCACTCGGTAAAATACCAATATGATCTTCTTGTGATTACCATTTTACTGACATGCTTCATTTAGGATATGTGTGCTTACTTTATATTCATCTTCATTCATACATACATTCATACATATGTTAACAACAAGACACCTCACCCTTTGTGCTGTATCTGTTCAATGTCCCGGTCAGGCTCAGGATGCCTCAAGAGCAAAACACTGATAAAGCCCCACTCTCAGATTGGTAATCTCCATTGACGTACCCCAGGGCCCCTACTGTATGTCTCTCTGTTCATCATATCATATATAATGTTGTCTATATTATTTTTCTTCAGAGCAAACCTTCATAGACTTTGACTTTGAACACATTAAACTGAGTGAGGTCCCTTGTTTTCCTCGACTGAAGCCAGGAAGAACCACTACTGTCTAAAAAGAACAAAGATCCCTGTCTTCAGATAGTGAATGTGTGAAGAGCAAAAGTTTATTTCAGAAGATACTGTACATTAATTGAACAAAATGCAAGGGTGCCAATAATCTTGGCCAGAACTGTATGAGCACGTTAGGCAGTCGCGTCTGCCTGTAAGACAGCGTTGAGGGCTAAAATGCCCGAGCCATGTTTCCATAAGGCGTCAGCTACGGAACTGTTCCTAGGGCAACGCGTCGAAGCTTTCCCAGGAGGATCATGGGAATCATTTTAGGCTGCTGAAGCGGAGGGAAATTCGAAATATCTCATGATTCTGGTATAAAACGTATGGTTACATTGTACATTTTACTCAATCGATTGTTGCGTTTACACATGTGAGAAATGTTTTTTTTAAAAAGCTTCGCGCAATAGCCAAAATAAGCTAAGCAACATTAGCTAACGCTAGCTAGTATCATCCGTTCACACAATGTAAACAAGACATAACGTTAGGTACCTTAACGTTGGCAGTGCAGTTTCATTATAGTTGTCGTTCCATTGTGATTTGAAATGTGTCACTTTATCCAGTAGACATTTAATGATAAAACTGTATTCGAATAACCAATCTTTATATTCGTATTGCATCCAATTGGCTTGTCGTTTGTTATTCAAAAAGCTAAATTAGCATCGATTTGCTTGTCCATTTAGCGGGACCCTGTAGTCCCTGAATACTTGATCGACGGACGAGATTGATGCCGACTGTTAAAAATGGAGGTCAAGTTGGAGGTTGTTTTGTCATCCAGCATCAAAAGGAAGAAACCGTGGCCGCGATTCTGCTGGCTCGGGCAGGTAAATAGATTAAAGTTACTATGACGTTAACTTAGTTGGTTAACCTGGCTAAGCATCGAGAGTGATTGTATAACCTCATTTCACTCTAGGAGAAGGAGTCTGTTTTCCTGTTGGATGACAAGCGGATAAGTGAGATCAACATGGTGTCTGGCCGCACCAAGAAAAGGACCCCTAAACTCTATCCCTTGCTCACCAGTGTGGTTACAATGGCTGCATCCCAGAATGGTGGGTTTAACCTCTCAAGTCCAAACAATGCATCATCGACAATCTGATCACACTACTAGCTTCTTCTTGTTTTTCAGGTGTGTGGCTTTCTGGGCTGTTAGCCTCAGGAGAGCTTTTTCTATGGAACAGGGATAAAGACTTATTAAAGACTGCCACAGCTGTCCCAGAAGTAGCCCAACTGATAAGTGCTGCTCAAGGTATTTTCTAACGTGTCTCTTAAACTGCACAAGGAACCAGCATGCTTTAAGTGTACAATAATCATCCCAAAGAAAAACACTATTAGCCGATTACAGGCTTGTTGCTTTGACCATGATCATTTTAGGTTTTTGAGCATCTAGTGGGCAACATGGGATGAGCAAATTAAACATGACATGTACAACTAACTTACCCTGGATTTCTAAGTGACTGTATAGTGCAAGTTGCAAGCAAGGAAATTCCAATCATGTCTGTTACATGACAATAAAATAGGAAATCTTAAATCCATGGATGCATGTGTGTATTTTCACAGGGATAGGCACACGTCTGTCGCTCCAGGTTTCAGGGGATGGGATGCGTGTGCTCCTGGTAGCCCTAACAGGGCAGGTATGCCTTTGGGAGTGTGTGGATGTCAGGGATTTGACAGGGGTACGAGATGCCACTGCCAGGGGAAACTGGTCTCAGATACAGCCTGCTGAAGATGCCGTTCTGCCTTCTTCAAAAGACAAAGAAGCATCCCAACACAGCATCTTTGTGAAAACAGAGGTATGTATACTAATTAGAATATATTTTGTTGTAAATATGTTTGTATTTAGTGACGATCAATTACTCCACTACCTTCACTCTTGGTTTATTTGTTATCTGCCTACTCATTTGTATCTCCCCCAAAACTCCTTTACAGGCTATGGGTGCTGCCTGCTTATTAGCATTTGTTTTCACATCTGGGGAGAAGCTAACTATCACCTGCCTGAAAATTCAGTGGGATGAGGGCCATGTGAGAAGAGTTGGGTGAGTGGACTGGTCCATGTGACTCTTACTAATATGTGACACTTGGCACTTGGCTATTACAATAGGTAAAGGAAACTTTCCACTTAAAGTCAGGCTTAAACCTTTGTGAACTCTACAGGGTGTGGTAATTATTCCATATATTACAGAAGAATAACCTTATAAAAGCCTCATCTAAATCCTCAAATCTTAATGAAGACATCCCAAATAAAGCACATGTAGTAATAAAGCAGATATATTTTCTTCTTTAGCAGTGATGACTTGGAGTAAACGTCTCCTATAGTCACTGATCTGTGTCTGGCATCTTCCTTGAGGGATTTTCTCCCACTCCTCCTTACAGAACTCAGCTCAACTCAGTGAGGTTTGAGGGTGTCTCACATGAACAGCCACTTCAGGTCCAGCATCTCAGTTGGATGTAGGTCAGGACTTTGAATTGGCCAATCCAAAACACTAGGTGATATTTTAGAAGGATGTCCACTTCTCGGCAGAGTGTCTGTTAAATGCTCTCCATTTGTATTTTATTTGTCTCAGAGTGGACTGAGGGAGCTCAAATCTTTTTGACTTTATAACCTTTCCCACACTGATGTGCACCCACTACCCACTACTCACTACTACATGTTCTTTATTTGGGATGTCTTCATTAAGATTTAAGGTTTAGATAAGGTTTTCTATTAAGTTATTCCTCTAATAATTACTACACCCTGTTCACAAACTTTCAAGCATGACTGTACTTGATTTAACTAATGCAAAAGGAGGTTCACTTATTTTTGCACCTGCACTAATTCCCTTTAAGCTATTTTCATTTTACTACATGTACAATTCCCTTTAAAACATATGAACTTAAATATAGATCCAGTTAAGAAAATGCTCATTTTGATTAAATAAGGATTGCATGGTAGAAAGTCAAAATGTCTTTATTTGCAGAAGGGGTTCACAACCATTCAAGTATGACTGTAGATCTTAAATGTGACTCCTTTTCTCTATAGTTCTGTGGGATACAGCATACAATGGGCCAGTAAGACATACGCCATGTCTCGTCTCACTCCACCCTGTCACCCAGTGAAGTCCAGAGGGGCACTGGTGCCAGCTTTCTCTCCTGATGGCCAACTATTAGCCATAGTCCTGAACCAGAGAGACCCTAGGGTGAACACCTGGCCCTCTATCTCTATTTTTCCCTCTTCACTTGTTCTGTCCTTTTACTCCTATTACATCACTCTCTATGAAAGCATACATTAATGCTTCTATAGAAATGTGTAACATTTTTTTGTGTTTCTTGTTTTTGAATGTAGGCTACTCAGGTTCTCTTTGTTAGCACACAAAATTTTG
The DNA here is from genome assembly GCA_034670385.1 of Hoplostethus mediterraneus. Lineage (NCBI taxonomy): Eukaryota > Metazoa > Chordata > Actinopteri > Trachichthyiformes > Trachichthyidae > Hoplostethus > Hoplostethus mediterraneus. Next base: position 1,023,635 of record JAXDDW010000132.1, on the reverse strand, counting down.
TCTCAATATCCAGTGGACTGGGAGGATGTGGCAGCAAGAAACTGGATATCCCCTCTAAATATATAAGGTACAGCATGAGTGAATAAAAAGCAATTTTGAAACACAATCATATCACACCTGAGGGAACAAAAGTTCAATACACAGGGGAAAATAAATTTTCCACTCGTTGATATATAATTACATGATATAGACTCTGCTAGCAGCTGGGGTGATGTCACTTTGCAGACGGCAACATGCCAAGTTCAATATTGGAGAAAAAAACAGTGACCAACAATTACCTTCCATCGTCGAGTTGATTGGCTGTCTGACAGGTTTTTGTCAGACAGCTTTTTTTGAGGTCAGACTGCCCCCTTGTCCGTCTAGCAGTCAAGTGGATGAGGAAAAGGGCGTGTGGTGTGTTCAGCAACCGCTGACTGAGATTAGTCTGTGGATAACATAATGTGATGCGTACCTTAGGCACAGCGCTAAAGATCAACTGAGATCAATTACTATGCATTGACCAACTTTTTAATTTGTGGCGGCCATGCTGATATCGTGGCAGTGTGCCACAGATGATAGAGAAAAAAGTTGTATGTTTAGAAACGCAACCAGCTGTTGTATAACCAGGTATTGGTGCCTAATGGCCACCCAAAAGCCCTCTGTAGTTGAAAGTATTTGCTTCGTTTACAAGGGACTTACTTTATTTATCTTCTCTTTTAGATCCTACTGGGTGGGCAGTGTGAGCTGGGCACCAGGTGGGCTTTTCCTGGCCTGTGTTCTAAAGAGAGGCTCCCTTCTTATGCTGTCTCGCCTTGGTGGGCTTCTCTCTCTGTCAAGCTCTGGTTGCAATGTTGACTTTGGGCCTGCGCACTTCCTACCCCTGCACCCTCTGGTCACTTACCGGTATATGTTTGAAACATTTCACTCATCACTTCGTAGCCATTGTTACAAGTCATTAAGCTGATCTTTTTTATTCTGCTCCTTCATCTGGAGTCATCTTCCTTAGCTATTTCTTCACTGTTGCTTTTCAATGTGACATTTCATTTGTTTCTTTGATCTAGTTCTTGTGTCGTAAGCATGAATGTCGTGTGTAACTCGACATAATCTCTGACTCTATTTAAAGCCCCAGGAAACTTGGCTTGAAATAGTATATATGAATATATGATATCAAAGTTTATTGTCTAATTAAGCATCCACAAAAATCTGAGTGAAAATAAACGTTCAAATATTACAAAACCTAGTTCAAATGAGTGGGGGGTTCAGAACAGTGGGGTTGAATTGGGCGTGGGCAGCTTGACAGTTTGACATGGGCGGAGATATCCATCGTGTCAGGATGTCAATCAAATCCTGATCTGACACGCCTACACAGTCCTGAGAAATGGTCTAAACAGCTAAATGAGCTGTTTTTGAACGAGGTTTTCTAATATTTCTGAACGTTTATTTTCACTCAGATTTTTGTGGATGCTTAATTAGACACTAAACTTTGATATCATATATTCATTTTTACTATTTTAAGCCAAGTTTCCTGGGGCTTTAAGTGTTCTACTTCCTCTCTGTCATCAACCTTTGCTGTTTTTGCACCAACTACCCTTTCCCTCTGCAGGCCACCAATGTCTGCAAGGAAAGGGGAGGCCTCTCTGTCCAGCTCTAGTATGTCTGTGCGGGATGTCCTAAGGCAACGCTATTCTGTGACCTGGCATCCACGGCTCTTCTACCTCATTGTATCTGATGGCTACATGGCCACAGTTTTGAGGGTGCCAGAGAGGCCTTCCCCCGCCCTGCTGCTTAAGGCTCTACTACAGGACATAAGCAAGGACCTAGAGAAGGCCAGTCGGATGCTGGACAAATCACAGGTGGTAAACCAGGGACTTCTGGAAGTGGGCATATGGGTCTCGTTTTTGCTTCAAGCAGCAAATTATTTTTCTTGTATTTTTACATGCATTAATGAATTTAGAGTGGTGAAATGAGTAGCAGAGAGATGGTAGAGGAACAGAAGAATATAGTAGAGGAGATTGTTTATATAAATCAACCCAAAGAAGGTGAATTGAGAATAACAGTCTCATTCCCTCACATTCAGGATTGGTGAAATCATGACCTATGAACAACAAGCAGTTATGTAGATTCCTTTAACCATCGCCAATATTTAATGAAATTATTACTTCAAAATAGTTATTAGTGATTTGATTTCCTGTTATGAATTAGGGAATCTAAATGATCTCACCCTGGACAGATTATTTTTCTACCTCCAACTTTGATCATATTAGTGTAATTTGCAGCAAAACAGAGCAGATGAGTGCTTACTATGTAGTATTGTAGGTTTAACTTAGTAATTGATGCTCTCATGATCAACTTTCTCAAACCAACCCCCATTTAATTTCTCTAATTGTTACTGAATAATAATGTTTAATGTTACCTGTCAAACCTGTCTAAGTGAAGTTGCCTAGCTTATACCACCTCCACATGACTTTTCACAGTAAACCTGCCACTAGATAAAACTTTCTGCAGGGCTCTCATACGGTTTCCTCCTCCTTCTTTTTTTTTTAGATTCATGCGAGGGCATGGTTGGAGTCAGTGTCTTGCAAGAATCTGGGCAGCATCCTGGAGGAGCTCAGACCCATTGTTATATCTGGGCCTAACACCACAGAGTCAGCCACTTCACCAGCCACAGATGGATCCACTTTACCCCTCTTCCTGCAGGACCATGGGACCATGACTGGCACTAAGGAGCTGCTTCAAAAAGCACAGGTCTGTCAGTTAGTATAAGCTAGAATCTAGATAACAGGTCTGGCATTAGCTTGAATCAATTGAACGCTTGATTTATTTCTTATTTGTCTATAACTTTCTATTTGTATGTTTGGTTTACTAGGCTTTTTTTGAGGATGATTCTGATTTGGACGGACCACCTGCTGGTTCCCATGTGGAGGACTGTGGTCATTTGGAGTTTGCTTCAATGTTTGACACGCTTCATGCCAGGTTGGACACACAGACTGGCCCTGGACCTGTTACTGATCCTCACGAAAAGGCCTTTGTTGATTCAGAGAGGAAGACTCCTCTTCTTCGTGAACTTGGCCGGATCCAGGGTAACTTGTTAAAAGCCTGGGCTTTGGGGGTGTCTCTAGGAAGCACCGTGGAACACAGACATCGTCTGCTGAAGTACACCCTCCACTGTGTGGTGCGATTTGCTGCGTTGCTCCGTTTGATCCCTAGCTCCGTGGTCCACACAGGGAAAAAGAACATCTCCTTTTCTTCTCGCCTCCTGCACCTTCTCAAAGCCCTTCTTTCTTTTCTTCCCTGGGATGCTACTCACTCAGATGGGCCAGGCTGCTTGGGGTTAGTGATAGAGCTCAGCAAACGGCTGGTGTGCCTGCTGCTGGCCCCTCACCCTGAATCCTACCAGACTGATCACTCTAACGGTCAATTGTCGTCTCAGAGTCTATCCACAGCCCTGCTTATCCTGCAGCTGGCCTCTGATGCTCTTGACCACACATACAGTCGGCAGCAAAGAACTGTCTGGGCCTCTACACAACAGGAGTCAGTTTCCCAGCCACCACAGCTCCGGCCTACAGATATCTACTATGTACCTCTGCTACAGCATGAAAAAGAAGGCAAACCCATCTTTGCACATCAGGCGCTGTCTGTCCCCCAGCGACCCTCCAGCAGGTTGAGACAGTCTCTCTGGCTTTACATTTATTTATGTTTATGAGCAAAAAGTCAACTATTTGTTTATCGGTGGATGTCAATCTTTTCCAATGCCTCTCTTAAAGCTATTTCAAAGTCAAACAAGGTTGTTATTGTCTCTTTTTGGACAGATTGTTGGGAGTGTGGCAGTGGGTGTACAGAATCACCCAGCAGTATATGAAGGAGCTGGAAGGCTTCAAAGGTTGTGATGGCTGGGAGGAGGAACAGCAACAGGTGTTCTCCATCCTGTCCCAGATCCAGACAGCTCTTCAGGCTACAGGAGAGAGACTCGAGGAGGGTCCTGCACTGCTGAGTTACCCAGGTCTGAAACGAAAGGACAGTCTGTCTAAAAGACACAGAACTTTGTGGCTGGATACGTGGTGTTGTTTGGCTAAATGTTTATCTCTTGCCCCCCGAAGGAGAACATCTCTTCCTGTTTGGCTTGTACTCAAAGAGTGCTGATGAGTGGTGGTCAGAAATCTGGGCAGAGAGAAAAGGAAGTGAGAAACATATCTTCTTGGACAGTTGGTCAATTACACTACATGGTTGTATAGAATCTGGAATGTGAATCGTATGTTCTTTCCATCAGATTGTGATCGGAGTGTATTCCATGAGACACGGCTGTGTTTGGCCCTTCTGTATGGACTGTTGTCCCAGTACCGTCTGAGAGAAGCCCAAGGGATAGGGGACCACATGGCCCGCCTGATACTGCACAGGGCTGGACACCAGAAGGACAACATGACAGGTCTGCTAGGCTCAATAATATCTTGCAGATATTAGCCAATTCATGGAGTCAAGCTTTAGCTACCCCCCTAATATTTAACCACTTCAGAAGTCGAACTGCAGTAAGTGTATCTTATCTTATTTTGATATTAAGAGTTATGAATTCATATTTCGTGTCTTGTAGAAGATGCTCTCCCTGGCTCATGGCTGCCAGTGGAACTTCACAGCGAGGCAGCCTGTGCAGTGGTTCAGACTCTGGGAAGATTCATGGCCTCTTACTTCACCAACCAACCCCTGTACATCCTGCCCCCACACAATGTGGCTGTCCTGCCTCCACTACATCTCCCCCATGGTGAGCTACCATCATTTCTGGTCAGTGCGTAAGTCTAAGCTTTTTATTTAATTTGCAATTTAGTAAAGTATTTATCCTTTCTCAGGCCCCAGTGTTGGGCGCTTGGTGCCACTGTGCCAGGAGGGCGTGGCTGGGGCAGTTCGAAAGCAGCAGCTGTCAGAGGTATGGACAGTAGACTATGCCCAGGACCTGCTCCTGCTGGGGGGTCTGCTTCCTGAAGCTGTGTGGTTGGCTCGCCATCTTGGGGACTGGAAGACTGCAGTCTCTCTGGGCTTAGCCTATACAAGTTACTGTACTGAGCACTGCGACTTCACTCGGTCAGTATGTGGGCGTATAACTTTATCTCAACATGATTGTTTTCATTCGCATGTAGGTGTTGATGAGCGCTATGCATCTTCTGTTACAGGCTCAGGTGGCGAGAGCTCCACCTCCCAACAGTCTTAGAGCCAGCGAGCATCTTTCAGGCTCAGTTAGAGTGTCTTATTGGCAGAAAGACTGTCTCACAGGAAACTGAAGGAGATAATGAAAACTGCAAGAGCTTCACAGGTTTGTGAGTGATGGCAGATACAAGCTGTGCACAACACACAGAGAGACCCATCATTTTAATCTATGCCTTGTCTAAACCCCTTTCACTAGACTCTTTGGAAGGAGAAGATTCGGAGTTGTTACAAGTTTCCATACAGGAGATTCTGAAGGCGTCAGTCATGGCTGGAGTGAATGTTATGTCTTCGTCCTTGTCTGCCTTGCTGGACACAGCCAAAGAGTTATCATCTTGCCTGCCTGCCTTGGTGCCAAGTGGAATGTATCTGCCTGCCCCACCTCTCTATTGTCCCCAGCCTTCCCCCAACACACAGGTACACACAATAGGAGGATCAACTCTAAATGCTTATGTACATGAATTTCATGTTTAATTACAAGTGGTGTGTGTGTACGTGTCTCTTAGGACCCTATGGGGACATTAGGGCAGCTTGCAGAAGTTGCTTCCCGTCACAAAGTGTCTGGGGTGCTCCAGAGATTACTGTTGCTTCTGAGATCTGCTCGTTGTTGCCATCCTGCTGCCCAGTGGTACATCAGCCATCTGCGCCGTGCCAGACACCTACTACACAAGGTACTTTCCAGGACAGGATATGTAACTTTTTCAAAAAAATTATTTGGTGCAGTGGTTGGTAGATTCCAAAGTGTACCAGCCACTGTAGTCAAATATAGTGGTAAAATAAGTGTTGTAGGTAATTATCCTCACACAGGGATGCAAAGGGAAGTAATAAATGCTAGTAGTGCATTAGGAGAGAAGAGTGATCCTATTTTAAAATGCACAATAATCAAAATGTATTCAGTTGCATCAATGCGGCAAGCTCCCTTGATTGGAGTTTCTTGCCTGCAGTGTCAAAGCACATCCAACGGCTTTTCAGTGCATCTATAGTGCGCTCTATTATGGAGAGAGTGCACACATGGTGAGGTTCAGACAAGAAAAGAGACTAATGCCAGCATGTTCCTAGAAATGACTAATGTCACAGAAAGAAAAGGACAGAGTAGGGCAGGAGTGGATAGCAAAAATGGAAAGTGACTCGGAAGAACTGGACACTAGCCTTCATTCAACTGTAGAGGACCACTTGCATCCCCCCCGCTATTGTAGCAGGCGAAACCTTTGGAGTGAGACTAAATTTGAAATTCAGTTCATACATAAACGGCATGATAGATCCATTTGTGAATGGTTCTACCAAGCAAATTGGATGTTTGACTAGAAATGAAGATGATGGTTCATAGACATCAAATGTTCTGGTAGAGTAATTTAGCAGTCAGAGTTTTCTAGCTGTTGGCTGGCAGTTATTTCCCATCCTGCCGCTATCACTTCCTATTATGTGCATATACCATCATATTGACAATGTCTTTAAATAAATCGTTCAAAGTTGGCAGTTACACTACAGTATGAAGCACTGTACTGTCTGAAATGGTGCTTTTTGTTTTCAGATCAAACAGAAATACTCCCATCCATCTGCTGCTGAAGAAGAGAGGCCTTTCCCACAGGGCCTGATGAGGTTTGTCACCCGCTCTGGATTCTTCAGACGGGGAGCTAATGGAGACGGTCTCCTGGATCCTATCGCCATTCAAACTATTAGTAAGAAGCCGTCTACAATGCATTATGGATGTGCTTATTAATGCTCTACTTTCATATAGTACACATTATTCACTATGTTTCTGCCACCAGCCTGTTTCAGGGAGCTCTGTGGTCTGTGCTGGATGCTCCATGTCAGGGACCAGCTCTCTGTTTCCTGCAGGAAGTATCAGGCTGCCAGACACCTTGGTAGAGATGCACAGGTATACCTATCTCTGTCTGTATGTTGTGTGTGTGTGTGTGTGTGTGACATGCCTATGCATAAATATCCTCAGCTATTGCTGCTCAGTCGGCAATTGAATGTGTATTTATCCCCTAGATGGTTGGTGACTCTGAGGTGAGATCTTCTTGTGTGGATGCTCTCCACTGGACCTGCCGTTTCCTGCCTTTCTCTCGCTTCCTCAACGCTGAGGAGATCCTTCAGGACATACTGCTCAGCCTTGTGTCTGAGCTACCCCCTCTCCCTCTGGTGAAACTACTTTTCCCTGTCTTCTCTTATCTAGAGGTTGTTCATTTAGGTGGAAGAGAGTGACCTTGAGTACATTTTTTTTTTGTACCCCAGGTGGCAGAGACGCTTGTGCGGGCCTTCCCGGAAGAGGAAGAGTCAGTCAGAGTCCCTCTGAGAGAAAAGTACAACTCACTGCTGCAGAGACTGAAGCACTGCACTGTCCTTGGTACTGCTAGCTCTGTTCTTAAACAGGTTGCTTTGAAGTACTGTATTGTCGAGTGAATGTTTGTGATGCATTTATAAATGTTACTCTTTTTATATTCCATTTCTTCTCTAGAAGGGAAAAAGGAGGAGAGGAATGAGATAATGATGATTCTGATTCAAGACAAACGCAGACAGAGGAGAAAGGACCTTGTGCGTTTGCGGAGGCACCTGGCCCCCCCTGAGCTCTACCTGTGGGAGAAAGAGGAGGAAGAGGAGGACAGGGGAAGCAGACAGAGGATGGCCATGTTAGGGCACCTCTCACTGGGGGCCAGTCTGAGTAACAGCACCCTAACTGACTGCGGGCATCCCCTAGTATACAGCGACGGAGACACAGCTGAGAATACATCTGAACCTCTCTCTCCTGACCTGCCAAGCAGACCCAAGACCAGGTAGCCAGGATGCATTATGGCTACCTTTACCAGGATGAGATATGTGTCTATGTTGTGGCTTATTCTTTGCTTTTGTATTTCTCTTTTCCAGCAGCAAGAGAGTTAAAGTACGAGATGGAGAAGATGCAAGTAGGACTGCTGGGAAGATGGACAGGGTCACCCTGGAGGAGAACGCTAGTTGCCCAGGCCCAGACAAGGAGCCTAAAGGCCAACATAATCTGGAGCAACCCCACCTACCTGTGGTTGGCACCTGGGAGTTTGAGCTGGAAGATGATGAATACCTATGTTTCCTGGAGCTCCTCCTCAGCTACGTGCTAGAGAAGGATGGTGCTGATGGAGGGGACTCAGGCTGCGAACCTCCTTTGTTGAAGGGCTTCTGCTCCCAATTGAGGGAGAGAGAGCTGCATTCCCTCAGTTTTGATATGCTCACCACTCTTCGCCGGCGTCAAAGGGATGGGCGCCATCCAACGAGAAGGCATGGAAATGACACATCAGTGTTCAGGGCTGGGTGCTGCTATAAGCCCATACAACCAATTACGACATCTGAGCCTCAAATTTCCTCAGTCTGGAGTGAAGGACCCATATCCAGAACCAGCCAATCTATTACCTCTCTCCCTGGGCTGAGAGTTGGGAAGCAACAGGGTTTGTTTGGCCTCCAGCAGCAGGCCAGCAAGGCCCCAGACATGGGAATGAAGGAAGGCCACCTGGGCTCTGAGCCTAGCCCTATTCACAACACTGTTCCATGGGGACAGCCATCAGAGTACTCAGTGTTTGGCTCCCTAGCTTCCATGGAAGCCGTGATGGAACTGCAGCAAGGCCTGGACCCTAAATTGGAGGCTCGTTTCCCAGAGCTGGGTAGGCTGCTGGAGTGGATGGTGCGCTGGGCTGACAGGAGGGTTCTGCTAGGACATCATGGCAAAAAGAAGGAGAAAGAGAGAGGGGAAGGGGATGGAGGAACGGCTATCGGAGGAGTGGTGATTCGTATTAAAGCCTCGGCACCTGCTGTCCTCATAGCCCTCAGCTTGCTGGAGCGCAGATACACTGCTGCCCTGCTGGGGAAAGACCACTCCAGCACCCAGATCCAGGTTCCAGAAACACAATGGACTGTGGCCCCAGTGCTGCAACCCAAAGTGGGTTGGAAGCTGGAGAGAGAGAGCAGTGTTGATACAGGCTACCTTGGATCAGCCAACACTCCCATTGCCCCTCCTGAGCACAACCCACAGCAAGGAGAACTGTCCTTGTAAGTATTTTTTATTCATGATGTAGCTTGTTTAATTTTACTATAGAAATTATCTTATCTTGCATTTCTGGTTGCAGATCTCATACAGATGAGTCCGAGAGAGGGACATTTCAGAAGACACTCCATGATGACCAAGATCAAGTGACCTTTGACTTTGAGATAAGACCATCAAGTTCACAACAATCCTTTCTTGATGAACCTGATGGTACACCTGAAAAAGAGGGTACAACATGAGCGCATATTAGATAATCAAGTTGATGTTAATGCAAAAGAGACAATATTAATTGATGTGATTGATTAATTGATAATTACCTTTTATTCATCATAGGCAAAAGCGGTGACAATGAGGGTTTGGAAGTGTCATTGTCTCTTTCCGTTGGAAACATGTCTGGAAACGTCTACTCACCTGAAATGGTGAATATAGCTAATTCATATTGCCATTATCCATTTCTATCATGGAGGATTGTGACGACACAGATATAACTTGTTTTTCCTTTCCAGGATTTAAAACTAGAAGACTTGCACTGTTCAGAAAAAGATGACAAAACAGACATCTCGAGTGCCACCTCTCAGTGAGTTGTTTGTGTGAAAATGAATACAGTCATTAGATGATTATAATTTTTCCCCTTGTGATTACTGTAAAAATATACTTGCAGTATATACTAATATACTCTGTATACTAATTTGGTACATGTGGTATGACAAATTCATTGGATGGTTACAAAATGGCAAAATGTTTTGGCCTTTTTGTTCAAAAATCTTAGTGCCAAAATTGTAGCAATAGTTTATTCACTATAGCATAATTCTTTAAGCATTTAAGTCTATCATGTTGCATCACTATACAATTTTAACATAATTTTGCCTGAATGAAGTGATTTCTGCATGAACAGTCCAAAACATTAAGTTGTCTTGTGTATTGTAATTAGCTGTTTTGTTGTTCAAGCCATGGTTGTGTGTGTGTGTCCTCTCTCTCAGAGGTTCCATAGGCCTAGAAGTCCCTCCACACATTGAGCCCCAATCTCTCCCTACTATGGAGCCTGAGGCTGCGGCCCACACAGAACTCTCTGGTCCAACTGGAGTGCCGCTCCACAACATACCAGGAGTTCCTCCACACCTTCAGCCACAAAGCTCCACTGCTGATGCACCCACTGCTGTCTCTACTGCGCCCAATCAGCCATTACCTACTCAGACAGATCCGGTTAGACAGCTTCTGAATGATGAATTATTCAAACTGGTTCAGGTAAGAACAGATTCATGGGAAGGAGAGGGTTGGATTTGAGATTTTTATAAAGTTGACTCTAAACTGAAGTATTTTTGTGTCCTCAGTTGCAACAGATCAACTTCATGAGCCTGATGCAAGTTGTGGGAGCTTCCTTTTCCAACCTCCCTTATGTCCAGCAGAACACTCACTTGGCCCAGTCTAACATGAACTCATCACACCCTAATGTGCCATCATCAAGTGCCAACAATTTCCTCCTTCAACCAAATATTGCTGTGGGACCTCAGGCACAGGCCTCTGTCCCAGTATCTGGATCCAACCACCCTCAGTTCAACCAGATCCCTGCATACATGTCTGCAGACCAGCCTGCCCCGCAGAGCTCAGTGAAGACCCTCCCAATCAGACCTCTTGACCAACCTCCCACCACTAGTAATCTACACTCCACTGTCAATTTTCAGGTATTACTCAGAGTTTCTGTTAAATTGTGGCAGATTAAGCTTGTATATTACAATTTCCACACTGAAACTGAACTGAACTATTTTGCTCTTTACTGCAGGAAATACAGCCTTTGTCTGTCCAGGCAGATCCACCAGGAAGCCCATTTAGGGAGAGGAAGAGGTTAATTCCATCCTCTCAGAGGCTTCTGACCACTATGGACCCCAGTCAGCCCATTCCCAGTGCCCATGTGGTACTGCCCTCTAATGATGACCTACAGAATATCCCTGCTACCAAGGCGTTGGGGCTGAAGTTGCTCCAGCTCCACCCTCCTCTGTTGCCCCATCAAAGTTCATCCCACTATCCCCCAGTCAAAGAGGCCTGGGGGACACAGGCTGAGAACACTGGCACCACAGAACCCCTTCACTTCAAGCTTACACAGTATGACCAAACTACCCTAAAGAGGGCAGAAGAAGAAAAGAGAAGGGAGTCTTCAGTTCCACAAAGACAATTCAGTCTGGCTTCCTACACTAATCCTCCACATGACCCAACTCCCAGGAGAGCTCAGCCACAGGATCAGACATCAGAGCCCTGTTTGGAGAGATCCACAGGGCAAGAGATGTTGCTGCTTCCCTCTGCTCTCCCAGCTCACAGACCAACCCAGGGCCTTCGCCTACTAAACTTGCATGCTGTTCCACACAGCTCCACCACCTTCCCCAAAATATCCATGCCATCTTCCTCCAGGCCTTCTACTGCAGTTCCCATGGGAGAATCCTCCAGGATCAAGCTTCTACATATAGAGCCTGAACCAAAAATGGTAAGTGGAGCAATGCAAATGAACTCAATCAATCTCAATCAATCTCAATCCTATTCTGTAATTTATATAATGTGGATTTGTATTTCCGCCGTAGATGTTGCCCCTTGCTGCTCCTCCAGCCCAAGTGACCCGTCTCATCCCCCTGGAGGAGTTGACAGGTTTAGCTGTTGGGAGGCAGAGTGCTGGAGAGGCTGGAATACAGTTACTCAGAGTAGACCCACTGAGCGATGCCAAAGCCACCCCCCCTGTCAGCTTTAACTCCAGCAAGAGGTCATCTCATACCTTAGTTTTCATGCTTTTGATGTTTCTTTCATACTGCTCATCTTATACACCGTATTTACTGATTGTATTGTTTACAGGCAGAAGAGGAGAGAGGAGAAGACGGGAAGGACAGGAAAAATAGCAGAGCTCTCATTCAGACCAAATGAATCCATCATCCCTGTACAAGAGGTAGAACATTAATTCCAGTTATACAACTTTACTGTTCTATTACCAATATTAAAATGTGATACCACCAACTCCAATATGTCTTTAGCCAACAGATCAGCCTGCAGATGAAGAGCGTGCAGCTGATGGAGTTGAGCTCAGCCGTGGCCAGGACCTTGCCATTTCTCCTGGTTAGTGTCAGAAATATTTTAGGGATTTTAGGTCCAAAACTGACTGTGATCACTGGAGAGGGCAATTGTATGGCCTGAGATTAGTGCCACCAGGAATTGGATTTGAGTTACATTTATTTGAATTTGTATTACACAATTTGAAATGTAATATAATGGTTTGAAATTGAATTTGATCCTTTCAGTTCTTACAATTCAAATTCAGTTCTCTGTGACACACATCCGGGAAAAGTAAACAAGCACAGAACATTTTGAATTTGTGAAGAGTGCCATGGATCTGTTGAGCCCATGTCTTATATGTTATTGTTTTCCTAATGAACTTAAACTCCCAGGGTCCTTTGATTCCTTGCTGACTGGTCAGAGATTATTGGACAAGGCCATATCCACTACAGCTGAGCTACATGCCTTTGCATCCACACATAAGAGACCCCCACAGAGTCATGACGCTTTCACCAACACAGACCCAGGTGAGTGTAGGTGATTGATACATTGGTGTCTAGTGCTGATCATTTTATTCACATTTCAAATTAAAATGAAATGCCAAATTGTAATACTCTGTCGGTTGATCCTTGAGTAGTGAGAATTTCATCTAGCATTGAGTTGTCAATTTTGTTGGAGGAAATAGATTCTGTATCGAGGAGATGGAGCCAAGAGCACCCAGGAATGGTTCAATGTTGGATTGTTCTGGAGTGGCCAGCGATGAATCCTGATCTCAGTCACATTGAGAACCTATTTTTCTTGATTTATGGATTTTATTGCATGGTTTATTGGCATAAAATACCATGAAATAAACTTTACTGATCAATAAAAATAATTTTTATAGGCTACAGAATATCCCAGGAAAACTTTTTTACTGTACATTTTTGACAGGTGACCCGCAGATTATTTTTTGTCGAACCTTGGGGACTAATTAAGAGTAGTAATACTTGTATATTGTAGCCTCAGGATTGTGATTCCCACACCTACATATTTTAATTTAAATTTGCTGATTCATTGACCTATCTTGTGTGTTGTGGATATAGTGGAGAGTTAATCTTTGTGTTTATGTGTGTATGTTTTCTCCTTACAGCACTCTCTCCTGATTTGTTTGTGGATCTGCGATTTGCCACAGAGCCCCCTGTCCGTGACACAGAGGGAACCCCACAGGAACCAGAGAAGAATCTGGTGAGAGACCAGACATAACAGTTAGAATCAGCACACTAGTCTTGCTCTCTCTATATGACAGGGCTACTGGCTGCTTGCCTCACGGTGGAGTATGCAGTACATGGGATTGTGTTAGGGGAAATTAGTTGGGGGAGAGGGTGATGGCATGTTGTCCCTTGGTCTTTGAAACACTTTGTTGTCCTCTGTGTGTGTGTGGTTGGGGGGGTTCACTCTCTGTCTGTCTTTCTCTCAGGATCTGCAAGGCCCCCAGTTCATCGATGTCATTGACCTGGAGGATGAGGCTGCCCTCCAGGATTTACCACCCTGTCCCAGCCCGACAGTACAGGATGTTCCTGCCACCCAGCCTTCTTCCCCTACTTCAGCACAGCTTCATTTACTTGCAGCCTCTGTTATTAGGACTGCTGCTGCTGCTCCACACCCCTCAGTCACAGTTACAGAGGATAGCCTGAATCCCACTACCTACCCAGGTTAGGCTTAGGCCTTTACATTGGATAAGATTAGAGATTTGTGGTGAAGCGTCACAACACTAGTATTTGGTTTTATTCCAGATGGTCCCAAATATCTCTTGTATATTCATTCTCTAGGTATCCCTGAGGAGTCTTCTTTGCCTACCTTCATTGAGCCCAATGGGCATCCAGTGACGATCACTCAACAGGACAGGACAGGCCTTTCTCAAGCCAGTGGAGCTCAAGAGACCCAGAGGCCTGGTCCTCGCAGTGCCTTCTCCGCACCCCCAGCAGTCCGATTCTCTGCCCGTCTGTCAGAGCTGGACACCCAGCTGGCTGCCCTACAGAACATTGCAGACTATATGGAGATGGAGTTTGCCAACTCCAGGATGGTACATTATCATTGGGTTTTGTATTTATCCTTCTTACATTTTCCATGTCTCCCAAGCTGTTGTATAAGACTCAGATCGAGACAGGAGTCCTTTTAAGTCAATCATGAATTACATGAGCACATTTATTTAGCACACAGCATATAAAACAGTTAACAAGACAATACAGGACAATACAAGACAATACTGAGCTCAGGAGAGATGCGGACACATGGGTAAAGCATACGGATCTCTGCCATAGAAGCATCAGGGCAAAGTTTATATAGCTAAAGGAAACAATAAAAGGGGATGAATATGCAAAAGCGCTATCTACTAGGGGAAGGACTAAAAGCATTGACGCATCTAGTGAGGTCACAAGGCTACACGCAGCAGATATCTGGGTACACGTGGCTTAAGGAAGTAATGGGGAGGCTTTCTGGATGGTACCGGCTCTTTGGGCGACTATGTTATGATCTGACCTGACCTGTGGCCTGCATTACCAGGCACCAGTCGTTCTCCCTTCATCTAGACTAGGCACATCCTGTCCTCCCAACTATGATATGCGACTATTGACAAGACATGCACCCAGACACCTCGGCGCCTCACCATGTGTGACCCAACAAGTGCATACACTAAGGCCTAATGAGCTTAAGCAACTATAAAACATAGGGGATAACAGTACTAAGGGATAAACAAGAATATAAAGGTAACATACGTAAATTCTACCACAGTTCCCCCCTTTGATACCATCAGGTATCACATACAATCGTACAGCTAAAATGTTAACCTTAGCTGGAGATATTAACCATTAAACAGGGTGGGGAACTCATTTCTATGATGAAAACAGCACAGCACATAGTGATTATAATGATTAAAATTAAAAATGTAAAATGAATAACAATCCTGAAAATCAAAAGTCGGTTATGCACATTTTCACATGATCAAGGCTTCTGAAAATGCATTGTAACACACAAGAAGAATCATACTAGAAGATTGTAATCTCAAAGAGGTAGGTGATCAAAACTCTCCAGGAGGTAGTTTAGAAGGTGTAATAAGGGAACGCTGGAATCAGGAAGCGCACCCATCTAATCAGTATTTCAGTGATTTTAAGACTTGCTAAATATCAAAAAAGACTTCAAAAAAAAGACTTGCATTCTATTCTGGAGTGTCATAGCGCGGATTTCAGAGAGTTCATTGGACAGCGCGGAGATAGTGACGGTGGAAACATTCATGTATTTTTCTAACGCTGTGATTTCAACATGGGATGAGTAAAACTGTTTGAAAAGTGGAGAGAGTTCTCTTCTTGCGGTGTAAGGGAGTATACAAAGCAGCAATTTCGGTTGAGGTAGCTGGTCTAACCAAGGGAGTTAAGTAAGCTAGGTAACACGTGCCATGTGCATTCTTCGGGACACAGCTATAGGCTAATGGGCTGCAAACAAGATAGACTTGTTCAGGGAGAGGAGACGCGCTGGTAAAGTTGAATGTGAGGACAGAGGAACAATTATTATTACCGAGATTTACACCTGTATTGTCGGGGTGCTGTAGACAATTAGGCACATTGGTTAGTTCATACACGTGAATAGAGGGCCATGATAGAGAGCAATTGCGCACGCGGGCAGGTATAAGTACCATCGGGGCGGAGCAATTGTGCATAATGATGCTATGTGACACTAGACGCATCTGACGAGCCCACGGGGTCACTGACACTAACGCGGTGACTCTGAGAGTTGGAGTGTACGGAGAAGGGGCGCAACTAATGGAATCATCCAAGATTCGAGTGGCTGTGGAGCAGTTAGTCTGAGTCAAAGTCATTTGAACGCGGTACATTAAACCAGTGTCCATAAACTGGCGAAAATAGGTTAGATGTAAGAGAGACGTGGCGTTAACACCACTCGACAAGTGATTTCTGTTTAGCTGGGTTATTGCATACGTTACAATGTGTCGGCGTGGCTCGGCCATGTCATAAATAACAGAGTTAGGGGTGTAACAATCTGAGTCCGAATCAGGGATCTCTGACATAAGGCCAGTCCAGTTTAACTGCTGCCAATCGGCATAGGTAAATGGAATGGGCTTTATCATTGGTGCGTGAGACGACGGTGGCATGTGCTGACAGATCCAGCATGAATTTAGCTTCTGGTTCAACGCGTAATCATACATTATCTGCATTGCTAAGTTATGCACGCCTGTAGTTGATCGTTGGACGCGGAGTACTGATCTTGATTTACGTAATTCGAGTGGCACGGATGGGGAATTCGTTTGATAAAAACTACATGGTTTGGCGCCGAAAGCGGCATAATTAGGTGGATTATTGTTACAGTCGGGATTTGTATCGATCTGGTCTTTGGTGAAACACTAACAATAACTTGGGCTGAACCTATCGGTGGAAAAAAATTATCTTTAATGAGAATCTCCTGGTGTGTGTCATTTCGATCTTTAAACTGTATGCGTTTCTGGTTTAAGCAATGATGACCACAACCATATACCTGCTGGTTCTATGGGGTCAAAACCCATCTGGGATTGTTCACATACTTAAACTTACACCTGTCAACGGGAAAAACATGGCAATGTGTACATGTGTGGTGCATCTTTGTTGGCGGCGTCGAACATGCCGCAATGAGTCCACGTCAGGGGCGTCGATCTCGTCCCTCGGTGGTGCCGTTTGGCTGGGCACTGACATCGGTGTGTGTGAGATTATCAGTGTAGGTGTGTGCAGAGACAGTAAGTGAGCGTGTGTGCTCGTGGATGCGGCTGCTGTTGTCCGGCCTGGGGACGGCTCCTCCTTCTATAGCCCAGATGATGAGGGCTACGCCGATCATGAAGAGGGAGATGGTGATGACGATTCCTTGTCAGCAACACCTGGAATGGGCCTTTCCACCTAGGAGAGACTGACATTTCCACCTAGGAGAGACTGACATTTCCTAGTGATTTCATCAACACAAAATCACCGGGTTTAAACTCGTGGGTGGGGTCAGAGCTAGGAACTGGTAGGGCTACTCTTAGATTAAAGTACGACCTAAACCCAGTACAAAGTCTGTTAGGTGTTCACTTGTCCAAATTAGAGTAGTTCTGTGTGGTGGCAAGGGCGGGCTGAGACCTGTTGTTCTGTTTGGGGATGATCTGATGACATAGAGTACAAGAGGAAATGAGACATGTTTTGACTCTGCTGCGGCTATGATTCCAGGGGCAAAACCATTGTGTTCTTACCATATGGGTTATCCCCCCTTTTCCTACATGTGCAGGACTGTGCGTGGCACGTGCCAACACATGGAGGAGAGAATTAGGACAAACCGGTCTCACTCCATCAGGGTGGAGCCACAAGCCTGACTCCGATTTCAAACAACCTTTGCGTGACCATAACGCCTTCTCGTTGGGTTCAGCACAATCTGGCAGGACTGCGACATCATTAAGAGAAGGGTGGGGCTGTGCGGAAGGAGTTTGTTTTGCTAGGCCTTGGAGGACCATAGAGGAAGAGCAGTGCAGCTTGTTTGGCAGCAGCATCTGTCATTGCATTACCTTTTGACACAGGATCAGTAGCACCAGTGTGAGTAGCACATTTAACAATGGCTAATTCTAAAGGGAGCAGAATAGCCTCAAGAAGATTTTTTATGAGCATGTTATGTTGTATGGGCTTACCGGATGACGTGATGAAACCACGGAGCTTCCACAACATACCAAAATCATGTGTATCACCGAAAGCATATCTGGAATCTGTGAAAATTGTGTCAGTTTTACTTTTAGCAAGAATGCAAGCTGCTCTGGTTAACGCATACAATTCTGCCGCTTGAGCAGACGTGGCTGGAGGGAGGGCGTGGGCCTCGATCACCTCGGAATCTGAAACTATAGCATAACCGGAACGATAATCGCTGTCAGAAAGACGAAAAGAGGATCCATCTGTGTACAGAACAAAGTCAGAATTAGAGATTGGTGTTTATTTGAGATCTGGGCGTGGTGATGTGGTTACATCTATCACCATCTCACAGTCATGCAGGTCAGCGTCTGAAGACTCATCAGAGCTGTTGGGAAGAAGTGTGGCAGGGTTAATGGGAGGCGCTCTTTTTACAGTTATGTGAGGTGCAGAAAGAATGATGGCTTCGTATCCAGAACGTCTGGAGGCAGTGAAATGCTGAGTGGCTGTAGATTGTAACAAGTGTACCACCGAGTGTGGGGCAAAGACAACACAGTCATGAGCCAGAACAATGGCTCTTCTTTGGCTGATTTTTCGATCATTTCAGCAACAGCAGCAATAGATCTGAGACACGCTGGCATACCACAAACTACAGGAGAGAGCTTATGAGAGTAGTAGGCAAAAGGCCTGTAATGGGAACCATGTTTTTTTTTTTTTTTTGGACAAGTATGGCATTGACAAACCCACTGGCTTCGTGCACATAGAGATGGAATGGCTGATTGTAGTCTGGCAACCCAAGCGTTGGTGCTGACATCAGGGCCTTTTTGAGCTTTGTGAATGCATCATGCATTTCAGGGGTCCACTCGATGGCTTTGGGGGCATCTGCCATGGTCGAAGCGCGTAGGACAGAGTCCATTGATCTGTAATCATAGATCCAATGTCTGCAATAGTTAGTCATTCCCAGAAAAGACAACATTTCAGTCTTAGTGCGAGGAGGGGTGGCTGCACAAATAGCCTTGGGAGAGACGGTATCCCAGATAAGCAACAGAGGGAAGACAAAACAGCAACTTCGCCAGGGAGGCTTTGTCCCTTCTCTGCCAGATGGATAAGCAGAGCGATGGAGTCAGCTTCACAGGCTTCCTTTGAGGGAGGGGCAATCAACAGATCATCAGCATACTGCAACAATGTGCTCCCACCTGGGAGAGTCAATGCATCCAAGTCACGCTTAACAGCAATAGAATAGACTGTGAGGCTCTCTGTGTAACCTTGAGGTAGGCGTGTCCAGGTGTACTGCTTACAGTTATAGGTGAAGGCAAAGAGGTATCTACTGTCTTCATCTAACGGGATGGAAAAGTATGCTGCACACAGATCAACAACAGTGTAATGAGTGGAGTCAGCAGGCAAACTTGCCAGAATAGAGTTGGTATCTGCCACAAGAGGGGTCATAGGGACCACGATGTCGTTCACTGCCCTCAGATCCTGAACAAAGCGCCATTCATCTGCACAACCTGGTTTAGGGACCGGAAGAATAGGGGTGTTACATGGACTGTTTGTTTCAACTAGAACTCCCTGTTCCAACAAAGATTCAATGACAGGCCTGATACCGGAAATGGCAGCAGTAGACAAGGAATATTGCCGAATACATGGAACTAAACTATAGAGTTTTTTGTTTGTTTGGTTTTTTTTTTTCAGTGTCACCACGTGAGGTGGAGCTGAAGCGACAAAACCTTACATGATTATTGTGGAGCGCCCACAAATAACTTTAAAACAGTCGCCGGGTAGTGACCCAAGGATCCCACAAGGGGTCGACTTTTCTTGCAAAGGTGTCATCTGTTAAAGATAAACACACATGGGGCCTAAATCATGAGGCTGACAGCCTGTGGTAACAGCCAAGGACACATGGGGGAGTGACTTGGACATTTGATAGAAAGCGCGTTTATTCTGTATACAGAGGAATAACAGTAACTGGGTGGAAACACCAGCTGCGCAGCCTTGAGCACCTATAACCTTAGTAGCTGGTGTGCTCAAAGTGTCTGCCTGGGTCAAACAAGGGGCAATCAAATTAGCGTATGCGTCAGATACAGGAACAGAGCCATACAATGCGGTACAATGCAATGAAGTGAGATGGGACATAGACAACAGTTTAGTAGTCAAACTAGGAGAATGTTTGGACAATGCAATGATGTTAGACTCTGAGAGGAACTCATAACACTTTCCTCTTGTAAATCCAAAAACAATCCATCAGGGGTGCAATAAATTACAGCATTCAACTTACACAAAGCATCTTTACCCAATAAAGATAACTGAGTTTTCTGTCAGAAAAACCGGTGCTGCAGTTCACTTTCCCCTACTTTCAAAGCTGTAGGTTTAGATAGTGGTTAGTGTTTCAGTCATGGGCCTTCCCTCGACCCCCACCGTTGTTACTCAAATCTGCAAATCAACTTCATGCATCTGAGTGGCTGACAATGTGGCACCAACAAGAGTGTATCCTTTTACCTTCAACACATACATTTAGAGTGGGATCTTCCCTCGGGGAATTTGAAAGCCTAATTAGTGTCAACTGGTGGTACTGATCATGTTCTTCCCCATGGCCTCCCTATTGCTGGGGATAACTCATTGAATGCGCGGGAGGGGCTGACGGCGGTGAACGCGGAGGGAGAGAAAGATACTGGTCTTCCCCCCTTTTTCTGCTGATTCGCATAATTTTCTTTTCTCTTTTTAGTTTTACACTCTCTAGCCCAGTGCCCCAATTTATTGCAAAAGTGACATTTATCCTTAGATTTGTCTCGTTTAGTCCATTGACCTCGAGCCAACAAGTTGAGAGAAGCTACAGGCCTCTGTACTGGGGATGGGGCATTAGCTAGCATTTGTTTAACTTCAATTGGTGTCCATGTCTTAGCTATGGGCACGTCCTCTATCATTATTCTAGGAAGCTGGGGGAAGTATTGTTGGTTGGCCTGTGTTTTCGCTGTTACTGTAGCCAACGTCTCTACCCATTCATCACGGGCAGGCAGGGGACGATACAACTTTTCTACTGTTTTCTTAGTAAACCTTCTGACCCCCCCGTCGTTAGCTTTTGGGGTAAACAATCCTTCCATTTCCAAACCACCACATCTTAACATTTCACACAGTTTGGGGACCGTTAACCCAGATTGGTTCTTAGCCCAAGCATACATAAGTACCCGGGCCTGTGATGTCGCGGAACCAAGGGCATCCAGCCCCAAACAGGCCATGGTCTTATCTGTCAGGCCTACCGCTGTTATGACCTGAGGTATCATGCTGAATGAGCAGTTGTAGGCGATTTTATCTATCGCCATAGGCACCTGAGGAGACCAGTTTTGCAACGTATCCGTTATTTTACCTTTAGGAGGTCGGGTGGTTTCAGGGGATCTAGTCTCTGAGTCATTTACTTGGTTTTGTGATGTGTTGTGTTGTTTTGGGGGCGGGTGTCGTTTAGCGACAACACGCCATTCTTTGAGACATTTTTCCATATAATCATAATCCCAATTTGGATCTCCCTGACCACCCTCGATGTTGTCTGTTAGCAGTTGAAGTTTTTTTCGGGGCGAATGATCCGCCTAGGGACCATTTCCCCCCTGTCCAGTTACACATGTCATAGGTAAATGGCACAGCAAAGATGAGATTTGTTTCTTTGACCACAATCTCAGCTGCTGAACCCTCGGGAACGAGGCTTGTGCTCCATTTTTGCATTTCTTTAACTCTACAGCTTATGGCTTACTACATTTATAAAGTTGCTGGTTCTCAGGTGTCGTTGTTGAAAATGCACTGCCCATTTTGCGAGTTTACAAGCAAACACTTTACTGGAAAAGAAAAACAGTTTTCTTACCTTTGCGCTGCTGTGGTTGTCTTAAGAATGTCTGTGTGTCTTATCTTTCACTCCTGTTGTCCTCTGTGTCTGCTACTGTTATGATGACTGTGAGGTCCTGGCCCGCTCTGACCTTCGCCTCCTCCGCTCACTGTCTCTCCCACGGAGAGGTTTCTCTGTTACCTGGAGGGACTAGTCAGGGCCTGGAAGACACACTTTCCCTTTTTCACTTACCTTCAAGGTTGATTAGACACACATGCATTGACAACATTTCAAGATGACTACTTTCACTCAAAAAATTGTGCATTCATGCAAATATATATGTGCTCATAACATGGACTTTCAAAACTTTTTTGATCTTTGCAGTGTTATTGTGTGTGTGGCTAACCTCACCATTGTGCGCGCATCCGCACTACCCTCAGAGTAGTGCACTGTAAACGTTTCGTTAAACATCAACTAATAAGAGATCTTTACGTTCTTTACGTAGTATCTTTGTTCTTGAAACGACTTAGCAGTTATTCAATATACCGCCCAAAGTCTTGAAGTTTTGTTTCCGAAATCGGTGGACTCTCTGGGTTCGTTTGGATCTCGTCAAGGCACTCTTACTTGGGGGGTCATGAACGTTTAAAAAATCAACCAATAAGAGATCTTTAGTGTTTCCTGTTTCTAAACGACTTACTCACCCCGTTTAGCAGCTGCCCGTATTGAGATCCTGTTCGTGACGCCAGTTTGTTGTATAAGACTCAGATCGAGACAGGAGTCCTTTTAAGTCAATCATGAATTACATGAGCACATTTATTTAGCACACAGCATATAAAACAGTTAACAAGACAATACAGGACAATACAAGACAATACTGAGCTCAGGAGAGATGCGGACACATGGGTAAAGCATACGGATCTCTGCCATAGAAGCATCAGGGCAAAGTTTATATAGCTAAAGGAAACAATAAAAGGGGATGAATATGCAAAAGCGCTATCTACTAGGGGAAGGACTAAAAGCATTGACGCATCTAGTGAGGTCACAAGGCTACACGCAGCAGATATCTGGGTACACGTGGCTTAAGGAAGTAATGGGGAGGCTTTCTGGATGGTACCGGCTCTTTGGGCGACTATGTTATGATCTGACCTGACCTGTGGCCTGCATTACCAGGCACCAGTCGTTCTCCCTTCATCTAGACTAGGCACATCCTGTCCTCCCAACTATGATATGCGACTATTGACAAGACATGCACCCAGACACCTCGGCGCCTCACCATGTGTGACCCAACAAGTGCATACACTAAGGCCTAATGAGCTTAAGCAACTATAAAACATAGGGGATAACAGTACTAAGGGATAAACAAGAATATAAAGGTAACATACGTAAATTCTACCACACAAGCTTACAAGTCTGCTTGTTAGTAACAGTATATATGTAATAGCTTGTTCCTTGACAGCCCTTCTTTGTCTCTCTTTAGTTGGTGAACACCATCGAAATGCTCACCCCAGTCTTGGATCCTGACGTGGAGAACCCAGTGGTATTGAACAAAACGGTCAGCCTGTCAGTCCCACAAAAAGGTGTGACTCTAAACCGCCCCTCAGTAATGAATGCCAAAACTCTGGATTGCTAGTTTTAAAGCTGCACTAGACAACACTTTAAAAATACACCCATCTTATTAGCCTAGATCACAAGTGGGGCTGCACCAGAATAGAGTGTCCCATCTCCCCATCTCTTTATTGGCAAAAAATGAATTTCCACCAGCTATGGATTCAGTCCATTGCTGATCACCAATGTATTTGTCCAGTCGCCCAACCCTAGCAAGTGAGCACTTCATCCAGAGAAAGCTGGACTCTGCAATGTTAGATCTTTTGCCTTTCTTATTATTTTGGTATCCTCTTGGTATAAAGCAATCACAATTTACTGCTGCCATTTGGGGCCCCCAACATGAGAAATTGCCTTGTGCAGCTTTAATAGTATAATTCTGATAACAAAAATACAAAAGAGCCCTCAAAATACCCATATGGTTAACATGCGTCTTGTTTCCCCTGTATGTAACAGCATGGAGACCACGACGTAAACAGGAGGGAGAAAGGCGAGAAGAAGGCCAGGTGGTTCGTCATGACTACTCGACCCAAGAAAGACAGCCCTCCATTCTCTCTCCCAATTCTGCTGACATTCAGAGAGCTGGTCCTTCCTACCTTTACATGCCTTCAGGTGAAGATGCAGTGTTCTGTTACAAGCAACCTTTGTGCTGTAGACTCAGCTAACTTGTATTTTACATGCAAACAAGGGTAAAGTACTGTCATAAATAATACTACAATACTACTCTGTTGACTGGGCAGTCCCATCAGTGACAAATCAACTTCAGAGTTAAAGTCATGTAAAGTTGATCATATTCTAACTTTACATGACTTTAACTCTCTTAAGTTGAGTCCTTCACCACAATGCCATTATCCTTCCGTGGTTTAAAAGTCTTTACTTTTGCTTTATATGCATTTTTTCATGTCTCATTTTCTCACGTGTTTTAACCCATACATATATCTTCTTGGTACTGTAACAGCCGTGCATGTACTGTGAGAATAGATGGGAGTTAAACTGTAAAATGGTAAAACACTGACTATAGTTGCACTATAGTCTCATTTCAGTTCAAAATTGGTACAAATCCATGTGTGCTGTATGAGTCAGAGTCATTTAAACACACCTGAGGCTCAATTAAGTCACCCAACACTGATGCACACTAACACAATACTAATGCACAATACTAACTGCCAGTGCAATGACCCTAAACCTGCACAGATGCTAGTAGAGATGCTGTTACGTCTAGTTCTTTCTCCGTAGCACCGATCTGTATTGTCCCATGTTCGAAAATGACTATTTTGTCTGTTGAATGATTGTGTTGCTCCCACAGAAATGAAAGATCAGTTGGCTGAAACATCTGGGCTATCTGGAATGTAAGTTTAGATTTGATGTAATTAGTCTTTGACATGTTTTATAATTTATATTATCAATTGTTATATATCCTTCCTTGTACTCTCCTCACTGCCCTGTTTTTCCTTTTTGATATATTTTAATACCCCTTCCATCTGCCCCTCTCCTCTAGATGGGCAGATGAGACTCTGGGTCACACCGGGCTGAGTGATATCCTAGGCGAGTTGGTGAGGGAAGGGGCTTTATCCCCGACCGACCTGGATTTGTCCGATTCACAGGCTGCCCATCTTAGCAGGTATAGTGTATAAGAAGTAACATTCACATTACTACATAAACAACTTGACTCTTATGATTCCGAGTCCAAATATAATATGATTAGCACTAAGCTGCAAAGTAATGTGACTGACAGCAGGCTGGACCGGCAGCAAAGCGGACCTGTCCTTTCAGAAGATGAGAGGAGGAGACCGTTGAGGATCTGGATGAGAAGAAAACAGAGGGAAAGACTGGCAGATTATCAAAAACAGAGAGAGAGGATGAGGGAGGGAGAGTTCAGGCCTTACTCTACCTCTGTAGCATCGGTAAGATAGTCTGCATTTTTTTCTGGAAATGATATTCCATTGTATGTTGTTACGTTTTTTTGTATTATTGTTGTTGACCTGCCATGCCACTGCTTTCTACAGAAATCAACATACAAAAATCGAGCTGCTATTAGGAGGATCAAAGAGGAAAAAGACAAGTATGTACCTGTTCACATTGTCTGTGTGCATGGGTTCATGCATGTGTATATGTGTAACTACAGTCTGTGTTTGCTTTAATAGGGTGATGGTGTTGGAGCAATATAACCAGAGGACCAGTGAAGCCTATACTTTGATCAGTGACTTTCCCAGCACTCCTCCGACCCTGCCTAGACCTTCACAGACCGAAGGTGCTCCATTCCCCTCCTCCGTACGGGGCCCTCAAACCTCTGGCAGTGTAAACAGCATTTACAGGTATTCCTACAAGAATCATACCAAGACCTGCTGGCATGAAAGGTTTAAGAATAGTAGTGCTCTGATCTAGCACTTACAATCTTTGGTGACTAGTTCTCTTGCCTACCTACGTTGAATGTACTAATTGTAAGTTGCTTTGGATAAAAGCGTCTGCTAAATGACTAATGTAATGATCATATGGAATTTACTACATCTACAGTCATCAATCATATAAAAAAGCCCTTTATAAGTACAAGTAACCATGCTAGACCATCTGTTATTTAGGAACTTTCATGTCGTCTCACAATATCCAGATGATTTCACAATGTTAGACTCGATACAAACTCAAACCTGTTTGATGATTTTAAATGACCTGAATTTAGTTAGATTTGAGAGCCCTAATTGAGGTTACATTTTTGTCTCAGGGCTCATAGTCTACCTGCCAATGAAAAAAGAAGTACTCTTAAGTCCCAGTCAGGACAAACTCAGACCCACTTTGATCCCCGGGAGAACGCTGAGGTGCAGGGATGGCCTTCGGAGAATCATCGCAGGAGATTGGGACTACACAGACCAGGTATATTCAACTGCTTTGAGTTGTGGATGTGAGTTTTAACTGTTGATAACACCCTGTAGACCTTTTTCAACTGTAAGGTCATGAAAAATTAATAATACGAAATTCACAAAACTTGTTTATGGTGTGTGTTTTTGGTGTTAGTGAGCTCTCTGCCGAGGGACCGTCTGTCTCAGGTAACCAGACGTGGCATGCTCACTGACATGAAGAGCAAGACTAAATCACACACAGCCAACCAGGGTGAGGAACTACAAAGGGGACACCAGGGGAAGATGGGGCTGAACAAATCTCCATCTGGAGGGAGTGCAGTAAGAAGAGGAGATGTAAGGAGGGAGCAGAGGGAGATGGAGGAGAAAGAGGAGCGAGAGGCGGTGAGCCCGTGGATCACCCCTCCAAAGATGTATGGGTTGCTGGGCCTGGAGGAGTCAGAGTCTGAACTAGTAAGAATACCCCTTTTTTCACCTGATAAATTGGGGGTATATTCACATATATCCTGGAGGTGTT
The DNA here is from genome assembly GCA_034670385.1 of Hoplostethus mediterraneus. Taxonomy (NCBI): domain Eukaryota; kingdom Metazoa; phylum Chordata; class Actinopteri; order Trachichthyiformes; family Trachichthyidae; genus Hoplostethus; species Hoplostethus mediterraneus. The sequence continues at coordinate 996,982 of JAXDDW010000132.1, read as the reverse complement.
TGACTTGTAGATGTAAAGTAACCTATCTGTAACTGTCTTAATCCATTATAATTTACCAATTCACTCCAAATGTTTAGAAAAATTTGAATGACAGTGGATTACAGGACTTTGCAATCATGAACTGCAGTAGAAGTTGATAGATGATGTGGTTTCATGTCTCAGTTGTGATTTCCTGTGTGCTTCTTAGGGTGTGGCTGGGCTGTTAGATGAGCAGGAAGATGGTGCATCAGTGATGGACTGGCTGGAGAACCTCTCTGAGAGTGGCAGCAGCCTCAGCAAACTAGACTGGGCTGCTATCGAGAGCATGGTGGCTACAGAAGAAGCTATTTGATTGGTTTGAGCTTTCAGGAGGCTTGGGGCATGACTGTCTCAAGGGAAAAGAAAACGGAACCGGGTTGACGTTTTGATAGATGGTGTTATTAAATATTAAAGTCAAACCATGTATGTGATTATTGAATATGATGTTAATTAGAAGCATTTCAGAAACACAATGCTATTAGAAATATCAAGACAGGTTGAAAATGAGCTTGATGGATACAATAGGCCTACAATATATCCTGTAATCAGTTTGAATTTTCTATTGAATGGTTTTCTAGTAATAATATCTAATTTGTAAGAGATTTGCCATGTCCTCTCCTGGAAAAGGTAGGTTCATTTTAATTTTAATTTAGTTTGTGTGTCTATGTAAACAATTTATTTATACTTATAATTTATTTTTGTAAACATTTGACTCATGAAATAAAATATTTTTTAATTTAAGCCCTGCACATGCTTTTCCATGATGTTAAAAGGAATACATGTATAAAGTTCACCATATCGGTCCAAAAGATTTTGCTTTACATGCCCTCCCAGAAAATACATCCCAAAAGGAGCCTTTTCACAGCATCAGTCATTTAAAATTGGTACTGTTCACTGGCAGGTAACAGCATTTTTACTGTACCGGTGACGAATGATACTCCATAGAGTAGTTTTTCCCCTACTATGAATTGTTGAATTTTACAATTGTAATGGACTTTTCAATTTACAAAAAGTTATTATTGTAATTCATATTATTATTATTAAGTTATATATAAGTTATACATTCATAAAGATTTCAAGGAAAAACACAATACAATTCAGTCAAACAGTCAGCAACATACAGGGACATCCTCATACTGTAGATAATGTGAGACATTGTTTTGAAAACATTGAGGGGGGGGGTAATAAATTCTCAATTCAAAGTGCTTGGCAATTCCATTTAAAATGTGCATTGTAGCAGAAACCAGTCTTGCCACATTCAGGATTTAAAACTAACCAGTACCAAACGTGGATATTATACACACAAAAAAATGCATGCACAGGTAAGGTCCATTAGCATTAGTTATAGAAACAGGGAGGTTCAGTGATACACCAGAGGACAGGGAAAAATGAAAAGAAATGTATTTTATGTTTTGTTTTCCTTTTTATATGATGAGCTGCAACATGTGCCTGACAGCAAAATTACCTATTTCTGCTTTTTCGCTTGGCTTCTATAAGAGGGAAACCCCCCGATATTTTGCGCCAATGTTCATTTCAGTTCAATATTCTTTAAATTTGACCACTGTCATGCCTCAAACTACAAGAACATCAATAATACTAATCTTCATAATGTATGCTGACATATATATGTATGCATGCATATACATAGACACATGGATACAATTTACAGTCACTGGTAATCTGATGTAGAAGTAGACCTGACATAAGGAGTTCACTAAGTGACCACATGGGGCGAAGTTCTTCCTTGTCCTCTGTGAGGGTCCAAGGCTGGGGATGTTGTGTACTAACCATTTACCATTGTTTTCACCCTTTGGGCACTGTGAAGCCCTTTGAGACTGTAAGGGTGATTAAAGCCTATACAAATAAAATGTGATTTGATTTGATATATATAATTAACGCTCTGCTTTGAGACCCTACCTTTGTCTCACTTACATCAGTTTGATACTACTGACCATGATGTCTAGCATGATTTTACATCACAAGGATTGATATCAGCCTAAAAAGGTGGGTAAAGTGAGGTTTGAATATGTTTTTGATTGACAGAGGATTGTAAGCCTCTGATTGGAAAAAATAAAAAAAGATTGTCAGTTGCCACGCCCATTACCTGCCCCTCTCAAGTCTCCGGTCTGCAGAGATACCCTACTCACTCAATGAGAGGCGAATTCTGACCCCTTTGGTTTTCCATACAATGGAACTGTCCCTGCCGTAAAATGTGCCCGGGCTCGCTCAAAGGAGTGAACACTACAGAATGATAAGACGCTATCAAGACAAACGTCCAATATACAAAGGCCATATATATATATATACATTAAGCAGCTACACCACATCAACAAACGGAGATGTAAGAAACAGTCGGGCATCTTTTGAGTAACACGTCTGTATGCTTTCAGTCCACCCAAAATGCTATTGACACGCCCCTACGACTAGCGCCATCTTTACTTGCGAGACGTTAGTTTACGTTACAACTTCCGGAGGTCGAAGGTAAACTTGGTACTTGAAAACATGGATCCTCACAAAGTGGATGAAGGTAGAAACGATATATAAGTTATTCCTATTTTCGTATTTATGTTCTCATAGCCACTTTTACGTATATTACTCATTTGCTTTTAACGGCTGTATTTCCAACATGCATACCTGAAGGCTGTTTATCAACAGGCTAACTTTAGCCAAAATGTGAAAATAAATATGCTTGGTTGCTATTTCTGCTAGCTATGCTTTTTCCAGTTACCATAACCATAATCATGCCTTTCTCCCTTTTGCGCTTTAAGACAAGAACGAGAGCTGCTATTGTAACCACTATTAAATAGTTTACCTGTTCTTTTCGTTCAACCTGAAATTTTTACGTTTTTATAACCTTAGCTAACCTAAGTTGCTGTGATAGCGAATTAAGGTTAGCTTTTTCTCTGGGCCATTATTGTGTAGCATAGAAAGTCACCTTATATTTAGGCAACAAAGCCAGTGGTCTTCTTTATTTGCAAGGACTTGATAAATGTGATTATGGAATCATATTTTATTAGAAAAAGGATGATACAAAATAGCTTCACAACACAGACAATAGCGTACATGTTTCACAACGAAACAAACATACTTGTTCACAAAGGATATACAAATAGTGTATGTTGGAATGTAACGTAAAGAAGAAAATGGTAATGACAAGATTAATAATAGGAAATACCTTGAGTGCAAATCTTCGGGAATTAGCACATGCATTTCTATGATGTTAAAAGGAATACATGTATAAAGTTCATCATATCAGTCCAAAAGATGTTGCTTTATGTGCCCTCCCAGAAAATATGTCCCAAAAAGAGCCTTTTCACAGCTTTTACAGAATGGAAACGTTTTTTCAGTAATCCTGTATTTCTAAGAAACTGATTCTCAACCATTTGGTCACAGAAATGTATTTTGATACCGTTTTCTCTAGGATAACTGGAGGAGCCATTTTAAATTTTGCCAAGAGACATCTTTGAGTCCCAATCTAGACTTTGAAATGAAAAGCATTTCATCGACTAATGGTATGCTCTTTTTGCGTTTCAGACAGGATGAGTGGAGATGCAGACATGGCCTCTGTGATGGGATTCTCTGGCTTTGGTATGGCTAGACTACAGCACAAACTGACAAGAATTTGACATGTTTATTTGATTCCTTATAAACTACCTTTAGCAATTGTGTCAGTAATTGATCAGGAAAGGTAAAAGCTATGTTGGTTCCTTCCAGGTAAGAAGGCCCGTACATTTGACCTGGATGCCATCTTTGAACAGACCCGGCGAACAGCCATTGAGAGGAGTCGGCATGGATTAGGTTAGCAAATCAACAAGCTTGACCTGAAAAGATATCTTTACCAGTCATTATTTTGCCAGTGGCTCTAACACTAATTGTTGCTCCCTTAGAGGAGAGGCAAAAGGAGGATGAAGGAGAGAGCTCCCATTCAGTCAAATCACCAGGCTCTACTCAGAGAGACAAAGCTGCAACTGCTACTTCCAGGTAACTAGTCATTTTAACGTATTAAAAAGTCACCTGTCTGTTATTCAAGCACAAGTTAAGGATGCCTTGGGATTGAGTTTTTGCATAGTTACCTGACTATCATGTTTTACCCTGCAGAAAAAAGGAGAGTGGGGTCAGCAGTGACAGCTCAGACTCAGACTCGGGGATTATTGGGCCCCCAGTGCCTCCTCAACTTACAGCCCAGGATGAGGATGATGACGATGACCTTGTGGGACCACCTCTACCCCCAGGTTACAGGGACAGCACAGCTCACAATGAAGAGGATGATGATGATGATGATGACGACGATGATGATGAGGATGAGGATGAGGATGAGGATGTATGTCTGGAATTTCACACTCAACAGTAGGCATGAGGGATTACAAAAATTCACTCTGATTTTTTTTTTATAGTCTAAAACTGGCACCAATTGGTGTTGTCTTGTGGTGTGCTTTTAAGATTTCACCACTAGATGGCAGCACAAGAAAAGTAATTTGCTTATTTTTTCCTTTGCTAATTTACCCTGTTCCATTTCTCATGCCACAATGTCTATGCCATCTAAAAGGTATCAACGTCTCTATTGCAGTAGCACTCCAAAGCGTGGTGATCAGTTGGGTTTTCTTGTTTAGCGTGTATACACTCTTGTCACCGCCCTCTCTGGTGTTCTCTCTCTCTCCCAGAGTAGTAAATGTCTCCTCACAGTGTGTGTTAAGGGTGAAATAGCCAGGAACCCAGACACTTTCTCAGGGTAGTTGTGATTTCAGACTGCTGTGGGACTCTGTGATGGATGGCGGTCTGATAAGGGCCCACCTTCATCAATGTCAGACTGCCTTCCTGTAGTTGGCTGCTGGTGTGCATGACTCCAGCCTTTTAAAACCACACAGCCCATTAAAGCTAAACTATCATGTTACTGTCTTTATCTCATCTCTCTGTCCTAGAATCCAGTGAAAAAGATTCCAGACACTCATGAGATCACCTTGCAGCATGGCACAAAAACAGTAAGTCTTTGGCCTCTCAGCCCTCAGTCATCATGCTGCTGAAGGAATATAGGGAAAACCTTTACCATACAGACCTATTGGTAGCCTCTTGAGTGGTAAACAAGGTCATTGTCTCCGCAGGTAACAGCCCTCGGCTTGGACCCTTCTGGAGCTCGTCTGGTTACTGGGGGATATGATTACGATGTGCGGTTCTGGGATTTTGCTGGGATGGACCAGGCCTTGCAGGCTTTTAGATCCCTGCAGCCCTGCGAGTGGTGAGTCATTTTCTGGAAATAAACATTGAACATCAACACAGTTGCCTACTATGTACTTAATTAGTTTCATGCAAGTATACACTCAAAACATCTATGTGTGCCCAAGTACCCACACATATAGTAAATACTAACACACACACATTTGTTGTGCTTCATTGAGCCTTTTGTTAACTCTGGGACATCCTCTCTTCATTCAAAACGAGATGCATTGGTGTTTCATTATTCTGTGTTTCATGGAAGCCATCATCCTAGATTGATCCATTTGATCCATTAGCCTGTACAGCCACTGACATGCTTGGCCTTATTTAGAAAGCCATGGTCCACTGTCCCTCTTTCTTCTCCACCCCAATGACTGGAAGGGCATCCCAGCTCAGTCAAACTGAAACAACGAGGAATTTGAGCCTTAGGTGCTGTGTAGTGAACCTTTAAAGTTGCCTAAGCCCCCCCCCCCCCCCTTTAAGAACAGCACTGATGGCAGCCCCACTTTCATTTTAACAATGGAACTTTTTGCTCCCTGCATGGAAACGGGACCACCCAATCTACCCCCTGCTGTGTTAATGCTATTTGATATTGACCTGAATTGCTAACTGTGTTAAGTGGTGGTCCCCATTTTTGTCTGTCTGTGCATTTGCAGGCATGGCTATGTATGTGACCTAGCGTGATTGTATTTTTGTTTGTTATTGGAAATGTCTAATGTTAAAATCTAATATCCATTTGTTATGACAAAGACTAAACAGGCTTTCAACTTTATTTAATTTTCCAATTTACACCTTATAATTTTGTTTAATCTGAATGCTTAGGCCACAGATGCATGCGTGTGCATGCTTGTGTATGCGTGTGTGCATGTTTTTCTGTGTGTTTGTGTGCATGTGGATGCATATCTCTGTGCATATGCATGCTTGTATGTGTTTAATTGTGTGCGCTGTCTATGTGAGATGTGCCTACCTGTCCCAGATCAAATGGACCAAACATGAGACATACTCTGTGACCTGTGTTATCCTGGTTCCCATAGTTACATGAACATAGTGTTTGTTTTTGTCCCTGAACCTTTTCATGGATTGTTATATAACAATATTTTGTGCAGAAGTCTTGTACAATCACAGCTAGCAGATTGCGAACACCAATACAAACAGACACAGAAACACTTAACTGTACTTCTTCCATGAATGGCAGATAGCTGGCCACAGGAATGCAAAGTAAAAGCATCTTCACTGTCTCATATGTCCCCTATGTGTGTGGTGTGTGCCTCCTCAGCCACCAGATCAAGTGCCTGCAGTACAGCATCACTGGTGATGTAATCCTGGTGGTTTCTGGCAATGCACAGGCCAAGGTGTTGGACCGCGATGGGTTCAACGTCATGGAGTGTGTGAAGGGAGACCAGTACATTGTGGATATGGCCAACACTAAGGTAAGTTATTCTCTTCTCTTCTACTGTACTGTACTGTACTGTACTGTACTGTTGATGGACCTAGCCAAACCATAATGGTAGCAGGCTGCAGCTGTGAGTTTGTCTGTTTTTTGTGTGTGGGTATAATGGCCTGTGTTGTGTGTCCAGCTGGAATCAGTCAGTGGGACAGAGGGACACCACATGTGCTTAGGACTGTCGTGGTTCATCGCAACGTGTGTGGATTGTGCATTGGCTCAGGGCTATCATGTGGTGCAGGGTACTCATCACTTGCGGTTGGCTCATTGCAGAAAGAGGCTTGTCGGCAATTGGCAGCCTTGTAGGAGGCCGCTGCCTGACAGACATTAGTGAGAGAACGAGTCCCTCGGGGCTGGTTCATCCCATACCTGGTTCTACTAGGGAGGATCTTAATTAAATGTTGATGTATGGCTTGTAACGTGTTGGCATAGACATCGTCTGTGCCACCCATGTGGTGTTTACTGTTAGTGCTGTTAACTGTTGAGAATGGGAAATCAGATTTGCTTGGTGAGGTAGTGGTTCCTCCAATTAAAAAGCTGGGTGTGCCCTGGTGGCTCAGTTTGCTTTACCATGTAACTGTGATGTCCTGTGTTCAAATTCAGCCTGATACTTTTGTTGCATGGGGGTAAATGCGCACCTTTTTCTGAGTGGAGAGCCAAAAGAGCACGACAAGGAGAGTCTGCAGAGAAATGAGCTGAAGTTGCAGGCATTTTACAATAAAGTATCTTGTAATTATGAAAATGATGTTCCAGCTAACAACATAACATTTCATTAACATGTCATCAACTTGTCATTAATCTCATATGACATGTATTTGTTTTAAAACTGTGCTCTTTCAAAATGAAGTCAACAAAAAATATAGTAGGGAATTATTAGCACTGAAATTCACCCTCCAAAGCATCACTGAAGAACAAATTTTTTTTCCAGAAAGGATTCTTCAAATGAAAAGGGTTCTTGATAGAACTGCTTGTCTTACAAAGAGCCCTTGAGGGGAATGCTGTCAACAAAAAACGGGTTCTTAAGGAACAAATGGTTCTAGGTAGAACCTTGTCCCTCCTTTTGGAGCTCTGATTTCTAAGAGGGTAGATACATGTTTAAATCTCTTAGGCAAGCCAGTTGTGTTAGAGGTTCATCCTCCTCTGTTTATGTTCGCATTCCTCTCTAATGACTGGTTAAATGAAAACTAGGCTATTTGCCCTGCTGGTGCTTTCCATTTTAAATGAGTGTTGTGAGTAGTCCTTTCTTCTGTAGATGCTAATAGCGCCTAGCACACCCTGTCAAATAGTCAGTTAATTGAACTCAGTCATCTGGTTAGCAATAAAATAGTCATATATATATACATTCCTTAAGATTTTGCCATTGCGTTTGTTTTTAATTTTCACTTTTACTCTTTTCAGGGCCACACAGCCATGCTCAACAGTGGCTGCTGGCACCCCAAGATTAAAGAAGAGTTCATGACCTGCTCCAACGATGGGTGAGATTTAATAATGTGTAATATTATACATGTGTGATATTTGAGAGGTGACCTGCTAGGCAGAATTCATCCTTCTTAGTTAGTAATAGTCAATAGTTATTGTTTTTCCTAACATTAGAGTGCATCATCATTACTAATTACATGGTGACTTAGTATTTAGAAAAACCACGTGGCAACTTCATATTCATATCACTGGATGATCCCTCAAGGAACAGGGGACACACTGCTAATGATCATCTGAAACGGTATGCCCTGCCATGTCTCATTCTCATGACAATGCAAAATGGTTATTACAGGAATCAACATCGCTAGCTACTCTCACTGCATCGTCCATAACTACTGCCCATGTAAAGTGCAACAACATCTCTTAACTCACCTGCCCTGACATATCCAGGATAAACTGGAATATTCCTTTTTAGGCTCAGTGTTGCCCATTGCTTGGGCATAGACACCAGCATGGAGCTGTAATGTGTACCTGAATCGTATGATCATCAAATATCTGGACAAAGCGGCATGTGCAAGGCAGTGTCCTGAACTGCATTGACATTTCTTTGCACTCATCCCCTCACTCTCCAGCAGGGAGTCCTCTAGACCAGACTATATGTCTGGGATGCTTGGTTTGGCCGAAGTAAGCTGTGCATTGACACATGGTTCAGTTTTACATTGGATGGGGTCCAAATGCAGCCCTTTATTTATATGCAATGATTTGGACCAATACAACATTCCAGTAGGCGACGAGACATCACAGTTTTCTATCTGTGTATTTCAGTTAGCGGAGCCTGAGTAGTAGTCTGCTTCCTAAAAAGCGTGTGTGTGCGTATGTGTGTGTGTGTGTGTGTGTGGGTGTGTGGGGCTGTGCATACGTGTGACTTTGAGAGAGAGAGAGAGCACAGTGATGAGTCTAAGTGAGTGTGACAGGCAGCAGTGCAGAAACCCAGGGCTATCATCATTAAGTGGAAACAAGGACCGGGCTTTGCGGGCAGGCCATGGCGCAGTGTTTACCAGTGTTACTGCTCTCCCAGATGTGGTGGCTGGTTTATTTAGCTCTTATTGAGGCTCTGGAAATCCTCCCCTGGCACGTTAGCACTGGGTGTTGCCCCTGGCCAGCTCACAGGAGAACAGGGGAGAGGAGCGCACTGGGAGCCATTCACAGAGCGAGCAGCTGCGTATGAGGAGGGTCCATTTCAGCACCTTGAGCCACAGAGATGGAGAGAGGGAGGAGGGAAAGGAAGGGATTGCCTAGTGTGCTTTACAGGTGGATGTCTCTCTAAGCCCATGTCAAGCTATCATACATCTTAAAGGAAAAATACACCCTTGGATACTCCTCACACTGTTGCACATCCTTACTTTGCGGCGTTCAGCGCATTCCAGGAGTCATTTTGTGATTTAAGTGTTGCAATTTACTTTTTTAGTGTACACACTTTCCCTCATCGCCTCCTGCCTCATCTACTTCTACTTCAGTTAGTGATTTCCCAGATTGACTTTTGACAACCCTCAGAGAACGTGTGTGAACATGTTGCGTTAAGTGGGTTATACGTGTAGGTAGAGAGAGCAAAAGCGATAATAAAAGCATAATAACAGCAAGAGAGTTTTTCTGGTTGAGAAACATGAGAGTTGCAGCCCTTACTCAAACTGCAATGTCTTGTGGCTGCATTGTAGTATGGTCTATTGAGGCCACCGTTGGTGGGGAAATTGGTACCTTTTATCTTTTGTATGATGGATTTCTCCCTGTATGATTGATGATTGTTGGATAACGGTGCAAAATAGAAAGAAGCCCTTGCTCTTTCATTCGGAACCTGATGTTTACCGTTGAAGGTTAAGATAGCTGAAGAATTTTCTACTATCGTGAACACTGTCTACATTTGGACAGTGTTCATCGGAATAAGAAAAATATACCACCAAACAACAAAGTTAATGTTTGGATACCTTTCTCTGTGGGATGGGGGGAAAAAAAGAAAGCATTAACCTTCAGAGACCAGTTTCTTTATGCTATTGGCCGTAAATCAGTTCCCTATTTATGTATTTATCAGGCAACTGTTCTGGGAGAATAGATGGCCTGTCCAGAGCCTGCGATAGCAGAACATTTTGGCAGTCAAAATTGAGCTCAGCTCAACTAATCACAGCTTAGGGGAACAATATACTAAAGCCTTATGGAGCGCATGAGAGTAGGTCTAGGCTTTCAGATCTAGGCATTCAGTCCACACAATTTAGTAATTCTGGAGAGAGCAACTCCCAATTTTTGTTCCTTCCCTCCTCCCTCACCACCACCTGTAGCTGTTTCATCCACTTCATGCCTCTTCACAATGGGCCAGTAGTGGGCCAATTGTAGTTCTGGGTGCCTGGTACTGGCTGTGTGCTCATACATCAGAACAACACCCAGGTATTCTGTCTTTCTCTCTCTGTCCGCCTATTTAGAAAGTCTTTGTTGTGTCGATTTGAATAGGTTATTAAGCATGATCACTAGACCGCCCAGCTCCTTAATTAAGATCCTCCCTCGTTGTGTGGAATCACATTCACATGAGCTGCCCCTTGGATCTTTGAATGTTTTCACTAACCCAGTCTTTTTTTTCCGCGAGAGGAAGTCCTGATGAAATGTCTTCATAATGCAGCAGCAGGGTGGTAGTGATTGTCCCTGCACATTGAGGGTTTGAATGCCGTGAGGGTGTGGGCGGGCTTCAACGGGACTCTGTGATTCTTGCCAGTCAGTAAAAAAGCATTTGCCTGAACTGGGGTGAACCTGTCCACATTCCTCTGTCATTCTGTTTGTGATGCAGCGTGTGATTGTACAACAGCACACCGCAAGGTTTTCTAACATTATTCATGTTTGATCCAAGGGGGTCAAATGTGTGTGAAGCGCAGAACCACTTCATCTAATTCTTTGCATGAAAGACTAAACAGCTTGAAAGGTTTGAAAACTGCAGATGAATTACGTCTCCCGGCCACAGATTTATTTCTCAGAGAGTGTAGGCAGTATGTGCTGGGTCTGCTCCCAATGTGGATATTCCCTGCCAAGATTAAACTTGGAGTAAACTATAAAAAGACGGGGGCCCTGTCATAACGGGTTGTTTTGGGAGTTACAGCTATTTTTAATGAAGCAGACCCTGATCATCAGAGGCACAACAATTCATTAATGAGTTAAAGAAATGTTTGAATTGTTAACTGACTAAAAGAAAAACTGTTTTCAATCATTGAGAGGGCTATGATTGATAGTTTTATGGTCCAAAAATTTATATAATGCTTTTTATGGTGCTGATATTTCAGTCTTATGTGTAGGGCAGAGGATAGGGCAAATGCCAACTTTTGAAACGGGCCCACATGTCACTTCTATCGAGCCTGTGTTTTGACACAAAGTGATAGGGAAGTCTTAAGACACACTTAACACATGTGCACGTACACATACACACAATTCGAGGAATGTTTTCCAGGAGGCTTGAATACCAGGGATTCCCTTTGTGCTGGCCTGGTGTCAGGTCTGCAGCTGGACTTGGTTGTGTAGCTGCATGCACAGGGGACCCAAAGGACAGCGTGGAAGGTCTTTTTTTTTTTTTACTGCCGCAGAACCATTTGTCTTAATCGTGTATTCAACCCAAACACATGGCCGTTTACACAGGATATAATCCATGTGAGACACAGAGGAATCATCATTGGAGAGCATCCACAGAAAGTCGTATAAAGCAGTTTCATGGTCTGCTGCTGAGATATATTCTGGTAATGGTTGTTACCATTATGCACAAGAGTAGTAAACGCCCATACTGAAAGTGCTGTGTAAATCAATACTTACCTCAGTTCTCAAGTTCACCCCCTGTATCTCCTAATTGATTGTTTCTAGCACACTGAGCTTGTCAAGTGAGCATGTCATCTATTTTAAGTAAGGCGATGCTCTGAGCCAAAAGCGTGCGCTGGAGATAGTGTAATTTGGGGTTTTAGAGGGGAAAGGACAGGCCTACTGGGCTATTAAGTTTTTAAGTGTTGAGTTTGATCTGCGTGACAATGCAGGGATGCAGAGTGAGGACAGACATCACAAGGGGTGGGTGAGTATGTCGGGCCAGTTCACACAGTTTGAGACATCAGGTTCATTCACAGTCCAGCGCATCTCTAACTGCTGCCTGCCATAGACTGCAAGTGTTCCATGTCCTGCCCAAGAATGCACATACCATACCTTTAAAGTGGAGCATTTTATCCTTTGTTGTGGTGGCCGAATTTTGGACAGACATTAGAGCTTTTAAATGTAACGAATACAATGTTTATTTCTTTTCTTATTGGGCTGAACATACGGGCAATTCCTTCTGGGAAGTTCCAGTGAGATAGCATCTTATCATCCAATTTGTTTGCTTGATTAGATTTGAAGAGCTTGCCCGGTCATAATTTAGTCCTTGAGTCAAGCATGTTGTATCTATTGTTCAGTCCCACTTGCCCTACATAGACCTGTTTAAGTTGATGACCCTCCAATAACACTAACGACAGAAAGTCATCCTCCTTTTTTTATCTTGTTAATTATTGAGCTCAGAGTTGAATTCAGCACAAAGCATGGAAGCATACTGATGATGTGTAGCTCGCTTACCCACAGTACAGCTCTGCTTAGACCACACTGATTTTATAGGTCTTTGTTTTGCTTCCATGCTTGACTGTCGATGTGTGCGTCTCCTCCGCATTCCTTCTGTTTCTTTCCCTGCTTTATCTTCCTCAGCAATTTGCATCCTCCCCTCCTAATCCGCCTTGCTCATAACAGAGCCCCAGTTAGTCAGTCAACCAGTCAACAGCCTAGCTCCATCACCACGATTCAACCAAATTTACAACCTTTATACAGGATGTTTGCCTTTCTTTTCCTCCTCTCTTCCATAGCTTTCCATCTGGGAAGCGGTCCTGGTGACCACCGCGGACCGATAAAATCTGTTTGAGAGTGTAGGGGGCCCGGTGGAGGTGTCACTCTTCGGATGTGTGAACGACTCTGCTACCTCGTAAAGTGCACACGCATGACTGAGGCTGTATGGGTCTCGTTTTTATCACGTTCACCCCTCTGTGTCCGAAGCATTTGCACAGGAATAGGGGAGTGCTGACTGAAGGGAAAACAGGGTTGCAGGGGGAATTAGAAAAAGAGCGGCCTGGTACTCCGATTGCCCCCCAAATGTTTTGGTTTGTCTTCATGGTACATGTGAATGTTTTGTCACCTCATTAAATTGAATTGAGAAAAGTAATGTTTGGCAACTCCGTCACTCTTGTTACATTCTCAAAACCACCTCCTCTAAACGAGTAATGTTCCAGACTGGCCTGGAATAAAACCCGAATCAAATCTAAACGCAGGAGTTGAGTTTAGGGTTAGTTACAGTTCTCATGAGTGTCAGTTAACATCTTTATTTTTTAGCTGCTATTATTTCAATATGTGAGGCAATGTTTTTATCCCTTAGAGATTAGAGTAACATATTGGAGCCCCACAGCTGCCCCCTTCCCCTACACTCTTCTGTGTCTTACTCCTGACAGGTGAGGGTGTGCAGTCGTTCCCCTGTGTCCAAGGTTGGCTCAACATTGGTGGGCTCCAACCTCTCTGCTCTACTACACCCCCCCCCCCCCCCGTCAGCCGACAGTGCCATGTTTTGGAAAAAGGCCTTACGATAAATTACATTCCAGGTTTTGTGTGCTTCGTGAAAGGTTATGTTGTCTTTATTGGCTTGACAGACGCCTACAGTCTTCTGTAAACATAATAGAGACATCTGTGTGAGGCAGCAGGTGGAACAATTTGTCATCCAGTACATGGCTATCACACACACACACACATACACACACACACCACACACGTATATGTCCGGGCTTATGCCATCAAACGCTTAAAATACAATAGCATGCAGGTTGTAAAACATATACATATATGTTTATACATGTGCAGGTTTTTTTTGTCTTTTCAGAAGGTGATTTATTAAACAGCATTGGTTTATATTGAATGCCAGTCCTCACTCAAGCCATATGTCTTAAGCTGGCATTTGTATCACATTGTCAGACTTATCCAAACACAGTTGAGTGTGTGTCTGTGAGTTTGTAGTCAGCCATGGAGGAATCCTTGCCTGGCTGTTAGTAGCAGCCCTGCCTGTGTGTTTACACTCCACCGCTGACCTCACGACCCAAAGGTCATGCTCACTAAAGCAGGCAGTGGGTCACAGACACACTTGGACATGCTCTGTCTGGCGTGGGTGTTTGTGTGGGTGCGTGAGAGTTTGGCTACATGTTTTTGTGTGTGTGTGTGTGTGTGTGTGTCTGTCTGTCATGTTTCTGTGTAAGCCTCTAGTTCCAGTCTGTCAATGAATGGCTAAGGGTCAGGTCTCTTGAGGGCAATTGCAGTACTAGGCGCCTCAGTTTGCCCTCTGTGTCCTGAGTCTAAGCTGGTCACTCAACCCTGATCTCTTATCCCATCTCTACATTTTTTGTCTTTCTATCACTCCATCTCATTTTATCTTTTCCTCCTTTCTGCCTTAATTATTTTGTATCACTGCATCTTCTGGTTTTCGGCTGCAGAAAAGCAGTAGAAGCATAGCTAGGTTAGTGAAGGCATGAGTGATTTTAAGTGAGGTGATGAGGGCTTGTGTGGAACATCCCTTGCGTGGACATCCCCAAGACAGGAAGTCATGCTGAACGGGGTCAAAGGTGACATGTTCTGCCTTGTTTTACCTTAAACGTCTTGGTGGTCTCAGATCACTGTCCACTCTCCCTCTTAGTTTAAGGTATGCTTAAATACTAAGAACTGCTTTGAGTCAGTGCTTGCTCCGAGGGCTTTTTCCACTACCCTCATCATTTGCTTATTGTCTCAGCTAAATGAATCACAGAGAAGCTAATTGCACATCCATGATAGCTTATACTGATGTTTATGCTCAGGTTTCAGTCACTGTTGTTCTGTTTGATTCAGTGTTTCACACAAGACTGTGCAGCATTTGTAGTTTGCAGTGTTTACTTAGCTGTTAGTCTTTCTGTGTTAAAGTATATGAAATGGTTGATGACTTGATGGTAAAATTGACTATTGATAATATTATCAAAGTTATTTGACTAAAGACCTGTGACTCTGTTTAAAAAAATAATACAATTTCAGTGGGTATAATTAGTTGAATTAAGAAATACCCATTGCCCAAATGGTTCTACAGCATTTTGGAATAAAACCCCTAATTTGCTCACATCTGAATAGGGAATGTGCTTTGATTCCTCCCTCTGCCTGGTCCAGGGTGTGTAATGTGTTCAACAGATGTAGGGAAGAGAATCGGGATTTCATGGTAGCTTCAGACACGCCTGTCAGACTGATCTACTGTTCTTACTGTCTGCTCCGTTTTCTAACCCCTCACCCTGCAACACATAGCTGCCTCACGTCATGTTCAAGGGGAGCAGCTGGGGCACACTGTATCTATATCTGTGATGTGATTTATTAAGGTATACAGGGTGTTTATAGGTGTGTTTAGATGGGCTTTAGAAAATCAGGAAATATTATTACTGATTTGTGATTGGGGCGGGTAAATAAAGCTCTCTCTGTCTGTCCACAGCACTGTGCGCACGTGGGACCTAAACTCCGACAAGAAGCACAAATCCGTGTTCAAACCCCGCTCTCTTCAGGGGAAGAAGGTCATCCCCACATGCTGCACCTACAGCCGTGATGGCAAGCTCATTGCGGCAGGCTGCCAGGACGGGACCATCCAGATCTGGGACAGAAACCTCAGTGTGAGTTTCACAAACGTACATTGATATACAGATAGACAAGACACTGAGAAGCAGGAAGTCTAGAATGTGAATTGGGCTGTAAACCTAGACTGGTCTGTGCATAGATAGCAGAGATAGCAGCCTCAGGTCATCCGGTCACAGGCCACGGGGTCAGAGTTCAAGAGGTCTCCCAACACTGAGCAGGATTCAGCTGTAAATTAACCCATAGGTGGCAAAGTGATTATTGTGTTTGGCAAATAGCCTTAATTTAAACCATGCAATTTGCCTGTTTTCTCTATTTGTCTCTTGTCCTCTCTAATATTGCGGAATACAGGAGAGCATTTTTCATGTCAACTTTATGTGACAAATTTATAGGCAGATTAAAAGTGGGTCTGTGCTATAAATGGTAGTTCAACTGTGATTTCCAGTCAAATTTACCTTATTGTTGCCCCACCTGTGCAAAATGCCTGGGTTTAAAATACAACTGCAAACTGGGAGTAATTCAGAATAAAGCCTGCCTGACCTATATTAACCCTATTACACTAACCAGATACAGAGCAATGTGCTTCTTGCTCTCATTCTATCCAAAGCCCAGAGAAAAATAACTGATGATGTAACTGACTTAGTTGATGATTGAGTGGAGATACAGGGAGGTTGCTTGCAGGCCTAATCACCATCTTCCTCTGTACATTTTCCATTATTAGGTAATTATGTAATTAAGTGATCAAAGTGTGCGTTCCTTCTCTCTGATTCCCCTTGTTGAGATTAATAGTGGATCTTGGCTTCTAGTAAGCATTCCTCCCATTTATTGGACTGTTTTCACTTTAAATATGTGACAAAGCTTCACTGTGTATAAAAATGACTTTCAGTCAGAGCTGGAGAATGTACCTCAATTTTGATAAGAATCTCTCATCGAGTAGTTTCCTCACGTCTTCAGGAGAAATAGCCCCCTGATGGCTACATCTTAACTTCTCCTCACAGACCCCAGCCCTGCCTGCCCACCTACACTTGAGCCTCACTGCATGGGGGCTTTCATAGTGACACGTCTCTGGTCAGTGTCAGGGCAGCGGCAGGAAATTACTTGCCGTTGCTTCCTGTGAAAGGATCTGTGAGAGTGCAGGTTTTGGCAGCTTATTGCACACTTGCTCATTCACAGACAAGACTTTATATATGATACACATAGAGATGGAGAGGGGAAGAAGAGTGGAGTGAGGGGGGGGGGGGGGGGTTCTATTGAGAGATGGTCCAGGGACCTGGGAAAAGGACTTAATACACTCAGCATATCGAGGAGGTGTCATATTGTCACCACCAGTTTGATTTCATCCTCATTGTGGTCATTTTCTGTGAAAGCCAGGTTTCACAAGTCACAGTTTTCCACCATTTACTGCATAGCCAGTCTCGGCATCCTACTACAACACTACATGAGTTTTTTTTTTTTCTATGCCGCCTTTCTCTACCCTCATTTTTCATTCCCCTCCTTCTCCTGTGCCTTCATCTCTCCACCCCCATGTGGACATTGTTGAATGGTTCTGTTATTTCATATGAGAGTAGTGATGCTGACAAGCCACGGTTAGTGGGTTGGAACAGCTTAATTAGACAGAGGGATTTATCCATATTAGTCAAATGGGTCTACATGATAATTACTCTAACAATAAACTTTTTATTCACAGGACACACAAACAGTTTTGTTTGACAGAGGATTTTTTTTCCTGTCGTTGACTCCCCAATGTGAGAGCATTTGTGATTCATGTTTCAGTATTGTATAGACTCCCCCCCTCCTGTACTCACCCACCCCACGCCTTGGCTGCTTGTAGAAGCAGGAACCAAGTGATTGGGTAAAAGCTCTCTTAATTTATTATTACCCCTCCTTCTCCGAAACTAAATATTTACCCTGCATCCCATAGCAGCTAACAATAGACATGTGTGTTCCCTGGCCACTGGAGCCTGTCCTGCCTGGAAGGGTCAAGACATCCGTTGGTGCCCCCTACCCTCTGCCCTAGTGGTGTCATTCCCCGGTAATCTTGGATATCTGAGACCCAACATTTTCACGTATTTGTGATGGAAAGGAACCAATATCGCCAACAACAGTTTGTTACAAGTGAACGTTTCATCAACCACCTGTGTTGTGGAACGAAATTCAGCCATGAGCCTAAAAAGGAGTTGCCCTACCTATGATCTAAATGCTGCTCTCCCCCTCTCAAGAGAGGCCTATCTCCTGTTGTATCACCACTATTACTCATGGCCAGAATATGTAGGCAGATCAATCATGATCAATCATGTACATGACCTTGATCTAGCGCTCAGCCTGAAGAGAAGCTATTGAGGATGACACATCATGCTCTTGAACCCTGACATGAGTTGATTGATCCTATGATGGGAGTCAAGAAGGTCTCTCTTAGTGGACTGCCGGAGAGAGTGATTGCATGCTCATTCTCTGACCAGAGGGGTCTGTGCCAAAATTGCAACACTTTCTTTCCATGGTTGCCAGGTAATGTGCAGTCTGTGGTACTTGGGCCTGGGGGTTGAGGGTGCTGGCCTTCGTTCCAGAACATTACCACAGACACCAGTGGAATGTTATGATGTCATGGTTCACCTTCGACCTTTCCAGACTGGGAAGTGGGACCCCTAAAGAGGTGGTTCTGATGAATTCTTGAGTGCTATCAATAGATGATATGACAAACTCTCTTTGGTTTTCTGTATAAGCCAGTATTGTCGCAGGGAACAATCCTTTGTGATTCTTGCTTTCAGCTTGTCTTGTTCTACTGTTTTGCTGGTTAGTTCAAACTCTATTTTTGCCGCTCCATACCCTGTTCTTATTCTAGTCGCACACACTTTATTCCCAGCTGCATAAATTGACCACTAGTGCTGGACAGCACATAATTTACAGTCCCCAGCCTAATGGGACCCTCAACACAGCAATGTGACTCTGCACAGTGTCACTGTAAACTAGTAAATCCCTGGGTCATAAAAGATGGGGCTGGGGGAGATTGCCTTGAGAACAGCCAATCAGCAGAAAAACTTCTGAAAGCATAAGTCCAATAAAATTGTTTAGAGGAGAAGTCTAAGACCTGGCAGCAAGCTAGAACAGCTTCTTGGCCTGCTTTATGAGCCTGTCTTTGTGGGAGCATTTGAAGTGTGATCAGAGTGGTCCATCTGGGCCATCTAAAGACAAATTGCTACTAAAGTTTTAGAGCAGACCACAGCCTCCATTACGACTTGACTAGCCACACAGGCTGAGCATCACTTTCGCCTACCCTCCTCTACCCTACATCTGGGGGACAAGCAGCCACTTCAAGAGATGATTTTTGTCAAAAGAAAGCTACAGCTTTCACCATGTCTCTTGCCCATTTCTCGCCCATGTCTTCACCCTGAACAAGACTTAGAAAAGATTTATGCATGTCCTACTTTTTAGGGACAGTGTGTAGCTGAGGCACAGGGAGGGATACAGTCACTTCTACAGAGCACACTGTAGGATTATACACACGCACACACGCACACACGCACGCATGCACGCGCGCGCGCGGGCATTCACCATCACCACTTGTTGATCTCCAGAGCAGCTGTTCAGGACTGTGGTTTGGCTACTTGATCCTCAGAACGAAAAAGAGGTCAGAGTGAGATCTTAGAACCGACGGCACAGAGGGCATCATAAAGCGTTTCAGGTGTGTGGGTGGTGGGAGAGAGACAGGGCAGTATTTATATAACGTTACTCAGATAGCATGGTCAGGAACAGTTGGCCCTGTGGTAGATTGTTATTGTACCCTGCTGAGGATGAAACCCAATGCTGTGTTCCTTCAGCTATTTATCAACTCCCCCTGCTGAATGTGTATGGAATATCTTGCAATGGCTCAGTGGTCAGGGGTTTCTGTGTGACTATGTGTGTTTGTATGTGCATGTAATCATGCAAACTCTTGTTGCATGGGTACGTGCCTGCATGCATGCATATCTGTGTACCCAATACTCAGATTGGCTACATGCACAGTGATGTGGCAACTTAGCCCAATGCCTGTGTAGGCCAGAGAGAGGGGCGCAGCTTAGAGAGGAAGTTGCAAGGTGTGAAAGAAGCTTCGAATGGTGTGCGAGAATCCAGTTTCACAACCTGGCTGTGTAGATTATCACAGGAAAGAAACAACATACCGATGCTAGCCAACATCAGGAGAGCAAACAAACACTTTCATAACGGCAGCATATGATCTGGGAACAGTAATGGTAGGCATATGTTTGTAATGGGTAGCCAGAAGAATTACATTGATTTAGGTTTTATTGCTGGTTTCAGAAAGGTACTGCTTTGTCTGATTGTTTTTTCCTGTATTGTATTCATCACATCATTATTTTCTGGTTACCCCATTTATTTATTCTTTTAATTCTAACTCTATATTTTCTTTCTCCCTCCCATCTAAATTTTCCTCACTTTTTCATTTTTCTGTTGCTCACATCTCGCCCCTCCCCCCCCTCCCCGTGCCCCTACTCTGCTACAAAGGGCCAAGATGGGGCTGAATATGTCATGTCAACAGTAATCAGATCTCTTCCAGAAAAAAAAACACTGGAACAAAGCTGACCTCATGTCTGTGTTTTGGGTTGGCAAAATAAAGCAGCCAATTCTCAAACTCAGGTGGTTACCATGCACCTTTAAGGAAAAGCATTGTGTGTTTTACTGAGTTTAAGTTTTACTTACTTTAGTTTATTGGGCCTGAGATAGCTGGTAGCCTAGTTGCTCCACATTTACTGAAAGATTAGAAAATGTGGTCTTTTATGTTGAATTGACCTCCTGAACCTTTTTCTGTTCCAACCCCATTTCCACTCAGCATCTTAAAGAATGGGGCAGATAAACTAAGAGTACAGGTGAAGAGAATGGAGGGGAACATGGGAGTAAAAGGATAATTTGTTGCAGAAAATTACCCCAGGAGAGAATGCAGACATGAGGTGGCCGAGGGCTCAAATGTAGAGAGTGTTTGATTAAGAATGAGTGCGTGTTATCTACGGTTCAAGGCAGCAGTGTTATCTCTCTCGTCCAGGTTAATAACTTCCCTCAATTTAATATGGAACTGAAGCACTTATGACCCTGTTTCCTCCTTCTATCTCTCCCAAGGACACCATCACTCATTCACCTCTCTCCACTCTCTCGCTTTAGCTCTTGTAATGCCTTTCTCCTTTTTTTTTTGCCAACATTTAACTGCATTTTCTCTATCTTATCTGTCTTCCACACTCTGAGCACACTTCACATTCCTTCTCCAGCTTTCTGAGGGAAATGTCAATGTTGCTGCATTTCACCTTTTCACTGATTTATTTGCATTCCGTTCAGAATTAATAAAAAAAATATAGCTGTATAAACTAAGGTTGCGTTTGTTTGAGTGCTGGGAAGCCCACTGCCTCTGTACTTAAGGCTGTCTGGTCATGATCGATCTCTGTAATCTGGTTGTACTCAGCCCAGGTTAAGCCATAGCACTGCCAACTCACTCTGGAATGGATCATGGAGGAGACATAGGCAACAGGGTATCTTAATATCTGGAATATCAAATATGTGTCATTCTCATTATTTCTTTCTAAATTGGCATAGATGTTTTTTTTGTAAACTTAAAGTTAGTTAAATCTAAACTACATTGTATTTCTGCTTTATTGAGGTTATCTCGTGTTAATTGGCTCTGATATAGTATTGAGTGTCGAGTACTTTTAGAGTACATTTTTTTTTTTTTTTGCTGTTCCTGTAGGTTTGTGTGTGTGGCAGGGTGGGGGGGCATCCACTGGGTCAAGATGAGTGTCCACTGGGTCAATTCCATCTTGGACCTGCAGCCCTTGCCACTAAGAACACACAACCTCTCCACTACAGTAGTACACCACTCAGAGTGAGCACAGCCATCTTGGAAACACCTGTTTAGACCACAAGTTAAAGTGCTTCTGTCTGCAGGGGTAACATGGCTGAAGTGGCTGGGATGAGTTAGGGATATTGTAGATGACTTTTCAATTTGGCCAAGAGCAATTTCTCAGTAATGATTGTGTCCAAAATATCTATGTGAGGACACGTTGCCCCTACGCCTCTGAATTCCCCAAACAGAGCTAGAGTGTATCTCTTTTTACCTCATAAAGTATAAAAGTCCTTGCCAAGTGGCTTTTGTGATCTGTGTTTTTTGGTTGCATTTTCTGTGCCAGAGGTGGGAGCTCAATAGAAAATGTTCCATTGCTGAAGTGTCACGTAGCTTTGTTGGTTTGCCGTGAGATATGGCGATCTTCACCTCTATTTAAGAGGCAAGTTGATTAAGAACACATTTTCATTTACAGCAACGGGCTGGGGGAGAAGTTGCAAGGGCAGAATTACACACTTACACACACTGTACTCACACTCTGGAGCCGACCAGCACTATTAAAATCATGTAATTTCGGCCACTGAACAATTCCAGTTCCACTGGTTTGGTGCCTTGCTCGTGAGCACTTTGGCTTTAGTTCTTTAGTGTGTTACTTATTCACTTCCCCACCCAGATTTTTTCAGCCAGTCAGGGAATTTGAACTGACAAGACTTCCCTTTCCCTTGCTTCTCAAACTTTTAGGCTAGTGCTGTCTCCTGTGCTCCTGACACGTGGACTGTTGTAACACTAATTGTGTACATGTTATTGATTATTGTGGTCATGGATATTTTGATATGACATTGACGTACATGCAATTTTAGAACGGTTGTTACTCTGGAAGACACTTGATCAAGGATATGCTGATGTTTAAAAGAATTCGAAAGCATTTGAAACAGTGAAAGGGTTGTCTATTGTGTATATTTGCTAGTAAGCCTTGAGGCCACGATGAACTTTATATTTCAGGTAGCAGAGGAAAACAAAATAACAGCTGTTTGACAGACACCTGAGCTTGCCAAGGTAAATCTCTGTGGTCTGAAGTCTCACGAAAGTGTGTGGACAGTGTGTAAAGGTGCTAGTATTTCATAAGTACTAGTGGGCTTCATGGTTAAGTTGAGTATGGAGTATGGTGTTCAAGGAGGAAATGGGAACCATATGTTGTTTTGAAGACATGGAGCATGAAAAGGTCTTTATGTTACTGCGGTGGCAGAGTTCAACATCCACTAGTAAAGAAAAACATTGAGAGGAGTTTTCATAGTACATTAAGAGACCATCTCAGTGACCAGTGATAGCTGTCAAGCAAGCATTTGAGCAGGTTTTAAACTACCGTAACACTTCTAATAATGGCCAGGACCTTTCTTTACCTCTACCCATTTTTGGAGACAGGCTATCATTAGAGACACTCCATTATTTATTTTGGCAGGTCCACACTACCCGGTATGCCTAAAAGTGATAGAATTTACTGGTGTTCTGTAAAGAGTTGAGCTGCTCAAATCAAAAATGTGATTTATTATTGGTAACATACCAGTAGGCTACCAGAACATACATAGTCTTGCAACCAAAACATCAATCCATCAAAACAGAACAAACAAACAAAAACTGCCAAAGCCACAAAAGTGAATTTTAAAAAAAGCTCTGTCGTATTGACTAAGAAACAGGAGCAATGTTGTATAGCGATACAAAGTAGAGTTATGTTTGCATGATGCATTTCAAGGCTTTTGCACCAGTACCTGTATCTATGGCAACGAGATAAACATGTCAGCATGTTCCACACATGTGGCATTTAATAGCTTAGTAAAAAAGTCCCCATTAGTCCCACGTATGTGATTTTTATCCACAAAAAGACAAGAAAATCATTAAATTTCATGATGATGTAGTAACATGTATTTATGTGACTTTTATTCTGATCTTTTTTCTTTACAAAATTGCAAAAGTGTATTGGAAAAAGTATTGAATTGAATGTCCTAAGGACTCTTATTGGTGGTCTCCATGTAAATCGGGGCATTGTAGCCTTTTTTGGATAATGCTGAACAGCAGTGACTACAGAAACAATGTGTTCAGAGTTTATAGAAACGGCAGATTGGTCATTACAGAGAGATTCAGGAATGCACTGTCTTAACTTAGTTTTCTCCCATCTAACCAGGGAACTCTAACCTTTTCATCCATAGGTCCACACTAAGTTTCACTGTCGGCAAGCCCACACGCCAGGATCAGACATGTCCTGCCTCACGTTTTCCTACGATGGCACCATTCTAGCCTCTCGTGGAGGTAGGAAAAATCCATCAACCTTATTGTAATGCTTTATCCTCTAAACCCTCACAGGAATAACACACACAGTAGTGCTCCAACTGCATTCATCAACATCCCAGCTGTTTGTATATAAGTTGGAACCTTTACTCCTGTGCCCTCCACACACCAGTGATTTATGGGTCTCTAATGTCTGATCGCCCATTTAAAGCTGTTCACTGTTGACTGTTTCAGCGGGGAAACAGCTCATCTCTTCCCCAATGTGCAAATAAAGAGGAGGCATCATCAGCGAAATATAGCACACACAGAGATCCTGGAGTTTCTCCCTGGTGTGTCGTCTAGTCTAGAGGTTTCTGAGACACAGACACTAACAGGAATCACTCCATCTAAGTGGCCTTCACACAATGTATTTTACGACATGCTATGTGGTCAGCAATAGGCCTACAGTAAATAACAATAAACAGAGGTCCATTGTGGTGACGTTCTCTGAGGCTTGTGACTCCCCCAGGGTGCTATGGACCTCAACTGTATCTGTTGTCTCCATCTATGCTTTTCAAGGTGATGACACTATGAAGACATGGGACATACGTTCCTTCAAGAAGCCTCTGAACGTAGCTACTGGACTGACCAGCTACTTCTCTATGTGAGAATTTGTAACTATCCTCTTCATTACAGTCTGCCAGTTACTTTTCTTGCAATATTGATATATAGTGTGAATTATGAACTGATGATTGTGTATCTGTGTGTCTGTCGTTATCAGGACTGACTGCTGTTTTAGCCCAGATGACAAGCTTCTTGTAACGGGGACCTCAGTGAAGAAGGATGAAGGAAATGGGAAGCTGGTTTTCTTTGACCAAGCTTCCTTTCAGAGGGTCTACGAAATAGAAGTCACCAATGCAGTGAGTTGTGCCTCAGTCTCCACAACCACAATGACTCACGTTGAAAAATGTTTTTCAACTGGTTGATTTACTATGCTGGTTTCAAACCAAGAACGTGATTTACAGTGGACTGGAAAAAAACATAATGAGTAGGAATCAAATGTGCTTGTAATTTCTCCATCAATAGTTTGATCTCCAGCAAATGTGTTTCTTTTTATGACTATAGCTCCCTGAAAATACAGCAGCAGTAGTCTACGGTCTCATTCAGACAGCCATAAAGACTTGCCTGAGATTTAGAGATTTAAGGTAATTTGTGTAATCTCCCATTTAACCTGAAGCAGAATTATTCCCAGGGATTAGAGTTTCTCTACCACTACAGTAGGACAGGTCAGCCTGATGAATACTAGAAGGATGAACTCAGTTAGGCGGTCCTGATACTGCACATAGTCAATGCCAATCTTAATCACTGGGCCCCGATGGTTATAGCTGCCTGGTGGTAGTAATAATAATAATAATAGACTTTTTGTATAGTAGATTCATAAACAGTTTGCAAAGCACTTTACAGAGCATGAAAAGATTACATAATAAATTGTCAATAGTGAATTAGACATTAATAAATAAGAACAAAGAATTAAGAATCTAAATGTTATTACAGAAAGACATTTTCAAAAAATGGTTTTAGATGGGTTTTTGATAATCTTTGGCACTCGGCCTGCGGCGTCGTACCTACGACCGAATCACAGCCGTGATGATATTCAGTATAACAACACTCCCTCTCGTGTGATATTGCTTCATTATAGAGATAAGAGCTGAGTCAGTCTAGTGCCACGTCAGGAATGCCAACCCAATGTGTGAGGGTTCAAGTAGAATTGGTCTTGTAAAATAGGATACTTAATTGAACCCATACATTTGTGTTAAAGTATCATTCTTCACTCTAGCTCTGTTCTATTATTCTATGCTACAAATGATAGAGAGATCTGAATGACAGGGTATCTGGCTGGACCTGTTTTCTGGGATCCCAGCTGAATAGCAGAGTACTGATTTTCTCCAACTCGCCCCGAGAAAGAACTTTGACAGCGGCATGATTTGGGGGGGGAAATATCGAGGCAGATGAGAAGAGAGAGGGAGAGGAGTGTAGGCAAAGGAGGAGAGTCAGAAAACTAGCCTAGAGCCAAGCTTGGAGAAAGTGGAGTAATGTGACCTTCTTTCTGCTAGTCATCCCCATGAGGTTTTGGCAGGACAGCTACTGACTCTTTTACATCTACTGCATTGGAATAAGATTTGAAATCGAATTATCTACGGACACAATGATCATATTCCATTCTCATGCGCAGACCACGCTGTCACACACGTTTGCACAGTCGGTACTTTCTGCTGTTACAGTAAATCCTCCTTTCTCAGAAATCCATTTGGTGAGGGCAGCGAGCCATAGGTGCTAAAATGAAGGGGTAGAGGGACTGTCTATAGTAGAAAAACTCATTTTTTACCTACTCCTCCTCGTCTGTCTCTCCTTCTTCCAGGCCTTTTCAATGGATTTAGCACTGTGTATCTGTAGTCATAACAGTGAGGTCTGACAGAGGCTAATGGCTTCTAACTTGGTCTCCCTAGCTAAGGCATGACACTTTCTCATGGTCCATTGAGTGAACACGTTCGAGAGAAGGGGGAGAGACAAAAGGTGTGTGTGTGTGTGTGTCTGTGTGTGTGTGTGTGTGTGTGTGTGCGTGTGTGCGTGTGCGCCAGTCAGCTGCCGTCAGCCCTGGCACAGTATCCACAGACCTTGAGTGCACATCCCTATGTACAATGGAGCTGACCACAGCGAGGGGAGAGGTCTGTTTCAGTCACCCAGATTATCATTTATTTCAATAGCAGTGATAATTTAATAAAAACAAATGCTAATAAAGCAGCAAATACATCCACTACTTGTTTTGTGAGAATTAAAGCAGTATTTTTCACTTTCAGTGTAAAATGCTGTAAATTACACTTCAAATGTATGTTTTTCATCAAAACATATCCTTTATTGGATTCTACTTCAGATTCACATTATGATGTGCCATGCAGGTGTCAGTTCAAATGTGGAGGCAAGCTGCCAATGGACCATGGGGGGGTCACTGGTGAATTCAGAATTGAGTGTTAACCCTCCAGTCAGCACACACTTAATACTTGAGTGAGATGACAGCTGTGAGTGCAAAGTACACTGAAGTGGAAGTGAAGTGAAAGGGCCTGATACGGATTTGAAATAGAATTGATTGCATGTCATGTGTTGCTTTGATGCTTAAAAGCTTGCTTAAAAGCTATGTGTAGGTTTTTTAAACATTACATTACATTACAGTCATTTAGCAGACACTTTTATCCGAAGCAACTTACAATAAGTGCATTCACGTAGGTAGGCACGAGAACTAGTCACTAGAAATCAAGAAATCACTAGAAACTAGAAATTAGATATCACTAGAAATCATAAGTGCATTTCCTTCCTAAACAAGCATCATCAAGCAAACATCAGTATGTCATTGTCAAATCAATAACCGTGAACACATGAGACCATGGTCGAAAACGAGTGGTAACCTCTTGCCAGTGGTACTGTTAATACAGCATTTCCCATAAATCCTGTTGCTTCCTGGATGTTGCCCTCCTCCCTCCCCCAGCCTCACTTTGCTCCGCGTACATTTGTTTTGTCTTTTGCTTTACTGAAGAATATTGCAATATGAATTGTGATAGACGTAATTACACTTTTCTACGTAATTACATGTGAAGAAACATTTTGACGTTTTGAAGTCCATCTGCCTTTCACTCCTCCCACCGTCTCGGCTCTGTTTAGCTGAAAGAACAGAGGCCCTGAAACTTTTCTAAGTTGTCATGAAGGCTAGCTTTTATATAAAGGAGATTGTGTGAGTAATGTCACACACTAGCCACGTCTTTTTTGATTACCTTTCATGCTATTGTATTACCATCCTTTCCATCAATTATTGTGTACATTTTAATTGTATGTATTGGGTAGACGAGGCTTTCTTAAAATCAATTCAGCCCCTGATACACTGACCCCCATCCTGCCAGTACTTGCATGACTACAGCACCGTTGCCTTACCCCATCTGATAAGACAACTTTGATGTGGTAAAGGTTTGTTTTTGCAGTGGATCAGTTATTTCTGCGTGACATGTACTCAGGGGACCTGATGAATGAGCTATTTACTATGTTTACATCAACCGTCTGCCTCTTGGAAAGCCCAAGAATTTAAGTGCAGTCTTTATGAAGTGGTGTACCAGGCGGGCGAGTGAAAGGATGGGCCACCAATCATTTCTACCTAAACAGTCTACATAACCCCAGACCTGGATCCTGGGGAGTGGAGGCTGTTCTAGGCCCGTTTGGTAAATACTTCAGGCTCTCTTGGGCTTATCTTAGTCCATCAGAAGGGCAGGGACCAGGTGAGACCCTGCCGACTAGTATAACACAGAGCTTTTGGCTGGATTTCACATGTAGACTTATTGGTGGAACGTACAGCCCTGTGTGTCTGTGTATGTGTGTGCGAGTGTAAGTGCGTGTGCTTGTCTGCATGCATGTTTGTATGTGGATTACACAGAAGCTGTCTGTTGTCTATTAGGGCTGCACTACAATGATAAATGTCAATCAATTTTGTGGAATATTGCAATTTGAATTGTGATACATTTGTGTCTACATTTCCTTCTGGCAAAAAATTGCAGGTTCTTGCAGTTCAGAAGTGGCAGCAGTCAAGTTTTATTTATTTTTTTATTGTGCAGCCCCACTATAGACTATTGTGGGGTGGGTTATTCAGGGATGGGGAGGCATTATTGTGTCACCTTTGCTTGTTGAAGTTTGCTCATGCTACACTTAACATCTCACGCCTGATGGCTCTCCAACAGTGAGCTGCCTCTCCCTGCACCCTGCTCTTGAAGGAGGGCTTTGATAGGCAAGCTTGGTCTTTCATCCTCACTGAGAGCAGCCAAGGATGAATGGTGGGAGAGAGGCCATGGCTCTGGTCTGTATGTGGCTCGCTATGTGGCACTGCCTTAAGATAACTTGCTGTTGCTTGTAGCCAGGGTCTAGTAAATCTTACTAGATGTAAATGCCAATTGGCCCAGGAAGATAATTTATAGTAATTAGACTCTTCAGTGGACGTTTCCGTTCAACCATGTGTAGCATTCTCCTTTCCCCTACTGCATTCACTTGGCCTGTGTAGCCCAGTCTGTCAACATTTGGCTAAACGCACTAGCGACTAACCAAGGAACACAGCTGTGAGTGTTGTGTCCGATCAATGCTGCATAACTTTGTTTCGTAAGCAGCATACGTATTGGGCAAGTGGCTGTTGTCCTATTTGCTCCTAATCAGCCTCTGGTGTTTTGATTGGATGTTGAAGGCTGCTACTGAAGAACTGACTGATTAAAGTTTCCTCCTCCATGATGTGATGTAATTTTGTGGACTGGAAGCGTAAACAGGGTTTCCTACAGTATAAACACGAAGCTGTGGATATCTGGATAGTAGTCTTACCGTTGGACTGCGGCTGGGCTTGGCTATGGGCTTCTCAGGGGATCCAACTGGGGTGGGCTTCACTGTCCTCTCTATTTTAGACTTGTCAAGATCTTGACAATCTGATTTGAGTGGGCATGAGTTTTCTGATCTCGACTGGACTGCATTTAGCTGGCAAGTCCTTCCTGTGTTCAACTGTAGCATGTCTTGACTGAGCTGGGATGGGCTATGTTATGTCACTGTATATTGGGTCAGCTCCTTGACTCCTGATTGAGGACCCTTGGGAGGAACACAATACCTAACTGTTGCCCCTGCCCCGCCTTGCCTGTGATGGATTGCCCATGTTACTTTAGCAACCCTGACAGGCTGTTTATTGCTGACTACCCATTCACTGCCAGTGAAGCATCTCTGCAATGGGTAGACTACACACGTTTATGACACATATACACACAGACACAGGCATGCACACATAGTCTATGATGATGTGGTTATCATTACAAATGAAGAACATCTACATGACAACCCATCGAGGAGATTTTTCACAGTTCAGGAGTTGTTGTTGAATCAACTGTATTTGTACTAGGGTACTGCACAATGCCCCCGGTGTGTAACACATTTACTTTTGTGCTTATTACATCATTTATTTGCAGTATTTATAAATATAACTTATCTGTCATACAATATGTGAGGTTTACCTAGAAGCCCTTCCTGTTTAGAGCATTTTCCAGATCTTTCTAAATCATCAATTACAGCTGCCACATGATTTGGTTGGGCAGATTAACACTCATCTGTCCAGTGAACTACGCAAGCTGCTGGCCTGGCAGGGTCTTTTAGTCAAGTGCGTGTATGTATGTGGATACTTGCATGCATATTTGTCGGTGTGCATAGGAGCTTGACTGCATTGGTAGCCTGGTGGGAAGCTGAACAGCTGGGCGTTAAGCAGCTTTCACCCTGTCACAGAATCTGGACGTCCCAGTCGTTGCCCTACCCACCCCCATCCTCTTCCCTAGCCCTATTTTCACAAGCCATCACACACGGTTGTGTGCAGAAAAAGATGCTCAAACCGTGTGTGAGAATGATGCACTGTCCTCAGCAACCCTCGTTCAGGCTTCCCTCTACTATAACTATAGCTTTGTAGCTCACAAATCACAGCATGTATAGAGCGTCACTGTAGAACAAATACACTCTTTCTCGCTCTTTCTCTCTCTCTGTCTCCCCCCACCTCTGTATCTATCTATCTCTCTCACACGCACACACCTCTGGATGAATGTGGTCACATTTGCCTATTGGCAATGGGCCATCTGTCACACAGACTGAGGGATCCAGCCCTCATCCTAACAACCAAATATAGTCAACTAGAGCAGCAGAGCACACTGGGACTGATCCCCACTGTACCTCAACCAACTTGGGTCACGTGCAGAGAATCAATGTCAATGGACAACAGATAACTAGCCTACACATCTGACGTGTGATAACCCATTAACAACGACATTAAATAGATAGATGAAGCCTAACTTTGACCTCCTCCACTCAGCTAAATCTCCTTCCATCTCCGACAGTGATGTAGCTGAACAATAAATCACTTGACTGCATCTTAGCTGGTCTTCATGTGTCTGTCTTCCAGAGTGTTGTCCGCTGCCTGTGGCACCCCAAGCTCAACCAGATCATGGTGGGTACTGGGAATGGACTGGCCAAGGTCTACTATGACCCTGTCAAAAGCCACAGGTGAGTTCAAGTTGCGCCCTAACGTCCTAGAGACCTCTCATATCCTAGGTGATGCTCTCAAATAGCAGCGTTTTTTAACCAATTTGTTCCTTTGCAGGGGGGCTAAGCTGTGTGTAGTGAAGAGCCAGCGGAAAGAGAGGCAAGCAGAGACACTGACACAAGATTACATCATCACACGTAAGTTTTTCTGTGCACGTACACTTAGACACACACACACACACACACACACACACATACATACCATCCATGAGTAATAGAATTTGCTGCTCCTGCATCATATTATTCATTGCTCATCTCTAATGGTCCTTATGTCAGTGCTACTGAGGCATTATGATTATGAACGTATCCCTGGTCTTGTTGTACAAGGCGTACAATTTCACACATCGCCCATTTATGTCGGTGAACAATTACTGGAGCAATTTAGGTGAAGTGCCTTTCTCAAGGACGCTCCTGCAGTTTAGTCCACCTTGAGCTGCAAACCCATCTGCTCATTAGTGCTCTTCAAACTCTATGGCAGTGTGTGTTTTAATAGCGTAAGACACGCTTGACGCACATGAGATTTCCGTCTTTCTCACACACACAACACACAGCGATTTGCAGAATCCCGACCTTCATCTACTCACTCCTTCTTTGTCTCGCTCACGCTCTCTCTTGATCTCTAATTGTATCTAGCTCTCACTCTTTCACACAGACACACACACACACACACACACACACACACTTACTTACATGCACAAACTCGCAATCAAAACTCACTTTATTTCTCTCACACTGGGGGCTTTGAGAGGAACGAGGCGGTGTTCGGGGCTGTCGCGGGGCCCATTAGCTGATGGTGTAGGGTGAGAGTGAGTGGATCGACAGCCGCAGGGCACTGTGCCACGCGTCGGCCATGAGGTCTGCAGTCACGCCGGATCACGCCAGGGACAGCCTCCCCCCCGACTTCTGCTGGCGTGATCTCCTGTTGGTGAACATGTGGGGACACACACACACACACACACACATTCACACACCCTACCAGTCACCCTGTCATCTCGTCAACACACGAGGCTGTCATCTCTTCTGTGCGTGTCTCGTTCCCAAGCTGAGGTAATGAACCTATAGGAGCAGAACAGCTGCCAACACTCGGCCCCTAATTGGCCGCTAGACACAACTCCCGACGCCACGTATTGTTTGGGCAACTGCGGCCTATTCATATACATCATGTGATTTCATTGCCACGCCAACAGGGTGTGAAGCGGGGCCAGGCATTCGACGGCCACGAGCGGCGAGTGACGCACTTGATGCCCCGGCGCTGGAAAATTAGAGGGGACAGGAACCAAGTGATGGCCCATTGAGAAAAGCGAGGGAATCTGTTAACAGTAACCTTTTTGCTTAATGTAGCGTGGAGGAGAAGAATTAACACTGAACAGTGACAACAGGGCTCCTGAATGGAAAATCACTTTATCTAGCCCTTTACTAAAGTGTCTCTTTGTAACCCCTGAGGGTAAGAGCAGAGCATACACTCATCACACACACACACACACACACACACACACACACACACACACACACACACACACACACACACACACACATACTCTCTCTCCTTCTCACACACGTACACCTTTGAGGGCACCCACTCACACTCTTAATTCATGCACACATTCACTCACACACTCGTGGCTTAAAGTGCTGGGGCCTTTATTGTGGTAGTGTTCACTAAAGTGTGAAGAGTGGCAGAGTAAGTGTCTGAATCTAAACACGGGGCTTATAATGAATTTGTTGGTGTCCACTATGGCAGAAAGATAACAGTTTAATCTTAGCTTTGCATTTTTTTTGTGTGGGCTTACAGTCAAACACAGTACATATAGACTGGCTGGTCCACAGCAGCTCGTCTGTGAGTTATGTTGTCTTGGTTTGTTTGAATTACTTGAGCAGCGTTGTCCTTGTTTTCCCTGTTTGTCTCCAGCTCACGCCCTACCCATGTTCCGAGAGGCCCGTCAGCGCAGCACGAGAAAGCAGCTGGAGAAGGACAGACTTGACCCGATGAAGTCCCACAAGCCTGAGCCTCCCGTGTCTGGACCAGGTAATGTATAACTTTATTTACTTTATTTATTTTGTTTATTTATCTCAACTGCTGGGGTTCAGGGTGTTTCCTGTTAGGTTTCATCTGCATGTTTTGCAGATTTTCCTGTTAAAATACTTTTCAATGCTCATCTGAGGGAACAGAAGTCTCTGTTGGATCGATTTAGATCAATTTCTATACATTGACCAACTTTTTATCGTGTAGGTCTTAAATGGATGAATGTATAATTCTGTCCAAGACGGATACAAATCTGCTGTTGTTGGTTTATTGGATATTATGTAATACAGCTGAAATAAACAGCCTCTCACTGCTTCCTGTTCATGCTTCGCGTCCTTTAACTACTAGTGCATGCTGCTGCATTGAGAACTTCCTCTGCAATCCCATGTTCATAATCAAACATACATGTTGAGCCTCACTCCACAAGCTGAGGTCCCAGACAACGTTTCCTGCTTAAATACATCCCAGCTGGCTGATTGCTGCAGTGTTGTTTTGTGAAAGAATTTTGTGACTTATTCCCTCGACAGCACATGGATGTATGAGCATGAGGAATTTATAGTTGTATAGATGTAAAGAAGAAATGGAGATTGACAGGAAGACACAAACATAAATGGAATAGTCTGCAAATGTAAATGTAGGTCTACTCTATGGAAAGAAGTTTGGACAACTCGATAGCAGACCAGTGGTTTTTAGATGACAGGCGGTCTTTATATTGTTTATCTTCTTTGTGAAATGACTTTACATAAGTGCAAGGTAATGTTTGGTGGTTGGCTGGATGCTTACAAGCAATGGAAAGAGGTGCCTCTCAATCCCCCAAACAACCCACTGCCCAACTCTGTGTGTGTGTGTGTGGGGAGGGGGGGGGGGGGGGGGTAGTGACTCTGGGTACAGAGTTGATGCAGTTGGTGTGAAGCACAGTAGTACAGTCAAGTACATTCAGATATCTTTTATACATTTCTTAATAAAGTTCACCTTATCTTATACAATGGCTGCCGACATTTGTACTGTCTGAAACGTTTTCTTCAAAGTAGTGGACATTCATAAGACTAAAAATATGATAATATTTGTCTCCTTGACGTACAGTACAGTGAGTGGCCAACTCCGTCCATATGTGCAGGAATGTGTGTGCTGGTGTGCTTGTGTGTGCACTTTTGTCCATGCATCTGTCTGTATCTAATCCAGTGTTTCTATGCCCTGACAGGCCGTGGAGGTCGAGTTGCAGCTCATGGTGGCACTCTGTCTTCGTTCATTGTGAAGAACATTGCTCTGGATAAAACGGATGATAGCAACCCGCGGCAGGCCATCCTACGCCACGCTAAGGAGGCTTCAGAAAACCCGTACTGGGTTGCCCCAGCATACAAACAGTAAACCCTTATATTTTTTTATTAATAAAGACATCTCCCCGTCCTTCTCTGTTGTGAGTGCTGAATGTTTGCAGAGTGTTAGCCTCATGATCCAGTAGTAGTTATACTAAGTATGTGAACCTGGATGAAAGCTGTCAGCAAAATCTGTACATTTCACATGATGCAAAAACACATTCTTGAGTTAAATGTAATAAAAAATAAAAGTACTGAATTTTCAGCCTGGTTGCGGGGCTCTCTCAGGCAGTAGACACACACCACTGTCATACCTCAACATTAAGTTAAGACCAGCCCGTGGTGTGACAGGTCGGTTCTGACTTAGGCTATTCTGCTCTGTGTAACCCTACCTGGACTCCCTCCAAGCCTCCACTGGCCTGCTCTGTATGGAAGAGATCCCTAATGGTGATGTTGACACTAATGACAGCCACTGTTGCACTTTGGCTTCCTAACACATTCATGGCTTCACAGCTCTGTCATCTGGCTGCTCCCCTTTTGTTGTGCCGTGTTAATTGCTTTGCTCTGATGTCTGAATATGTGTGTGTTGCGGACAGGCATTCAAACACACGTGGACACACATCACATGATATCCAGATTGTTTATGAGCACTTCAAGTGATTGACATACTTCAAGGGTATTATTGGTTTGGGAGGCTTATGGAAAATATTAGCTAGCTGGATTGCAAGAGGACATGGGACTCCTTACCTGGCGTCTTCCTGTGGCTGTCCTGTCAGTGGCTTTTCCATAGACAGATGCTCTTTTTATTTCACTGCTTAGAATGGAGTGATGGAAAATGGGGAAATATTTGTAATTCTGTTTTTCCTATTCTGTTTTATATCCCCTTTTCCATCTAATTTGTTACAACTATTGCCTCCTCTTTCATTCTATGGTTATCCCAGAAGAACCCAAATGAAGAATCCCTCATTTGTGTTGCACAACAATCAAATTACAAATATAAATCTTTATTAAATATGCCCTTCTTTCTGTGAATCCTACTAGGACCCAGCCGGAGCCTGTGTTTGCAGAGGACTCGGAGGAGGAGGAGGAGGCTGACAAGGAACCGCAGTGGAAGAAACGCAAGATCTGAGACAGATTAACACCATCTTATTTTATCTTTGAAAGCTGGCAGGGTGGCCTTGTGGTTAAGAGAGACTGCACCATAACCGGAAGGTCCCAGGTTCCATCCCTGCAACAGCCTGTTAAATCATCCTTGACCGAGACACTGAACTGCTCAAGTTGTGGAGTTGTCCTCCCTCCTCTCTGTCAAGAGGTGGTACAGTAAACATACAGGCGTCTTTCTCTGTGCAAACATAGTGTAATATTATACACGTTCATTCACAAAGGAAGAACTTGGGTTTGTTTTGATTGTACAGACTTTATTTTCATCATTTGTATTGTCTTCTCACATATTCTCGAGTTTGCTGATGCCTCATAAATCTGGTCCAGATTTTGTTTGTTTTTAGATATATTTTTTAAGGAATGTTTTTTTTGCTTGCTTTTTTTTGTGCAGGACTACAAATGTACAGTTTTATAAATGTGTAGAGTTTTTTACTGCTCAGTGCTTGATAATTGGAAGTACATGTGATATTACTTGGTGTAATCAATTTGACCACATGGATCAGCTGCTGGGTTGGATGTTTCCTATACTCACCTGAAATCTAAATAAAAGCAGTTTTGTCTGCCTTTTTCTGGTCTTACTGTAATCCGAATGTTTCTAACAATGATAAATGTGTCTGGAATGATTTGTTTTCTCCAAGTAATCAAGGGTATAGTTGTGCCAAGTTGAAAGAATACCTTTCTTAGCCAATTAAGTAATATTTGGGCAATTTACTGACATTTCCGCCACTCAAAATCCCTGTTGACACTTCAACTCTGCAGATCTGCTCAGTCATAGTAATTGCCAGACTGCCTGTGTTGAACTCACTGCAAATACATGTTTATTTCTATGCTATTTTGTATTGCACAGTTCACTTATTAAGTTGCAGGAATTTCTAAATATTGATGAGTTCATAGACATTTTGTCTGAAATTTGATTGTATCACTACCAAAAGCAAAATACTGGTTTCCAATTCTTTCATACTCTGAATTTGTAAGATGAAAATTAGGTTTTGCCAAAAACAACTGTGCATATATTTCATAGTGCAAGAACCATAGAACATAGAACATAACAATATGGCTCCTACTTTGAGACTGAGGGGTGCACAAGCACAATTTGGTTGTAAAAAGGGAAATTGGAGTCATGGTTTATTCTGCTGTATGAATTCTGAATTACCAGTATCTTGCAATATCTCACTTGATTGTAAATGGTGTTTAGATCTTACATTGCATTCCATGTATTTAGCTGATGCTCATATCCAGAGCGACAAAATGAGTGTAAGAGTAGAATAAACTTTAAATTCTTAAATCACTAAAATTACAAGCAACAAAACCCTATGGGGTGCCAGCCACAGAAGCTGGAGTCCATGGCCTGCAGGTAAGGAGGTGCCGATCCAACCGTGAAGCCCTTCCTGGTTCATTGGCGTATGATACAGGCTGAAACCATTACACCAGACCTCTTTATGTCAGCCATGATGGATGATGGGTTCATTTAAACCAAGGCTATTTAACTTTGTTGGCAAGTGGGCCACATAAAATAAAACACGGGAGTCGGGACAGGTGGGCCGGTCACAGTCGACCCCTCCTTTCTATGCATTTACACACATCAGCCTACTTTCTAATATCGTCCATGTTATTGTCACTCAGTTGTGTGTCCTGTGTGACAAATACGGCATGAATTTCATATATTGATTGTTCAGTGTTTTATTATTAACGTTATTATATTAATTGCCAGCGTTTGAAACATTGCAAAGGACCAGATCTGGCCCACGGGCCTCCTGTTGAGTAGGCCTTATTTAAACCATGTGGGCACCTGCAACCTGTCACAGGTGAGTTTAATCACACAGCAAATGAGAATCTATTTCCTGCCAACAAAATGATTTGAATTGTTCTAAAGGGTGCCAGTAATCATGGCCATGGCCACTTTTCAATTTTGAAACCATAAAAGATGTGTTTCCAATTTGTGTTTGATGCTGTGCTGTTGTAAATCGACTGTGTGAAGACTGAAAGTTGTTTCAATTATCAATTATTACAGAAGATATTGTACATTATCTGCAAACAATGCAAGGGAGCCAATAATCTTGTCTGTATTATGTATTATCCGTTATAACTGTATTATCTTCCCTAGAGATTCATAGTGATAAAATATCTTCTCGTACCCTTTTTTGTATTTTTGTGCCTTTTGTACCTTTTAAGGAGGCAAATTTGCTTGTCTCATTATTGATAACGGGTGACAAAATATACTTGAATTCCAGTAGTGAGTAGACAGTTAATGCTGGAGGTTTTATTATGGCATGCATGTTAAAGGATTAATACATTCTATGAAAGCAAATGATTGCTTTGACTTTTGAACAATATCAGATATCATCCCGAAGAGGTCCTGACTAGATAGCACTCTGAATGCATTGAAAGCTGCTCATCATCTAGTCCTTAAGTTTGCCCTGAAAAAGCCTCCAGTGCCCTCAAACCAGTAATGAGTCTCCACATCAGCGGGGCTTAGTGAACCCTAAAGCCTAATCCCAGCCAGCCTATTCCCAGAAGTGATGTCAGCAGCCAGCGGCCACATTGTCTGCACCAACCTAGGAATGCTGGAATGCTTGTGTTGGTGTCAGAGTCCACACATGACCAGTTTAGACATCCTAGTTCCTTCAGTTGTGGGGTGGAAGGGTGTCGGTGTCTAGCACCACTACTCATTTAAATCAGTTGGAACTGTTAAAGGATCAGATTTACCACTATCTCGTTCTCAAGTTGCACCCTGCATCTTGTTGCCCCTGATCCCTTTCTAAGACACACGGAAAACCTCTGGCAGCCATATTCTCACGGAGAAGAGCAGCTGATGGCTCCGTCGGGTCTACAGCAAGGCCACTTAGGGTGACTAATCAGCCCTGTTGTTTTAGTCACTGGAAAAAAACACAAGGTAGAATATAAACTATAGGTTGTATACACACCTTGGCAGAATCTGTCCCAGCTTAATGACTCACTCGGCCTGCACCTCTGCCATTTTCTCATCGGCCTTTACGTATCCTCTCTGTGGAAACATTCTCCGTGAGTGCCTCGATTTACAGCTCAGTGTCGCTTTACAGCTCGCTTTGTTTACTGTACAACCCTGGGCCGGTATTCAGGAATGCACAACAGGAGGGGGCATTGCAATTTAGACGCCGTTTCTAAACCATCCTCCCGATTCTCTAGTTTATCTTCATTTTCATCCTTAATTTCAACAGCATGGTTGCTTCTGTTTAAACGTCCTTTTTTAGCCAACCTGGCAAATGAACACTGTCTGGCGCAAGTTGATTATGGTCAGAAAACCAGGCGACATTTAATAGAAACAAGTTTAATTCTGTAAAAAGTTATAAAATGAATATTGTACAAAAATAAATTTGCTGAGAGCTTTGGTTCTGTAACACAAAAACAAGTGAGACAAAATGACAGAGGTTTTTTCACAGAGGTGTTCACACAATATAGTAGCGAAAACAAATGCAATGGTTTCTTCCTTATGTTAACACTGACGTTTCCTCCGCCTCTCCTCTCTTCACCTTCGCTTGTTTACCCTCGCGTCAGAGCCGAAGGAGTAATCAAACACACTGCAGGAGACTAGAACAGTTGAGCAAGAGCAAACAACCGTGAAGATGAGAGGGCTCATGGTCACAGTTTACACACTTTAAAAAGTATGATATGGAAGGCGTAGTGAGGCTCTCCGAGGGCCAAGAGGCTGCTGGGAAGTCTCCTAAATGCACATTCTCATCTGGAAAGGCTTATGCACGAATCAGTTGTTAAAGGGGAAGATGATCCAATTGATGAGGTATGCTGTGATAAAAGCTAGAGCTA
This sequence comes from Hoplostethus mediterraneus, assembly GCA_034670385.1. Lineage (NCBI taxonomy): Eukaryota > Metazoa > Chordata > Actinopteri > Trachichthyiformes > Trachichthyidae > Hoplostethus > Hoplostethus mediterraneus. The sequence continues at coordinate 957,659 of JAXDDW010000132.1, read as the reverse complement.
GCTTTTTTTTTTCTCTGTAGTGTTTGGCCTAAATTCTGCTTGATGCAGTGGATTTGTTCTGTGTGCAGGGGGGATTACCCTGGTCCCTAATCCGTGCTAACATCAAGACCTACCCAAGGGCTCTCTGGGCTCCACTTAAAACTACAGCCCCTCCACGGGGACTTGATATGTGCACACTAGCATGCTTTTAAAGACTCTCCTGTAATCCCGATTGTGTTTATTGTATTGCAGAGATTGGGGATGATGTTAGGTTGAAGGAGTTATTGCATAGGGAAAGGTAATTCCAAAAAAGATCTTCTTTTGTTGCGCTGTCTTGCTCTTGAAACGTTTACATCAGTTTAGCTGAGGCGGCACTAGCTAGATCTTCCCCTAAATGGCCCTTAACACTCAGGTGCCTTTGCCAGTGGGAGTATTTGGTTAAGCCTCACGTTAGAGGATCACTTTCAAATCCCCTTTCAGTTAGCAAGACCTGTCCGTCAGAGCCGAGACAGAAAAACAGGCAATCCCAGGAACGTTAAAGCCTGGTAACCGCTGCGAAACCTTTGCTCAGACTTGGTGCGAGGCCAGACTGACGTTTCAGGTAACGCGCTGATAGTCAGGCGTACCAGCAGGTTCTGGTTGACTCAAGGGACAACGGATCCTCAACAGCACCTACAGATCCTCAAGGTTAGCATTTCTGAAGCACTTGTATCTGGATTTTATACAGGTGTAGTTACAATGTCCATTAGACATCATTAGAAAAAAAGATATTCTGGCTATACCGCTGTATAACTGCAAACTCATTTTGTTGTTCAGGCAGGTCAATGATGATTGTAGTGCCTTGTCTGCATTGTATGTAGCTCATATCAATGATGTCTTGAAAATAAGTAAGGGCAAGGAGTTGTATGCCTCCTTGTAAACAGATAATGGCATGGGATAGTTTGGCTAGGAGTCTCTACCCCGGTGCTGTGAGTAGTGAGCAGCTCCCAGACCTGTCTACAACTTGACCCTGGCATCCCTCAAAACCATCTAAAGCAAGAGATCAGTTTAGTTGAAAAGCTTATATTGGTCCCCTCCTCTCTACCCGCCCTAAACGTGATACCTAATCAATAAATCAATGATGTTTTGGATCTGGGCCACGGGTGTGGATTCATTTAGGTGAAGCAATTAAGCATTAGGATGTGTGTGTGAGTTTGAGTGTACCCCTGTTCTGGTTCAGCCAATTAGATCTTCCTTAAAAGAAAAACATGCTCCACTTTGGCACCGGCCAGGACGAACAAAGCTTTTAAATAAATAAGAAAAACAAACATTTCTTTCATAAAATGGATTGCAATAAATAACAATAACTTAATTCAATCTTAATAAATACACCTCTTACACAAATGTGTATATATATACATATACATATATATATATATATGATTTTGTACGGATTTTACATAGATGGGTTACACCAAAAAGTCTTACATTTCTCATCCCTTGGCTCTGAATGTAAATGTCAACATCCAGACTATGCAGTGGAAATGTTTTGGACTGTAGCTGAATACATTCCTCAGTCTCTGCATTCAGCTTGAGCCTTCGGAGCCGACTACGGAAAAACCGATGAACTGAAATGAATTCTCCCAGAATCGGAGTCGATTTCCGCCTCACTTTCACTTTCACTTTCAGGAAAACAAGTCTGGAAGTGTAACAGTGCTGTTTCATCTGCACATGGGACACATCTGATACAACCCTGCATGTGTCTGATTTAAGAATCAAATACTGGTCAGGGGGTTTGGGAGGTTTGAATATAGGCTGTGAAAGTTAAATGTCCTTTTGATGGGCTGTTACATCGTCTTTCAGGTGACCGTCAGTCATGGCCTCTATATACTCACCCAGTATACCACGTGTCCTCTGTAACTTTTTTGTGTGTCAATTTGACCACTGAAACATATTGAGGACTTTAGAGACGCTCCCTCATCATCCAAATGCATCACCCCAGTGTCCATCTCAAATCCCCAAATCCAAAAGTGTCCCCTCCGTTTGGGATGCAGCACCAGCCTCTAAGTGAAGCCTTCTATCACTGGTCCTGTCTGTCAGTTTGCCGCCTCTATATGACTTCCTCAGACACAGCCGCACTTTCTGGCAGAATGCTTCTTCAGTGTGTGATAGACCACGTTGTCATCCAGGAAGGACAAGTCATCGTCGAAGGCGATTGGTCGACAGCAGGTGCGAGAGGGCGTGTCCTTGTTCAGCTTCTTGTTGTGGGTGAGATTGTTGAGTATCTTGTCATAGTTGGTCTCCGCCTCCACACAGGGGCCGCTGCAGTACCGGAAGATCAGCTCCTCTTTGGTCTGGTAGCCCAGACCCAAGTCCGTCACGTTGAGGTGGACCTCCTTAAGCAAACAGCCACGAGTTTGCACCGACGTCCTCTCCCTCCCCTTGTCCCCCCCGGCCTCCTTTACCCCCTCGACTTCCCCCTCGCCCCCGACCCTTCCTCTTGTCTCCGCGTCCTCCTCGCCCCGCTCCTCCTCCTCCTCCTCCTCCTCCTCCCGCGCCTCCTGTGTTTGCTGCTCCCCTCTGTCTTGTCTGCTCCTTTCGTCCCCGAGAGCCACCGTTGGGCTCTGATGATCTCCGGAGTCTGCCAATGGTCGCCTCAATAAAATCCATTACATCATCAAACTGCTCCGGGTAGGGACCTGTGACGTCATCTGGAAGATAAAGAAGGAACTAATTCACTGATAAAGCAACTATAAAAATAATAACAATGACACAGACATTGATACAGCTTTCAGCTTTCTCAACAGTACTCAACAATATGATCATCACTGGCAATCTAATCACAAATTATATGGGAAGATGAGATAAAACTTTAACGATTCCTGTGGGGAAGTTGGAATGCTGCAGCGGGAATAACACAACCAACACAAGAACACATTAAATAAAAATATATGAAGGAATTAAGAAATAAAAAATTAACTATAACATTAAGAGGGTGTGCAAAATAGCATTCCTAGGACATACTGAGACAAATAAAAAAATAATGATAAATATGTACAAATGTGAAAATATAGCAAAAATGTCATATCTGTAATATATAATACATTAGAAGAATACAAGAATATGAAAATACGTTTCACAGCATGTATACTGGAGGTGCAAAATGTGCATCATGTTCCCAGGTCTACAAAAGGCCAGGTGTGTACAAACACTGTACATCATATACGTTGTAATAAACTAGATAACATATGTACAGACCATGCAGATTGTACTATGTGCATTACTACCTATTCAGCTTCACCCTCCAGATGGAGATACCATATGTATGGAAAAAGTGCAAGGGTGCAAGGGTGCATGTGCATTGTTGTCTGTTTTCATTATCGTTATCGAAAGATATTAGACAGAGGTCCAGAGGTATGTGCTGACTCAAATGCAGAGAATGTGCAGATCAGAAACTGTGCAAGCCTGATATATAGATTAGTAGAAGTGTAGTAGAAGAGCTGCCCAGGTTAGTTCGTACAGACAGTGTGTCCTGCTCCAGCACCCTGGCTGAGGCTGAGGCTGTGACCGGTAGCAGTCAGATGTCCGGTCGACACCAAAAGAGCACATAAGCGCTCGGTGCTACTCCTCCGGGGGAAGAATCGGAGACTGAGGGTGTATTCGGGTGAAGTCGGGAGATGTTGTCAATTCCATTCTGAGGTTTGTTTTAGTTACAGAAATCCTTATTTTGGGAGATGAACTTTTTCCATTCTAAAATGCTAAATTGAGACTTCAAACGTCAAACAGGAGGAAATCACATGCGTTGGGACATTGAGACACAGAGCCGATTTTATTCTGCTTTAAACTCAAAACATGCATCCAGCGCTCCACCCAGTAAGGATCCTCCTGATCCTCACTCTTTGATCCTCCTGTAATACATGTTGATTCTATTATATAGACGAGCTCCTGCTGCTCCTCCTTCACGATGCCTGAAGGTCTGGCAAAAACGCACTACCGAGATCACAAAGAAATAATCTGAAATGAATTAGTACAACACTAATCGTATTACGCGCGTGTGTGTGTGTGTGTGTGTGTGTGTGTGTGTGTGCGTGCGTGTGTTTAGTTACTATGTGTGTCAAGAAGTCACGAAGGCATGATGCAATGTCTGGCAGGTGGCGGTGTCGCTAACACAACGCCATGGCAGTGTCACCTATCTCTCCTGTCTTACCTGTTTCCCTACCAGGGACAAGTCATCTGATCCCCTCAGCTCCACGGCTGATTGGGCCACCGCTCGCGTATCAGGTGAGCCAGGGCCAATCTGTTTTGACACCCCTACCCTTTGATTTAGACGCCTCCTATTGTGTGCCAGCTGATAGGCAGGGCTGCCTCGTATTGTACGCCCGCTGACAGACCTGGACAAGCGGTCTACAGCAGAATGGGATGATTTGTGACGGAGCCGGTGCTAGACGATGACACCTCTTTGGAGAATCAATACCTGAGAGCCAGCTTTACACCGGTTTATTTTTCCCGAAAACCAACACGGTAACACCAATGAGATCCAACCTTGTCTTTGTTTCAGCGAGACTGTTTGGCACATGCTCTGGACAATACTAGAGTCATTGTCCTCCTGTGCTCCTGCCGACGGTGATCAGTCTCCGCCGGTTTAGAGGTTTTGAACAAGGCCCGTGTCGTTCCAATGACACAAAACAAAAGACCAAACCTCCCATTGGGTCGCAGTGTTGTTTACACCTTAGTGCATAGTTAATGGTCTTGGGTTACAGAGCAGATCAGCGGTGTCACTATGATCCAAACAGAATATGAGGTGAGAGAACAAACATTTCTTCAAATGTTCCATTCCTTATCTAGTTCTTGGCCTAGTTTACTACTGTGTAAAGACGATACAGTGTCACGCTGATCTAAACAAAATGAATTCCTACCCACTGTCGTTGTTCAAATGAACATAAACACAGAAGTCTCCCTTAATGGTTCAAATTCTGCAGTGTTTGTCCAGCCTCTCCCCTCAGGTTCAGATTGCCTCCTCTAGCTTGGTTAGGGAGGAAACATGCCATGATTTCTCCTTTTGGCAGACGGGGAACGGCGGTGGGTCTCCAAGTCGGAGAGGCAGAGGTGGATATAAACAAGGCAGCAGAAGAAATGTGGACACTAACTTCCATTTGGGACTGGAACTGTTATCACTGTCTTATTCCTGCTGTCATGGTTGTTTTGACACCAGCATGATGTCACCCACAGCAGTAATAAAACACAATTAAGGCTTCCTCCCGGACAACCTGCCTTCCTGAGGGCCTTATGAATGTTAGGGCCTCCAAAAGTGTCTCAGCCCTTTTCGCTATCACTTGTATAAATGCAATTAGTCAACAACGGCGAAACCATTTGAACAGCAAAGTGATAGTAAAACATTCGTTCATCATCAGCATCATTATCTGAATTTCCCTCTTCTAAAAGTGACCTGGGAACGTTTGGCACACATGGCAGTAAAATCAAAAAGACTTTACATTACCAGTCTCCCTTAACATTTAACCCTCAGTAGTTGGGGTTACAATTCCCAGTTGCTTTTTGTTTAATGGACGTTTGAACAAACTACAGTGTGACCCTCAAGTGGGCCAATCAAACCACATTCAAAGGTCTGTCTAGCTACAAAACACTGTGTCAAAACATATTGTGTGCCTTACACTGATCCTCCATAGAGATCTCCTGCAGGCTGTGGTCCTCAGGCTGGAATGCTGGCTCCGCTTCCTCCACAGACAGAGACGCAGAATCGCTGTAGCTGGGGAAATAAGTTCTCTTGGCTGGCTGAGGGTTTTGGTAGAGAGGCCTTGTAGCGACAGAGCTCAGGAGCAACAAACAGGTGGCCAAAACATCACATAACTTCATTTTAGACTCAGTTCCTATGAAGGAAGCTGCAAAAAAGAAGACAGGGTAGTTCAATTGAGAGGGCCATTGAAATTAGGAGACAAAATACTACTACTACTAATAATAATAATCAAAACAGAAAAACATCACACAAACTAAACTCTGATGAATTGGAAAATTGTGTTAATGTTAATTGTGTATTTTATTGTATTTAGGCCTTTTTTATATTTTTTATTTAGTTTTTTTGTGATACTGATATGCTGCTGCAGAAATATACCCGGGCTCATTTTGTTTTAATAACTACTTGTCATCATGTCAAGAGGCTTTGATCATTCACTTTGTCTCTGTCACCTACTTTGTTGTGCATGCGGATCATGCAGTGGACCTTCCTGAACTCTGAGTAGAAATTAAAAATAGACATAACTTCCCTAAATTGATTGGGAATGAATTTAACTTGTGGGACGATATCCACAAAATAGAGAAATAATAAGCTGTCTGTTTGTGTTAAAAGTAGCCTATTACTGCATTTTTTAACACACACAACACTGAAAATATCTTATTTTGAAAAAAAATAAATTGTGATTAACTACTACTTAATAATAATAAAAAAACTTACATAGCTTCTGATAACAACCAGAACCAGTGGGATAAAATGATGTTAGTTATATTGAGAGGTCTTGCTACTGCAGCTATACGGCCGTTTTGGACAGCCTTACGCAAAAAATAAAGCACGCACCAAAACGCATTGGCAACGATAGCCTAAATAATGGTGTGAGTTGACCAGATGGCGATTCCCGAAGCTTACGTGACTCTTTTTAATGGCATGTTGAGTCTGCAGCAAAACTAAACAGCGATGCACGAATAAATAGTAGGTTTTAACATGCTACGCACACGTCCTAACATTGTTTTTACAAATCCATAAATTGCATTTTTCATTTGGACTAACGGGAATCAATATTATGGAAAATATCTATAAAGTAGTCAACAAACATTGTCTATGTCCTTCGCTCACAGATAAGAATATCTAAGAATTTACGTGTGTTGTTTTTAACCACTATTAATGCTTTACTTACCTTAAATATGGCCCATGCAGACCTGAAACTAGTAAACTATTAGTCTTAAAATCCAAGCAGAGATCACGACTCATTTAGTATCCAAGCTGAATCAGCTGTACAAAGGTTTATGGGTCGGGTCCGAGATTTTCCCTCTGACGAGCTCGAATTCATTGACAATGTCCAGAGACGAAACAGCAGAAAGTGCCGCGCCAGGTGTGTTTCTGCCACTGTGGCACGGCGCACCAAACCACGCGTCTTTCCACACTTTGAAGTCCAAAGGTACGCGGTGGAGAGAGTGTGATCTAAGTGCTGCTGCGCTCTGCTGGGGCGCAGTTGCAGCCGCTGATGAATTGGATGCTACGTTTCCACGTTGGAAATCCGAGAGAGGGCCACCATCTCCAGCTGAAAGGAGTCCAATGAAGACATCAGCGTCTCCAACGCAGCAGCGAGGCGCAAAGCAGATGCAGAATATCTCTTTACAAGGCTGCAGTTAAGCTATGATGTGTTGACTGCTTCTTGGTAGCGCTGTTAACGCGCCGTCATATCCAGCACGGCTACGGCCGCGAATTGCGCTATATTTTCATAGTCGCCAACATCTGACATGGTCTTGATATCGTAACCAAAATAGAGGGGGGTGTTTATTCCCCATTTTCTCCAGTTGTAGTGGTGTCGTCTCAGTGGCCGGATGGTTTTCCACATGCGAGGTCCTCACACTGGACTGGCAAGACAGATGTGCAAGTGTCTGCGCATAACACCGTAGCGGGCGCAGGAGACGGCTTGGAGAGATTTATAGTGAAGTGCGCTCTGACGTTTGGAGCAGTTGGTGTCCGCCCCTCTTTTCGCCAGACCCCCTCAAGACCAAACACTGAGTAAAAGAAGTCAACATATCTCTCCAAACCACCCCTGGAGCCACATTTGGAGGATCGCAGTTTTCAGATGTCTCGAGGATTATGTCACGCTCCTGATGTCCTCAGATTAGGTTTCAGTATGCGGAATGCGATTTGGAGATGTTCTGTTGCGATGCATGTTTCTAGTACACTGATCTCCCCGCACTGTGCGCGCTGGTGTCGAGTTCCGTCCGATGGTTACTCACATCTCAAATTAGGAGTCCCACCACCCTTATTTACTAGGACATATTTGTAAATACGCGTGATGGACACTTGGCGAAAGCTGAAAACGTCGATAGGTTGTGTTATATTGGCATTCGCAATTTAATCCTCTCCAAAAATGATTCCATAAAAATTCAATTCACTTCTACCTTGCAGCAGCTGGTCATTTAATAACCAGTATCTTGTGATGGAGCGCCCGAGGCAACACTGCATGCGCCACAAAAGAAGGACTCTAAGCCATCTAAGATGTGACACCTGAGAAAGCCTTTCCATTAGCCTCCATGATTTACATGCCCCTTTCATCTTCTGCAGAATTGAATTCCCCAAGGTTTGTTCAATTGTTTGAAGAATTCATGTCATTTGTGTTCATGGGCAAAAAGACACTGAAGTTCTCTGGCAACTGAACACTTCACTTTCCAAGAGGGATTGTGGTTTTCATGAAACTGTGAAATGCTGCTGAAGATATGTATTGGCTGAAAGGATGGAAATCCTGCTCCTGACACTTTAAATCCACAGCGGCTTATCTTGATTATTCATTTAAGGTTCATATTTTTTTGCTCATTGCAGAAACTTCATGTCAATACGTGTTCTTTCATGTATTTCTACGCGCCCTTCCCATCTGCTAAATATCTGCATGGTAGTGAGCCAAGTCTTCAATAGGATTTGCAGTGGATTCCTCTCTGTCATGTTCTCACATGGTTTCATTGTGTCAGGCTGACAGTTACTATCTCTCATGATACACAGCTGTCTGGATCCATATCACTTGTTTTTGTTGGTGACTACCTGGTTACGTGGCCCTGATTCACTCCTCCATTCACAAAGCTTAATTGTTTTTGCATACCACTGGCGAGTCTCCTTGGTGCGTTTGAATAGAAGATGTTGATGCTTGGCGGTGTTTTAGTCTCAACATTTGCTGCACTTTTCCTGGATTGTTTTGGGTGTGGAATAAGAATTACCACATCATTTACTGACCAGTTTTCCATCCAGTGTTTAAAACCTCCCAACAAGGATATTATGGGAATGGGTTAAAGGGGACTGTACATTACATACGACTCTGAGATGCTACATGGCCTAAATCTGTAATAAACACTCTAATCTGACTCTATCTCTAATAGTTTGTTATGGATAATAGGCACGCTGAAGAGAGGGACGCCAGGATCCAGTAGACCAGGGTGCTAATTGGAGGTGAGAGCATGGACTAACATTAAGAGGTCTGTTGGTGTGTATTGCCGCATCAAGCCAACTCCTTTGTTTGTGTTACTTGACAACCCTCAAACTTGTCAATAACAGATTTTATTATTGCATGAACACAAATATGATATTGGATCTGGTGTTTACTAATTGATGCTCTTTGTATGCTCAGACTACTCAGCAGATTGGTGTTAGGATGTGTTCCACTGTATGAGACGTCTGGTGCATGTGTGTACAATACTTACATTTTGTCCTCCTCGTGTCCAGACAGCAGCTGTTGTTGCCCACAAGCAGAAAGCTTGATTAGCACTTCTTATTGTTAGGATAGGTAGATCATGTGTTCTCAACATCTCGGTTTCTCTAGTGCTGTGGCACAGGACTGGTTTTTGCAGGGATAATTTACGGTGGGATGATTTGTGATTTTGTGGTGTCACACTGTGATTAATCTGAATGGTGTGTTATATTGAGCGATAGTGAGACCACTTTTATGATATTTCCATTAACCTCTTAAACTCTAGGGGCGCTGGATTCGCCTGGACAGACAGACCCCAAATAAATCAAGAATGGCTCCACAACTATCAGGTGTTCATGTATGATCTGGATACACACCTTTGAGAATCTCTACCCAGTGTCAGTTACCTTGTGACTGTTACTCTGCCGGAGTAAACTGAGATAAATCAAAAGAGAAATTCACATTTCTATCCTCGCCTAAAAGTTCACCTACATTAGAAAGTGAAGAAGACCATGATAGATGTTTCATAATGACAACATTTCAATTATTGCCTGTCAAATATAGTTAGACAAGACACGCTTGGTTTGTTGTATGGCAGCCTTAAGGATCTGTCTTTTGGAAGAATTTTTAAAAAAGTACCGAGTGTCAGGACCCACCGGCTGGTTGAACAGGTTAATGGATGTACTGGTAACATGGGACCTATATACTGTATCTTCTTTAACTTCCTCTGTTTTAATTGGAACATCTGACTTGAAATAAAAAATGTCAGTTTGATGACTGTGTTTCTTTTTTTTGATAGTAGAGAGAGACAGATAAGAGAGGAGGAATGGCTTCAATGTCTTAATCTTTAGAACTCAATGATCCAAACTTAGTGATTACTTATAGATGTTCAAGACATACAGTAAGTATACTTGGTCGAATCAGCTGACATCTTTAAATACTCCATACTGAAGTCCTGCCTCTTCCTTCTGATGTTGAGATGTGACTGGGGATATATTTGAGCTGTTCAGTCACAACTGGAACGAAGCCCAGTCCCCCTGATTTAGTTGATCTCTCTCTCCGCCTTCTTGACCATCGGGGCATCACACTGAGATCCTAGTCAGGCATAATGAAAACCTCAGTCACTGTTTCAAGCTGAGCAAGGTGCACCACGGGTCTTTACTTCTATACTCTAATCATTCACACACGGCTGCTACAATCTAAGTGACTGTACTTGGATTGATTTTCCCATTTGGTCAGCAAGAATATGAACTTCTGAAAACTCGACATACACTCGAGCTCGACATACATGGTCATTATACTGAATGGCTGACTCATATGAAAGCAGAGACTTTCCTGTTAGAACCCCTGTGTCTTTCAGGTGATTTAAAGTGCTGACATTGAGAGCATTTTTGTGTGGGAGGAGCGGAGAATTCCTCAGCCACTGGGCAGAACCGGAGAGGGTTGTCCCCTCTGGATCAGCCCTGGGTCTGGGGGCTTTGCTCTTCATAACTTGTCTTGATTTCACGTTCACTTAAACCGATAGACCACATCCTGCAATTACAAGCACACCTTAACACTCTAGCTAGAAAACTAACTGGTCACTTGGATGGTGGATGTATAGCCAAACCTAATGGCCGTGTTAGAAGTTGTAGTGCATCCTGAACAAATGATGAAGGTTTCATTTCAAAATTCTACACATCTATTATGAACATAGATGGTAACCTCAGTATTAATCCATAGCAAGTTTTACTTTCATGTCAGTAATGTCAGCCCCTCAATCTACTTTATCTTATGAAGAACCTTTTAAAGAAAAAACAGTCTCGGAAAAAACAATCTAACAAAAACTTTTTATATTGTAAAAAGTTGGTGATTTTGAGAATACCATTGTTTTTCCCATATTTATCCAAGGAAATTGCTAAAGCTACCAAACAGTCCTGATTACACTTTTTACACAAATTTCGTGAAACTAAATTTCTTTTACACATAGATCAAATCAATTAATAGGAAACCAATTTTATCAATTACATAGTATCAATACAATGTTGTTTCTACTTCAAAGAACAAGAGAATACCCTCGTCCAAAGGAGATTTCTTTCATCAAGTAATTTATGGATCAATGGATAGAGTCTACATCTCAACTGAATTCTCTCATTAATTCCACGACTATCCTCATTGTTATTTATTTATTTATTAGTTATTGTTATTATAAGTAACTGTTTGAAACCACAAAAAGCTTTCGACTAATTCTGTAATTGCAGTAATTACACATAGGAGATATTTTTCCATGTCATAGCGTCTGATGTGTCAGACGGGACATGGCCTGCTCAGTTCCTAGACAAACAGAAGCTGCATTGTACAGCGATGTCCAGAGAAGTGGCACCAAAGGCTTCGTCTGTGACCGTCCTCTGTCTGGATGTCTGATAGGGACCAGAGTCCAGAAGATAATGGTGACCAAAAATAGAGCCGTGTTAGAAAGCTCCTTTATGTGAGAGCCCAGCACAGACTGGGGGTGTCATAGTCCCCCTGAGTTGAATTGTTGAGTGGCTATATGAAATATTAATTTGTTTGGACGAGTAACATGAGTAAGCTGAACGAATCACCATCACATGGGGTGTGAGGAAGAGACTAGTCACCGAGATGGAAGAGCCTTCTTTCATGCGCCACTGACAAGCACCTCAATTTAAGTCTAACCCTGACAGACCACTGAGAGGCCTTCTGTCAGGATAAAGCAACGGCATCCTACACAGTCTACATATATGTTGTACATACAGCATCACTGACATGAGCAATCCCAAGTCTCTAAGGCTGTTTTTGTTTTTGTACAGGATTGTGCAAGATACTATCTGTCAAATGTCATATAACATGGCTCATCATTGCAAAAGCTCACTTTGATGTCAAGAAGTCTCTGGGCATATCCTTGATACCCATCAATAATGACTTGTTTGGTTTAAATTATGTCCATGGTTAGAGCAACATGTTGTCTTGCTCTTGGTTGCAATAATCCATATGTGGAGTTCCTGATAGGGTCAACATGTTTGTAGGATTATCAGGCTGACAGAGGGAATTCAAATTCTCATCAATCTCATCACTCATTTCTACACTGCTTGTTTCAGCTGTTATTACAAGTCATGGTTTCAACTTATTTCCAGAAGTATTCTAGCTGTGTTGGATCTTTGAAGTTATAATTTAACAATGGAAAGCACAGCGGTGGCCACAGCAGAGGTCCCGCATTATGCAACTATCCTGCATCTACCGTTGCATACTGCAGCAGTCACTGCAAGGATCAGACAAAAACCCAGGACTTCACACGCCCCGAGCCATGATCGCTGCGCCAACAGCCCTACCCCATTTGGCAGAGTAGCGAGCGATCCCCTCCAGGGTCGCCACACTGTTATTTCTCAAATGGGGAAAAGTAGATCTGTCTAGACACATTATATAACAGCAGTGGCACCTTTCAATCAGCTGGTTGCCAGCTCCTTCTGAGGCGTCAAAGAGAACAAAATGGACATGAAATAATTTGATACCTTATTGCACTTTGGATGATCATTAAAGTTGCCTGACCCACAGAGATAACTCTTTACAGAGACAAGGCTTTTCATGTTGATAGAGACTGAACACGGTTAAAATGGATTTCTTCTTTCTTTGTGCTACTGTATTATTCTTCAAAAACAAACAACTTAAAGGCCCAATCTGCCAGTGCACAATGCTATCCCCTATTGAAATACTTTTGCCCCACAACTGGCTTTGTTTACATCATGATTTTTATGATGGCAGACATTTTTTCCGCTTATTATCTGAGCTTAGTATATAAAGACTAGCAGGATGTGACAACTAACATGTGAGATATATTTGAGACTGGAAAGGGTTTTGTTACATTGTCACAGTGTTTTTCAGGAGGTTTTCACCTATGCTATGCCACTTTACTATACACACTTTCCTGTTTATGCCAGCAGCTCGCTCCTCCAGACAGTGAGTTATGTGACTGTGACTCAGTGTATAAAGCATGCAGACAGGGCTGAGAGGTTCAGTTACTGTTTCACTAAACACTAGAATGGGAAAGATGTATAGATGCATGATTTCAGTGACTTTGAATGTGGTATGATGATGCCATACATCTCAGCAGCTGCCCTCCTGGGAGCTTCACACATTTCAGTGTCTAGAGTTCACTGAGTTCACTGAGAATGGTGCGATAAACAAAACCAAATCCTGTGGGTGAAAACGCCTCATTGATAAGAGAGGTCAGAGGGGAATGACTTGTTCAAGCTAACAGGTGGGACACAATGCAAGTAAGAGCTTAGTATGACAGTGATGTGCAGAAAGGATCGAAACCTTGAAGTGGATGGGCTACAGCAGGAGAAGACGACTAGTTTCACTCCTGTCAGTTTAGAACAAAAAGATGAGGCGCCAGTGGGCCAGATGAACAAAACTGGACAACTGAAGAATGGAAAACGCCTGGTTTGACAAAAACCTAATTTGCATTGCGACGTGTTGATGGCAGGATCAGAATTTGGTGTAAACAACATGAATCCATGGATCCATCCTTCCCGGTGTCAACAGTACAGACTGTAATGGTGTGGGGAATGTTTTCACGGCACACATTAGGATCCTTAGCACCAACTGAGCATCAAAATCTTATTGGTTGTTCAGATAGCGCAGCAGTTTTCAATTACAATACTGAGCTAACACTGTCCAGAGTACTACCAGTCATTGAGGGTGACGTAGCTGCAAGGAAGTCAGATGCCACACCACAATGCTCTTGGACCTAGCATGTATCCTCTATGTAGCTGTGTGCCTGATACCACACACAGCCCTGGATTAGCCTTGGCACAGAAAAGGAAAGACTGCCTTTCCTTGGATTCACATAGTTTTGACTGATCCATTAGGACATGCTAAGAATCAGATTTGGCCCAATGTGAGATGCTCAGCCATTGTGGCATTCAGTGTAATATTTCCATCTGATTCGCTCATTGCTCAAACAGTTCATGAGTATTTGTTGGCATCACTCACACATAGATTGTGCGCGTGCCTGCATATGTGCATGCTCTCATGTGCATGTGTGTGTGTGTGTGTGTGTGTGAGTGAGTGTGTGTGTGTGTAAATGAGCACACATACTATCAAAGTGCAGGCAGGACTATGACACCATTATAAATAGAAGGGAGGAAGTGAGCAAGGTTATATCTCTCAAACACAGGCATGGGATATGTAGAGAGGAACCATTCAGAAAGCCAAATAATATCTCTATATATAATTATATTATATGATGTGATGTATTATTAGACTGAGGTAGCCACATTTATTCAGCTCTAATCTATTTCTGTGCATCAGGTTATATGGTGCTTATATCCGTTGGCTTTCCCTTCTCAGTCGTCTTATTTGATCAACTGTACTGAAGTGTTCTTAGTGGTTATAAAGTTGAGATAACTCCTTCTAGGGGTCAATGCAACATGTAGGCCGAGGCTTTTATTACAGTGGCATAGCCTAGTATGCTGGCATGGTGAATTGTCCTATGGACCAAGGACTTCACTGGGCCATGATGGCAATTGATGGATTCAAGATCCTACGGTGGAGCAGAGAGTAGGTATGTCACTGATAGCCACTGAAAAAATTGAGATTTTCTTTGTCAAATGGTTTTGAAAAAAATATTTGATCATTCACAAAATATTGGGAAGATTTCTTTTCTGAGAGTGAAGGACTGGACAGGTGGGCTACATAGATGCAGCCATATATGAGATGCACTCGGGACTTGCTTGGCTACTGCCCAGAACCCCGAATGCTTCCAGGAGCATCTGTGTCCAGCTGTCTGCATGACCAAACTAGGAACGAAAGGAGGAATTCCAGGGGCAATGTATGTGTGGAGTGTGTGTGTATGTGTGGTGTTTGGCGGGCCATGTTCTCTCTCTCCCAAAGCCTTCGTGAGGCCATCACACACACACACACACACAACTCTCTGCAGTTAGGCTGATAGAGTCCCTGGGCCCTTTTATTCAGCCCTTCATCAGCCTTCACTGCCCCCTCTGGGCAGCCTGCACGCCTCGCTCCTGATAGACTACCTAGGATGTCTTTGACCCCAGACTTTCAGCAGCTGTCAGTGACACCCCCTCATCAAAGAGGGGGACATGTGGGATACCAGCACTCTTCCCCAAGGTGGCACAGAGTCGGAGCCTATGCTGGCTTTACGGTTTTGAGCATTCAAAGAGTGTCCGCCAGGGCCTCCTCCTACTGCTGTTACTAAACAAACAGGTCTGGCTAAGCGCTGAGCACAACCCCCGGGGGCAAAGATGAAAAGCTCCCCGGGGAAGGGAAATGATTATGTTGCTTGTGGTCTGTTTGCTTTATGCACTATCAATTTACAGAGCTGAGCAGTGCCATATTGATGATAACCTCTAGCCTTCATGCTCGCAGGACTGTTTGCTAAAAGTGTGGCGCACGGAGCTAGGTCTTGATTTTCACAACGCTTCCCTGTCCTCAACGCAACAAGGTCACACTAATTGGAGGAGGAAGTGCCGAGGATGTCTTTGGGGAGGGGCTGCAGGGTTAGGGAGTAATAGGAGAGAGGGTCAGATCCTGTTTCTGCTCTGGTTCCCTGTTCTAATCCAGCCCGGTATGTGTTGAGATCAGAGCAGGGGACTTTCACTGTAGTCATCCGGTGGCACTGTAACGAGACTTGCTAACTCCATGCTGCCTCTACTGTTGCACATTCATAGTAAAAAGCACTCGACCGCAGTCTGGCATGGTCTCACCCTGGGAACCAAGTTCACTGAAACCGGCACTTATCATGAAGAGACCTACCAGAAACAGTCCCACAATCCATTTCAGGTCCTAACCCCTAAGAAACATGGCACTAGACAGCTGTGTGTTCCCCTTGATGTATCTATGTCAGCCACTTACATAAACACACTAAGACACACACACAGATTCACATAGACACATACGTGCACGCACACACACGCGCACGCACGCACACGCGCACGCACGCACACACACACACACACACACACACACACATATCATGCTCCCTGTCAGTAATACCCAGAGGATATTATGTCTCTCTTAGCAGACTGAACAGTTGATCAGAGCAGTGTGGCAGTCGCTTTGATGTGAGTCACATGACTCTCTCGTGCAGTTACCTTCGATATTACTTGAATCTCAAGGGCGGGATCTCATTCCCAGATTGATCAGCAGATACCCTGGCGCACACTTGACTGATTGTTTCAGAACAGAGAATAGCATTTTCCTTTGTGTATTCTTCTCCTGTCTGTGCACGTGATGACTTCGATCAATCTATTCAATCTGATGGTGTCATGGCAAACCAGGTCAGCTTTAACAGCAGTTGTACATCGATACAACGTTAATGTAACAGGTCTAAATTTGGCTCAATAAAACGAAGGGGTGACTAGGTGAGGAGCGCTGACACCCATACCAAAAGGGTCACCGCTGATACATAAATCACTGCCAGAGAAGAACAGTAGCAAACACTTAAAGTGGTCCTCTCACGGACAATCTAGTCATTCCTCTTTCTGCTAGAGAGGCTAAATAGGGAACCTCTGTCCACTTTGATCCCAGCCACAGGGATGCTTTGTCCTCACAGGGCTACAGCTGGTTGTTCTTATCTACTTTATATGTCCTGGCAGCAACTCCAGTGTGGATGCTGTGTCACACATCCAGGTTAGCAATTACCCAATTACGTAATACTCAACAACAGCAGAGCCCAATTTATGGATACAAATGGGTTTGAGTTTGTCCTACTGTTTGTGTGTGTGTGTGTGTGTGTGTGTGTGTGTGTGTGTGTGTGTGTGTGTGTATAAGTACCTCAAAGGGTATAGCATGGCTCTCACACTACTATGGTACTGTAAGGCAGTTTAAATCCATTTCATTCATTAAGGAGCAATGTGGATGAAGGTGGTGAATTTCTTAAGCCTTGAGACACCTGATTGTGCTGAGGAGGTTGTGGGAAGCTGTTGCCTTGTGTTTTATACTTCAGACTGACTCTGGCGTAAGGAGCATTAGCATCAAGGATTATACAGACGTCGCTCAGTTGTTGCTGTAATGGAAGGAAAGGTGGGTCATGTTCAGCAGTAGCCTTGAACTTTGCTTTCTGAATAGCACATAACACGTGGGGAAACACTTACAACAACAAACACTGTGACTTACGGACTTACGGAGAGACAATTTAATGCAACATGATAACCTAATCAGTGCCCGTGGGAGCAGAGGTTGTGGGAAAGTAGGTTACAACGCTAATTCACTTCCAAGGTCAAATGAATTAGTGATAGCTACTGGTTAGATGGGACGATCCTCAGTATAAATCTGAAGGCTGGTGAGTAGTAAATCTGAGGTCAGCTATCAGGCAGGACCTAATTTCATAGTGTAATTAGGACCTAGCAAGTACACGGACAAATACGAAGGATAACATTCATTCTCAGTGGTAAAACCCTGTAGGTTGTCAAGACTGCAGAATGTGAACGTGTTGATGTGAAGCACAGACAATAAGAAAATGGCATGCCAGGTTAATCACCTGTGTCATTGTTTTTATTGGAATAAGGAGGTCAGGCTTACTGTTGTCACCAAGGTGTTAGCTCCAAGGACAAGAGTGGGCTGTGAGTCATTAGGGACAAAGTATCACACATGCAACTTCAAATGCCCCTTAATATTAATTGTTTTTGTCTGCTGACATATCTAGAAAAATAAGTTTGTGTTCATAGGTCAAGGTTCAGGGGTCAAATGTGTTCTGGGCATGCTTTTGCATATAGGAGAGATATATATGAACCTCAAAAGGAAAAATGGTACATTCCTAAAACATATTTGATGAAAGATCAACGGTGAGGCGCACGACAACAGGAGCTTCATCGTGGCTGTAACGAGATAAACTGGTCTCCTATCACACAGCACTCCCGTTCCAAGTTATCAGCGTAGGCCCAGTCTGAAAACACTACAGCTGTCCTTTTGACCTGCGAGAGGGGATCTCACTGCGGGTTAGGATGCTGAGTGGGTTCATGTTACTAACAATTGGCATATGTGTATTTGCGTGTGTGTGTGTGTGTGTATGTGCAGGATCTGCTGGTAGCAGGCAACACAGTTGACACAGTGAAACAGCTGAAACCACTATGGATGAAGACGATCCTTGTGAATGGATGTATGGTTCACAGACAGACAGACAGACAGACAGACAGACAGACAGACAGACAGACAGACACACACACACGTTAATGCTTGACAGCATAAAGTAGTAGTATAAAGTAAGTGTTAGTAGTATAAGGCATGTTTAATGTTACACCTTTGGTGGTAAATCAGAGGTCAGCCCAGGGGTCAATTATTCAACTCTTGAGGATCAACACATTGCATTCATGCGTGCCTTTAGAACTTTTTTCTCCTTCACCAAAAAAACAAAAAAACAAAACACCAGGGGGATTGGTGTCACAAGACCCCGGAGGCCAAGGCTTTGGAAAGACACCGCTATCGTATTTTCTATACATTTCTTTTTACAACTGAAGAACCTACGTACCTGTTGCAAGTGTAAAAAAAAAAAAGAGAGGTGTCAAATACGAAACGCGATCTGCACACTTGACAAAGAGAATCTGCTGTGAGGGATCATTTCGGAGCGAGAGAAAGACCCGGGTCCCCAGAGCACATGGGAGCTTTATCGTTGTAGCCGGGGGGGGGAAAGAGGGACGGGAGACCACAAGAAAGGTTGTGGAGGTGCAGGACTGTGACACATGTCCCAGTGTGGACGGGTAATTTACTCACCTGGCCTTTGGTGTGTCATCATGTTACCAGTCTTCTGAGGAGCCCTCCCCGCCATCACCCCCACCCCTCCACCGCACCCACCCCCCTCCACTGTATTGTCCTCCACCGTATGTAGACAGGAGAATAAAAGGGAATGGATAATGACAAAGAGAGTGGGCTAGAGAGTGGGAGTGAGCCTCATTTTGGCCCATTGTTGGTGATGTATCTTTTTTAAACTTACTAAAGTGAGAGATAAAGCCGATCAAAGGCATGTACACCCTTGCTCTAGTGGGTGTTGAGGCTCACACTAGCTGTCAGGCCGGTTGGAGTGAATGAGAGAGGGGGTGGGTGTAAGGTGCCATGAAGGGGGAGAAATGGATGCTGGAATGGTTATCAACAGCAGTATCTTACTTCATGCTGTAGGTCAAAAAATATGGGTTGTAAAAGGACGCACCTACTGAGTGATGACTGCTCACTGAATACCACACCTGGGCTATTTTTGATGTTCGAAAACCTATCCAATTTTTCCATAAAATGAGAGAGAGAGAGAGAGAGAGAGAGAGAGAGAAAGAAGGACAGAGAGAGAGAATGTTTGTATGTGCTGATTTGAGGGGAAGAGAGTGCCTGAGTCATAACACACCCCAGATGTACTTAAGTCCAAAATAAGCAATAGCTAACGCCAGTTGTACTGTGTTTAGTCCCATTTTCAACGATGTAAAGACAAGCCTCCACTTGCACTGTGTTGAAAATGGTTCATCCTGAGAATTAGTCAAATCAAACAACAGAGGTCCCTTTTGAAACCCAACAGCTTATGAGATATAAGCTAATAAAATTCTTGTAAGTATCGGAAAACCACGGTACACAATATGCACAGAGGTGCATGACTGTCTGAGGATATATGCTACAAAGTGGAAGAAACTTTGAATGTGACCGTCTTTAAGTATTTCAAATATAAACAAGCAAAGATAGAAACGTAACAAGCATGAAACATTTAGAAACATGAGCCACTCAGAGCTCAGACCTCCACCTTTGTAATGGAGCTGTTTTTCTAAAAAGGTCTGTGCATGTGTATAACCATGCATGTGCGTGTGTGTCTGCAAGCACGACTGTGCATGCATGTGTGCATGTGTGTGATAAAGTGGAGCTTGCAATTCTTTACAGGGGGCTGAGTGAGTGAGCTGTGTGCCAGTCTGCTGGAGGTGCTGTGAGATCAAGAGCAGTCCACCCCCAGGTGGTAAAGCTAAGCTTTCAGGGGTGAGGGGTCACAGACACCAGAGTGGTCACACACGTGTCAGAACACTATTTACAGCTGGAGAGGCCCAGCTCAGACCACCTACGACTGCTCCTCTACTCCACATACTCTAGCAGCACTTTGCCTGAGATGCTGTTCTCCAGAGTCCACTAGGTGGGAGTAAACAACCAGGTATATCTTCATCAAGAGACTCGCAACATGAATGGCTCTTTTCATCAGTCAAAGGTAGTGATGTATAATGTGTTTGAACTTTGATCTTCTACTACATTAGAAAACCATAGGGAGATGAGAGGATGAGGCAGGCAGTCCTTGCTGTGTGATGATTCCTATTGAGAGAATGCACATGGAAAGTGGGATCAGATGAGCTTCAGATGCATGTATGTGGTCATGCATGTGTGTGTGCATAACTTTGGTCTTAATTTGAAAAGGGTCCATAACCTTTGGGTTCTTGTTCAAGGTTGCAGGAGAATTAAGGCCAGGGTCAGAGTGTGGCTAACACAACTGGAATGTGTATTGGTAGTCTAGAGCTATGAGGTCCACATACTAAATTTATCATTCAAATACCTAAAATAGAAAAAACTCTATCTGCAATATGAGAGCATCGTCTCTGATTCCAACACTGTGGATATCTTTGGATGCTTGATATGTATCCAGTGATCATACAAGATTACACTCCTCCTAGTCTTCTTTCTAACTTTGGTGAAAAGACACCCTGAGTGAATTAGATATAAGCAAGCCACTATTAGACTACCGTTGATATACTGAAACATATACGTTACATTACAGACACTATAACATAGAACGTGTTTGACAGAATAACCTTTAAAACACTTTATTTAAGGTTTATTACGGTAAGGTTACAACATTTTTTCTAGGATTAAAAAAAAGATATATGTAATTGATTATTAGTGTAGCAAATTCCTACAACAAAACATACCTGAAAATTATCAGAGCAATTTAGTTTAATTGAAAGCAAAGACATCCAGTATATAGATAAGATAAATAAAAAGCAACATGCATTGAGAAAAAATGGAAAAAAGTTCATGTTATTGAAAAAACCTGAAAAAAGAGATCATTCAATAGTGTCAGACTGAAGTGTTGTGTTATCAACTGCATAACTTGAGAAGATCACATGATTGTGTAATAATAATAATAATAATAATAATAATAATAAAAATAATAAGAGGATAATTCAATAGTAGCTTGCTAGACTGAAAGCCTGGAGCATGAATTTCACCGCATGTTATCCCCAGTTCCAAGAATCCAGCAAATTCATGTGTGGAAATCAGATAAAGCTAGATACAGAACATCGATATGGAGTCCACTGAAGAGGCAGTCTTATGTGAAAACCCAGGGTGGGTGATTCAGAACTATCATCAATTTTTCTTAGAATGATTGGTCTGTCCTGCTGGGAATCAGTTGGTGAGTCAAGCAAACTTATCTGAATCCTCCAACAAGTATACAATGGCTTGAAATGTAATTGTGAAGCCAGGCCTAGATGCAGCCCCCAGCAGGATACACCACCAATTTAACTTGAGATAAACTACTGCTATCATATGGGCTTTGTGGGAGTGGGATTGGTGATATCATGAGAAGCCTGAAAGGCTTGCTGAATTTCAGATTTTAAATAAATGTATTCCTCTGCCCTTGGATGGTATGTAGGCTATAAAGGAACATTTTACCTCTGTCTCTTGCAGGGACGGACATTCATCATGTTGCCCTCTGGTGGTAGAAAAAATCAATTGGAAAATGCTTGACCTCACAGCCAACATCATGTTAAATTACATAAATCCATTAAACGTGATGGTGAGTCCACTTCCAGATAAAAGCAATCTTACTTGCTTCATTGAAATTACATGTAGGTTGCTAAAATAAAAAATATATATATTAAGCTTTTACCTAACAAATTACACAAGAATCAAGCTTGTACATTATAATTATTATTATTATTATATATATATATTTTTTTTTCCTTTCATTTTTAACAACGATTTATTGTAGATTGTAGTCTATGGTATTATTTGATGTTAAGTCAGCTGCTCTGATAAAGGTAATGTAGTTAATTATTTGTGAGAAATGGGTTTGCATTTGTTAACAGAAAATGAATGACAGTGATCAGCAGGGGTGCTGCTGGTCACTTCAACTCAATTGAGTCAATCGAAACGAGCTTGTACCACCTAATCTGCGTATAAAAACAATAATTACAAATAAATAGAAAAACAAGCTTGTGTCCATCCCGGACACCCAATGAATAGACAATACATACACATAATGATACAAATGATTCAAAAAGTCTGTCAACAATTCTTTGATAAATTGTGTGTTTGCACAATACCGACTATGTAACTGATGGATGAAGTAAAGGGAACTACATTAAATAAATCTAAGTCATTTGTTAATCGATCAAATGCTGGGATCCAATTATACCCTATTATACCCTATTATTGAAACAAATCACAGCAGCGTACAGTACCAGCGGGTTGTTTCAGCACCCTGGACAGCGGACGGAAATTTTGGGACGAGTTACCTAAGGAGCTCGTTTGGCAAAAGACCCAACGTAAAAACAACCCAAAGCGCGAGCGCGAGGTATATACCGATATCGATATCGGGAAACATGCCGGCTTAACAGTCACAGCTGAAGTAATTTTTTTCAATGTTGAAGGGATGTCAAATCAACTCAATAAATAATAAAACCATGGATTCAAAATATGTATGGTACGTCTCCACATGTAAGGTCAACCGTTCGTTAATGGTCATTTAGAAGAAGATTGAAAATTATGCTACAATAAGTTTGCAAATTAAGTTTACTCTCTGTTGTCCCAATAAAACTGGGCTAACTGCAACCAGGGGTTGCCATGCACGCACCTCCTCTTTTGTTTGTGTGAACTGTGTTTTGCAACTATGGGTTTTTGACCCTGTTTTGACAGCAAATTTGACTGACCAATAGGAACGCTACTGCCACTCCAATCAGGTAGCGTGTTTGACGGTCCAATCAGGAAATGAAATTGATTATCTGATCAAGGGTACGTTGCTGTGACTTTCCATCGACCAAATACTTCTAAATCCTAAGTATAAGGTAGAGCAACAAAAAAAAGGTGAAAAATGGCAAATTGTCCATTTAAGGGCATCACGCCCTTGAAAGACGCCATTGAAAGTCTTGATGATTACGATACTAGCTTGCTAACTTGACAACCAACATGTGCGGATGCAGCTGGCTAGTCGCCAAATGCCGCTGCCACGATCAACTTCGCCAAATACATATTTTGCTTTTATGCTTCAAAGTTATATTTCCACTCCAAAATAGGAAGTAATGCATACAGATTATGAAAGGCAAGATTTTGTTTTATTAAAATTAGTCAAAATACCAAAATGGTCAAAAATATACTTTTGACATTAAAAGGCTTTTCTACGTGAATCAGCCATTGCGACTTCCGAATCATTCTGTGAGAGCACGTCACAAATGGTTAGTTCTGAGGTAATCTACGGTGGGCTCAGTAGTGGGGCTCCATCCAATCATGACCATTTACCATCCTGTTACAGTGTCAGGGTCCTCTCCTTGACTTTTTATAACCTCCCATGATTCCAGTGTTTCTGGAGCATTATTGACAATCAACTTTTTCCAAATATGGCCAATTTGCCAAATCTTTCCTGAGAATATTCATTTCACACACAGGCATTTCTTTTTGTGTAAGCATATACATAGATATCTATCAAGAAGTCATCGTTTTCCATTTTGCCGAGATTACATGAGTGAGCATGAGTGACCCATTGCCCATTGTCTGCAGTAAGCCCATTTTCTGCATCTGATGTTCCATTTAGTCAGGAGATCTGTACAGAAACTTGCTGAACTTGAATGTGTATGACTGTATGACCTTATCACCCTGTTTTTGCCTGGTACAGTGGTTGCTTTCATTCCTTTTTCCTTACCCTCAGTGTGGAAAAAACTATTGTGAGCTCCACTGCAGACAGCACAAGTGATATGACCTTGTATATATGACTCAAGTCTCAAGTCTGGGCTTTGACTGAGGGAGAGGACTTCCACATTATTGTTCTGAAGTCATTCCAGTGTTGACTTTTCTGTATGCTTAGAGTCACTGACATAAAGCATCACCCCAATCTAAGGTCTTTGTCACTATGAAGCAAGTTCCCCTCAGCAATTTTCCTAAATGTGGCTCCATTCATCGATCTCGCTGTCTCTCTGTTCCTGAAACACATCACCACAGCATGATACTGTCATCACCTTGCTTCACAGCAGGGGTGGTGTTAGATGGGTAAGGAGTGGTGCCCAGTTTTCGTTTATTTTTTTGCCTCATGTCTCAGTCTTTCCCTTGCCTTTTTGCGAACTTCAGGCATGCTCTTGTGTGCCCTTTTTCAAGAATGGCTTCCTTCTCTTCTCCTCTGCCATATGACCCAGATCCTCTTGGATGTTAAATCAATGCATGGAACAAGCCAAACAGGTGGGGCATAAATGAAATGGAATTACCATGGGATAAACTTGTTGGGCTGACAACCAACAGTGCGCCTGTTATGTGTGGAGGAAGGAGTGGATTAGTGACTACTTATCACTGCATTACACATCAGAAGGCCCCAATGTGATTGTTGATTGGGGTTCACATATTTTCACATATTGTCACACAGGGAAATGTGAGATTTTGATAAATAAATGTTATCTGACCCTCCGTGCCTGTGTTTCTGTCTGTCCCGGCCACTTTACATTCGAACACTGTTCCTGCAGACAAAAATAAGCAGAGATGCAACTTACTTGGCTTGAAGGCAGTCATGAGGCAGGACTAGATGATACATTTATGTGCATAATGATTTGATTGATGTTTTAAAATATTTAATTTTTAATATTTTGATTTGATAGATGTGACCCATGCTAGTAGCATGGGTAATAGCTAAGATAATGCTAGCTAGCCAGTGCCAGTGTCACGGCTAATTTAAAAGGTGGAAAGCTATTGTGACTGACCCAAGAAATCATACATGCAAACACAAATATTAACGTTCTCATTTCTCATAAGCTCATAAGCTAAGTACTTACCCTATCATATATGACATCGTATCCTTTTTTGCCGCAAAGAGCGAAATTGAATTGTTGAGCAAAATCAGATGTGACCAAGCCTTCAGCCTGCTGTATGCACCCGATGAAAATGTCACTTTTCTGGCGCAAAGCCCCACCATCTGTGCCACAAAGAAAATAGAGCCCCATATGTATATGACACTCCTTCCATTTTCATCTTGTTTACCCTGCTCATACGTGTAAGTTCCCACAAGGCTGGCACTGCCACAGGCCTTTTTCCACTTTCTTTGTTGCATTTAAGAGGAATTTGTAAAGAACAAAAGCATACATTCAAAGGCAATAAATTGAAAGAATATAAATATCAAACATTTTGATGTTGAGGCATACTAAGGAAACAGTCACAAATAATGATCAAAGACATCAAAACAATTGGTGGTCTGTTACAAGAAGAGGCAGATGGTGACTTTTTGACTGTAACTTCTGATAGGCAGAGCCAATAACATGTCTGATGTATATGCTTATATAAGACATATACTGTTGTATGTAGAAAATGGATTTGTCACCCCTACATAATATATCACACTAAGGAAAGTAATGTTGTAAAATGATGTACTGATACTGATTACTGATTTAACGTTGGTCATGATCATTTAGATTGTGTGTAAGAATAACTTAACAATCAGCATAATAGTTAGCTCAAAAATCATGATGTGACATGACAAACTGCATACCATGTTATGCTGTAA
Source organism: Hoplostethus mediterraneus (assembly GCA_034670385.1). NCBI lineage: Eukaryota > Metazoa > Chordata > Actinopteri > Trachichthyiformes > Trachichthyidae > Hoplostethus > Hoplostethus mediterraneus. Next base: position 931,541 of record JAXDDW010000132.1, on the reverse strand, counting down.
CATTACAAAACCAAGTTCCCTAACTTCATCTCTTAAAATTGCCTAGTGATAGTGATGAGATAACCATACTTGTTAGTTCTGTGACAGTAGTAGTAAGCAAGGCTGTGGTAATGCTTCAGACTTGCCATTTTTTATGGCATAGCCATTACATCACATAGATGGGGAGGTCTTAACATTTGATAACATTTGATATTATGGCACATCTTTGATGCACATGTGACTGATCTACTTGTAATCAGTGCATATTTCACAAAGATGAGAAGACAAAAAACATTATTTTTTTGACTTTGCACCATTTATTTTTAGATAAAAGGCCAAATCACAGTTACTAGCTCCATATATGGTCTATAATGTGGGCACCAATGAAGCCCTAAAATAGCACTTGACCATCTGTGAGATCAAAGATTTCTGTAGCCGTACATTTTCTGGCTAGCTTAGTTTTCTGCAGCTTTAACAACTCTCTCTGCAGCAACTCAACCTCGCCACAAGAAGAGATGCTGAACACATTCAGCTCCTGCTTCTAGGCTAACAACTAATGCATATGCTAACTGAACCAGTTAGCAGCTAGGCTACCAACTTATTTATATTGCAACTGCGCTAATGAGGCAACAGCCAGTATTCACACACTAATTGACAGTGATCAAAATTTTTCCCAGAGAGTTGGTGTAGTTGTTTACAGTGCCACTGGCACTTAGACATAGGGACATTGTAGAGCAAGTGTAATAGGGTTGTGCGGGCCTTCGTCTTTGTCCAAACAATCCTGCATGAAACAATGCAACACTATTAGAGAAGAGGAAGTGGAGCAAATTCATCTCCAGGAGGAAGCAGCAAGGTGTGCCAAAACACTCTCAAGCTAAGAAGGAACAATGAATAATCTGGGAAAGTGTAAATAGGAACAGGCTTAGTTGAAAAGATCTATAGGAGATGGAGGTGTCTAGGTTCAGGTTCATTATCAGAGCAGCCATCACCTCAAAATCTCAACCCACATGTCCTGTGTTCACAGATAGTATTATGTAAACATATCCTGTCAGGATGCAACGTTAGTTTTGCCCAAGGATGATACACTTGGTTGTGCAACCAAGTAAGTGGATGCAACGATTGAGTGTGAATGAACAGAAAGGGGTAAGCATCAAACTGGCTTCATACCTGAAGGTGACAAAGTCAGGAAATATGTATTCTTCAATAGTAAAACGTTAAGCTAGTTAAGGGGAGGCTAGGGATTGGGGGATACATGTAGACTTAGCACCTTACAGTCCCACCAGAGATAGTTAGCACCAGCCTGCCCCAACCTGCCCTAATAGAGCATCGTGGTCCAACACAGCAGCAGTCAGTTTACTGTGCCAAGAGGAGATTTGGCAGATGAGGCACATGAAAGAAAAAAAAAAAGCTTAGATAGACTGAGCAAGCAACCCATGGTAACAGTAAGGCTGGAAATCTGGGGTACATCCTGTGGAAGTTGGTTGGCATGGATTTGCAGATACATACAACACAGGTTTACTCTGAGTTAGGGATTCACGATCAGGGTTTATGGTGATCCACAAAGAAGCAGACCAAATGTCCTTTATTTTCAGCCAGCGATAAAAAGACTAAAAAGTTATCACACGATGGCATAGCTATTGTAGAAGTAGTGAGTAGTATAATTCCTTTCACAGCTCTTGGTCCAATTGTCGTTACTGTGATTAGTGAAGGATGCCACAAGGGCTACAGCGGAAAACACAGCTCTCAAAGCAAAGGAATGAGTGTAGCAGTGGAGCTTTACCTGAGAGGTATAAATACACAGACCCGCTTGATTGGATGATTACCTACTCTCTTGCAAGGATCTCAGCCTCTCTGACAGAGAGGCTGCCAAACACCTACCGCAGCAATCAGTAGCCAACGAATCCACAGTTACACTTGCACAAACATTTAGTCGATCCAGGCCTCAGTGTGTCTTGTCCATTCTGTGCTGCTGACATTCATCAAACTGAGCTACATGATCTATAACGTAAATGGCATGGAGATGAAGTACCAATAGCTCTAACTTACTAATGTCTCAGTAATGCTCAGTCGTGCCTTTGACACAACTTGCTCTGACTGTCACTGTTGTTAGCTTTATTGATAATCTGTCATTCCTGTGTGTTGCATTGCCACCGGCTAGAAATAAATCTGTAGTAATCCATACAGACTCCAGCGGACGTCCATAATATGAATGAAGAGTTGATCCTCTAGTGCTATTAGATAATATGTTTTTCCCAATGAGAGACCTGTGTTCCTCTAGCCTTCCTCTGCCTTACTGTTAAGGCACTTACATAATGTAAAAATAATGAAATAGGAAAATTAAAAAAACAACAACCAGGTAGGTCAGGTAATACAAATCCGGTCCGGATAGACATCCCCGAGATTGTTGCTGAATATTTTGTCATTTCCTGTGGGAAGGCGTGCTCCTGGTCTTTGCACCTGTTTTTTTTTTTCACAAGCATGAAAAAAAAAAATTCTTCACACATTTTGTTGACAGTTCATAGATGCTGGCAGAATGTTGGCATATAGCCAACATTGAAGCTTTTTTTTTAATCTCTGTAATACTGGAGACTGATACCAGAGATGTTTTATCCTGTGAGAATATTACAGACATCCTGTGATAACTTTACACACATCGTCCTGAAAACGTATCCTGTCCAGATAGGGCTGCTGGCTGCAAATTGTGTATCATGAGGAGCCTGACTGATCTTAAAAGGACAGTAGAACATGATTATTTTCACTGAACAGATGCAGACATTACATTATACAGGGTTTAATGTCCAGAGACACTTTCATTAAGTTTTCCGTGTTTTGGTCAAATCAGCGTACAGGGTACAGTAGTCTTAATTATTTTCAATTATTTGGTTTAGTCAGGCTGTCACTCCAATATTTTTAGAAATTTATGGCAATTTCCATTTTTTAGTAAAGACACATTTGGCCTGATAGATTTCTGTTGCAGAAATACTTTCGGACAAAGTGACATATGAATCAGAATGCACCCTCATGTATATATGATTTTGCAATGCATGTGTCCTCTCAGCTTCTCTTTTAGGCCTTTGCTTGTCCTTAAAATTTCAATATACTTGTACAAGGTTGTTTTCCCACCTCAGAGAGACTGACAGGGGTGACAGACCATTCTCACAATAATTGGATCGATGCGAAGCCAAACACTCTCACCCACGCTTCCAAAATATAGCCATTCCTGCCCGGTTCTGATGTGTTCCTGCATTAATATGGCTGTCTTACCTTTTGACTTTTTAAAGTCGTACGTTGGTGTGTAAACCTCAGGTTCAAAATTAAATGACTTTCCACTGTCACTTGCCTTTAGAAATTATGTGGTGAGGAAAAAATAGACAAATAAGTAGAAATGGCGAAGAGTTTCAATTTTACAACCATTTTGCATTTTCTTCCAAGATCTTTCTTTCTGTCTACTCGATATCAATTCATGTATGGACATTAATATCTCGCTGTAGCCTTTCTAGTCTGTCTCCAAACAAATCAAAATACCACTTTGGTCACACAAAATGTTACGGTCACAAATAACCTTTGAGCATCTCATGATTGTGGAGCTGCCTGCGTTCTCTTCCTCCTCGAGCTCAATGCAGCGTATGATAATATAACCCAGACTCCCAGGGATGGCGCTACAATGATTCAGTGATCGCTCACTGTTTCAATGCACTTCCTCACCCCATTTCTTACCCCTGCATTTATATGCTGCTTAAAATAATTTTGAAATATGAATTTCTATTTCAGTTAACTGAAAGATGTCTTTGTCTGAGCTGCATTCAGAAAACAATTTACCATTGTTGTTGATGCTAAAGGCCCTTCCTGTGAATCAGCTGGTGATCACGACAACTCATAAAATGATTGAGCTAGAGCCAAGAAATGTTCAGCGAACTTATAAAATAAAGCATCAAACCATAACAAATAACTTCCTTGGGTGTGATGCCATGTCATCATCGTAGTTGCTATAGAAACCACAGTCCTGCCTCTTTCATCTACATCTTCTGACCTGTTTGAACCCACAGAACTCAGGCCAGGTGTTATGATATTTGAACAAAGTGGCCACATTGCAGTATAGAAGAGGGAAATATTAGAGGAGGTGGTTGCAGCTGTCTGCTCAGTTGTGCATGAGATGATAAACATTGGAAGGCTTTTATCTGGCTGAGTGCTCCTCTCACAGGACTCTTCTTTACACAAGGCTGAGCAGTGAACGAGTCTGATGCTGTGTAAATGGTTTGGTGCCCTTCAGGACCATAAAACCTCTCTCTCTACCGTCTCTCCAAGTACCCAACGGGAGGCAGCGCCGACTGGGCTGTGTCACAATCTCACCTACCTTCTTTCTCTCTCTCTCTCTCTCTCTGTCTCTCACACTTTTTGTCTCTTTCACACAAACACACACACTTGGCATGCCTCTGGTGATTGCCGTTAAAGAGAACTTGAGTGAGATCAACAGATTTTTCTCTAGCATGCTGTCCTGATGGGTGAGTCATGTCTTCAATATGATCAGACTGGAATCTTACACACACACACACACACACACACACACACACACACACACACACACACACACACACACACACACACACACTTTGGCTTCATCAATTCCTTTTACCACATGAGAGCTGCGTTCCATAGGCAGCCAGCAGGGGGTTGGGCCAAGCCAATGTGCTGCTGCTGTCTTTCTCATTCTCTCTCTTTCTCTTCTCTCCTGGCAGGCACAGCATCAAACACTGATAGCAGCTGCTTCCTATTGCGCTATGAGAGAGTCTCCATCTAATCTCATTGATTAGATGAGCGGTCATCAACCTTCTCCATTTTAACCTTCAGCGTGGTGGATCTTTTTACCAGCATTTTTACAGTGTCTGAGTGTCATTGGTCCTCCTTACCGCTCCAATACACAGAGCTGGCCTGAAGAGGAGAGAGGGCTTCACTCTCTGGAGAAGGTATAGTATTGTGACTTTGAAGACTTTACTTTGTTAAAGAAGTGGCTCAATTCATTGGGTAGTGGTTGGTTTTTCTGTCTGTTGTCTTCTGTATTATTTTGCTGTTATACTTTGATTTGTAAGCCATGATGAGTCTCAGAATACATGTGTTAAAGAATCAAACTTACAAAGTACATTTTTAAAAAGAAAGAGTTTTCAAGGATGTGTTGAATTTCTAGATTGTTTCTTGGGTTATTTTTAACTAAATATTCTTGTATATATTGGTGTCTTAGAGATGCCCTTGCATGAAACCAATTTTCTTTAATCAACCTGGTTTTGTGTCTGAGGGGAGATTCCTTTTGAAATCCAGTGTCTCATTTTCAGCAATTGCTTAGGATTTACTTTATTCTAAATACCAAGTGATTAACCATGAAAGAGTAACGGTACGATCTTTTATGGTCATTTAAGTATATTGTTGACTGCAATGGATCAGTATTATGACTGAACTACACTAGATGGGCACATGCATAGGTATGGTCCAAAGGGGGCTTGGTCCCCTGACCCTTTCCCCTTTGTCTCACCAATAGCACTCCTAGAAATTGACCATTAATCTTCACCTAAACGGGATTACGTCCTTGAAAATGTGACTGAATTTTGACTGAATGTTACAATTCTGCCAGTACATTTCTAAACATTTGATTTTAAGAATAGCAGCATTTCTTTATTTCACTATTGAAAGACTCGTCTCTTGTCATTGTTTTTAATATTTAGTTCACAATTACAGTATCCTGCTTAATACAGCTTTTAATATACTATAACCAACAATGCAACGTCAAAGCGTATGTTTCACATTTGGATATCTCTCACTACTGTAATGTGTATACAGTCACTCTAGATACATATTTGACTGCTGTGACTGACCTTTGGCCTTGCAGAGAATGCTTTGAAGCTGTATGAAGGGAAGTGAGAGGTGATGGACGGTGCCTCTGACACAGGAGTATAAACTAACACAGCAAGAGCTCGCTGTTTGGACCTGACACATATTACTAGCTGTGCTGTAATATAATATCTTTATGCTCTTATTTTCTTCCTATGATGAATAGATGATGCCAAACAATCAATGTACAGTATTTATTGTTATTCAGTGTTTTAATAGTACATACTATCCAAACACACTATAAAGACACGTGTGTGGGATAAGGTGTGACCACAGAAAATATCAGTTAACATATTCCTTGTGTGTTATGAGATTCACTGCTGTTCTAGTGCATTAAGTACCATCACCATCATATATTCCCTCCTATATTATTTTTATTACATTTTAAATGAAGGTATTATGATTATCAAGGCTTAATAATAGATCTTTAACATGTTCTTGTTCTGACACAAACACATCAATTGCTACAGATATTCATGACAGATGTTTTGCAACAACCTTTGAAATTTCATTAACTTGAAATAAGCACCTAAATAAATCAACAGTTGTCTCTTTAAGTTACTTTATCGGCTGTCATTGTGCTCAGGTAACAGAGTGTGGTACTGCACCGTCCTTCTTTCTAATGTAGCTCAGAGACAGACAGGAAGTGGGTTCATATGGTATGTATTGTGTGAGTCAATGTGCACCCTTGGTTCCATCACATTAACACAATATAGAAATCCTCTTATAATCAATGCCTCAGCTGAGCAACAATCACTGTAAACATGTCCATGCAGCCATTATCATTATCAAAAACGCCTTTCCTTAATCACCTCTTTGTTAAATATTTCTCAGTCATTAAGAACATAATAATCATTTGTTACACATGAAAAACCATTACATTACACTTTTATATATCTTTCTATTCACACTGACATCCATTATAAAATGTTATTTGCCTAATTAGAATTGTTTTGTTTCCCTATGTGGTAATGTCAACAAAGTCTTACAGTGCAGTCTTACAAAGAAGGGCTCTGTATGAAAGTCTGCCGGACTCTGCAGATGGACCTTGGGATACTGACCTCTGTGTGTGGTTGTTGCAGGCATGGACATGGAGCGAGGATTCTATCGGAAGGTGGACGTCGAGGACCACGTTCACTACATTGTCGCCTTCTTCGTCTTGGTGATTGGAGCATTGGGTGTTACCGGGAATGCCCTGGTCATGTACGCTTTTTTCTGGTAGGCCACATTCCTTTATTGGAGGGACCTAAGGGGGGGTGATGGTGTAGATGAGCTGCTTGGATGGATGCTATTATGAACTAAGTACAGGCTATTTGCGTTTTGTACAGCGAATCTGCAGGGTAACAACTACATTTTCTTTGTACTGAGAAACTTGGGTAACAACAATATTTTTGAAGTAAAAATGGGTCATGAAATGGACTGATGGAATAATAAGATAAAACATTACAAATATTTACATTTTTTCTAATAAAATATCGGCCAGTGAGATCATTAACTCTCCAGTCACGGCACTTCAGACCCAACACCCGGACACCTTAATGATGATCTCGGGAGATTGCAACCACGCCCCCCTCTCCTGTGAAATAAAACACTGGACTTGATGTGAGGAAGGCATACAGCTCCACCGCCCTCCCCCCACTTGGTAGATCAGACCACAACCTGGTGCACCTAGTGACCATCTACAAGCCAGATGTCCGATGCCTGCCAGTCACCACCAGGACAATAAGTATGGTCAGAGGAACCCATGGAGGTTTGACCTTAAGGACTGGGATGTGCTCTGCAGTGCACACGGTGAGGACATCAATGGCCTGTCAGACTGCATTACTGATTACATACATGCACAGACAACATTGCCCCCTCCAAAACAATAAAACATGGATTAATGAAGACGTCAAACTGCTGAAGACGAAAAACAGGACTTTCATGGATGGGGACAGGGAGGAACTCAAATATATCCAAAGAGAGCTGAAGAGGAAGATGTTGTGTACTAACCATTTATTGTTTCACATGTTGGGCATTGTGAAGCCCTTAGAGACTGTACCCGTGATTAAGGGCTGTACAAATAAAATGTAATTTGATTTGATTTGATTTGAAGATTAAGGAGGCAAAGGACGGATACAGGGAGAGGACTGAGAACCAACTCCAGAAGAGCAGTGTGAAGGAGGTGTGGAGTGATGTGAAGAAGATGATGTGCTTCAAACAACAAGCACCGGGGGAGAAGGGGTGCAAGGCATGACTCAGAGATCCCCAGCCAGGTGCACAGCCAGCCCCAGCTCAAGCCTTCTACAACTCCCCCCTCCTTCACCCAGCCAGAGGCTCACACAGCTGCCATCACCTACATGCCGCATAAGGCAGTACTCTCACCTGGAGAGGCCTGGGAGCACTGTGAGAACGGGTGTACCCCAGGGAACGGTACTGTCGCCATTCTTGTTCACCCTCTACACCTCAGACTCAGATTCACAATTCTGGGTGTACTCATCTCCAGAAGTTCTCGCATGATTCATCCATCATGGGTTGCATCAATGAGGACAATGAGGATGAGTACAGGAGTCTACGACAACCACCTACAGGTCAATGTCAGCAAGACAAGAGAGCTTGTGGTGGACTTTTGTCGTCGGAACAAGAAGCGTCCACCCCCTGTCATCCTCTACGGTAAGGAGGTGGAGGTGGTGGAATCATACAAGTTCCTGGGGGTGCACCTCAAGAATAAACTGGACTGGTCAGACAACACTGATGTCATCTACAGGAAAGGTCAGAGCAGAGTGTACTTCCTTCAGAGGCTCAGATCATTCAATGTGTGCAACAGGAGGCTCTGCATGTTCTACCAGACCGTGGTGGCCAGTGCACTCTTCTTTGCTGTTGGGGAGGTGGCATCAAGGAAAAGGATGCCAACAAGATCAACAAACTGGTCAAGAAAGCTGGCTCGGTTGTGGGAGAGAGCTTGGACAGTCTGGAGGAGGTGGCTGAGGGGAGAACCCATCCCACCCACTCTTTGATTAATATTCATCACATTTCATCAACTGATCTATAAATACATAATGAAAAATTCTCACATTATTGAATCATTTAATCACTGAAGCTTAAGTCTCCGAGTGCTCTCCCCGTCGAAAAGCGATTCCGGTGTTGAGTTTTGCCTCTAGATTTTGGAGGGGGTTTAGGGAGGGGTCCAGAGAGCTGGGCGGATTTGGGCGGAGCTAAGCCACGGTCCAACTTTTGAGAACAAAGCTCAGAAAACACTGCAAACACACAGAGGGTGTGACACCATAAATCTAAAAATCACACTAAATATCAGTTGTATCCTCAGATAGCATATGGTTTTTAAATGTATTGTCAACGTCAAATAAGAGTTAAAAAATATCGCTTATTGCACCTTTAGGGTTTGCACAATATTTATTTTACAATGGTTAAAATACAGTAAAGCTTCACAAAGTCAGCACCGTTCAACTGTCCTGTGTTTCAGTAACAAGAAGCTCCGGACTCTGCCCAACTACTTCATCATGAACCTGGCAGTCAGTGACTTCCTCATGGCTGTCACACAGTCACCCATCTTCTTTGTCAACTCTCTTTACAAAGAGTGGATTTTTGGGGAAACAGGTATTTTGTTCAAATTCAACTTATACTCTCTGCACTATAAATTAAGTCTATTTATGTTTATTTTGTTTGCCTATCTATTTATAAGTTGTATCTACTTATTTTCTGGTTTATTAAATTATGAAGGTGTAGAAATGTAAAGTGTAGAAATTCACATATCAAACACAAAAGTTCCTGTCATGAAGTTGGATATAAATATTTTGCTATGCAATATTTAGTTTTTTAGTGAGATTTTTTACAGTGTCAGTAGGCTGCACAATGGAATACTGCAGTCAGAGTCTATTGTCTTAATAACTAAGGAATTCAATAGTATATGAATGGTGTGTGGATACAGTTAATGAGGTGATAGTGAATAAAATCACTCTTAGAAAGTCTCCTGGCCAATCATATAAATATAAAATTATACGTCCTTTTTCTTAGTTTGTAGACTATTCATCGCAGTCTTTTTATTTTTCTGGTCTGGTTCAATCAGAGGAAGAAATGTAATCACCCGTGTCATTATGTTTGCCTCTCTTTCATTGTTGTTTTCTCTGTAGGCTGTAAGATGTACGCCTTCTGCGGAGCTTTATTTGGAATCACTTCCATGATGAACCTGCTGGCTATCACTGTAGACCGCTACGTTGTCATCAACAAGCCGCTGCAGGCCATCCAGTGGACCTCTAAGAGACGTACTTCCCTCATCATCATCCTGGTCTGGCTGTACTCACTAGCCTGGAGCCTGGCGCCACTTTTGGGCTGGAGTGAGTGACTTATTCACTCATATGTTCTCACTCCTTTTTTCAAGTCTTTTTTTACTTTCAGACCCTATACTGTGTTCTTGTCTGTCCCTGGCATTTTTCTCTAGGTTCCTACATCCCAGAGGGCCTGATGACCTCCTGTACGTGGGACTATGTGACATCTACTCCAGCCAATAAGAGTTATACCTTGATGCTGTGCTGCTTTGTATTCTTCATACCATTGGGTATTATATCCTACTGCTATCTCTGCATGTTCCTGGCTATTCGCCGTGCAAGCAGGTGAATGAATATGTGCATGTGAACATGTAATACTGTTGTTGCTAACTGGTTGTCATTGACATAACCTGGCCCTTCGAGGCTTAATTTAGAGGCTTATGTTAAACAATTTATTTATATAACAACAAATTTATAACACATGCATTCCCCTGGTAGCTCTTAATGTCCTGCAATGCAATTTGTTTAATGTAGTAGCTACAAACCAGGTTAAGTGTATGACCATTTTAAGCTAAGTCTGTGAAAGCCACGTTGAATGAGTTCACCTTAAAGGACCATTTTAATCTATGACTAGGCTAAATCCATGTCTCTATACCCGTATTCCTCCTCTGTGTCCTATCAGAGATGTTGAGAGGCTGGGCACTCAGGTGAGGAAGTCCACCCTGATCCAGCAGCAGTCCATCAAGACTGAGTGGAAGCTGGCCAAGATTGCCTTTGTGGTCATCATAGTGTTTGTGCTTTCCTGGTCGCCCTATGCATGTGTCACTCTCATCGCCTGGGCTGGGTAAATATATAGGTTGACTAGGGCTTCTTCATGATCATATGGTTCTTTTTATAGTCCCATTACATTGCCTGTGTCTTGGAAGAAAGCTGTAGGAGACAGGTTGGAAGTTTGGAAGTCTGAAGTTTTATTTGGGGAAGCTCTGGTTGGAGACTCTTCACAACTAGTGCAGTGCACTAGTTCAGTGTCAAGAAGTACAATCTTACTGGAAGTTTTTTCATGTCATTTACCTTTCTTTACTGCCATCAAAATGTGTCATCATATGTATGAAGAACATTTTCCACCCCTTGTAGAACATCTATGTATGCCATGAGGTCAAAGTAAGTCCAATCCTCAGTGATTTGCAGTTCTGCTCTGTTCAAACCCTCTGCACCTTTCAGATATGGAAGCATCCTCAGTCCCTATTCCAAAGCTGTACCTGCTATTATAGCCAAGGCATCTGCCATCTACAACCCTTTCATCTATGCCATCATTCACTCCAAATACAGGTGAGTGAGCTCATCCATCTAACCTAAGTCTGAAAGAGATCCAGAGGTTATGTGCAGAGATCACAGCTACATTTTTTTTCAACAGGAACACCCTAGCAGAGAAGGTCCCCTGTCTACAATTCCTGGCCCAGACCCCCAGGAAGGCCTGCATATCAGTGTCAAACAGCGAGTCCTGCTTCAGGGACTCCATGCTGATTAGACTGTCATCAGGCTCCACAACAAAGTTTCACAGAGTTTCCTCCATGTCTACGGCAGACACAGTGAGTTTGGCTTCTGCGCTAGGTTTTAAGGAGTTTTGCCAGGGAGCCACTCAACACTTAGAGAGATGTACTGTACTCTCCTTTGCAGACAGGATTAACAGCATCAGAGCTAATATTACACCTACTAGCCGCCTCCCTTCATTGTCCCTCTACTCCTTAAAAGTGTTTCCCCTGATTGGCTGAACCAGTTTATCTCCTCAGGAGCTCCCTGACTCCGTGTTACGTATGTGACCGCCTTAGTCGCCTGGATATATTGCCAACCAAATTCCTGAAGGGAACCTTGGGAACCATTGGCCCAGGTCGTCTCTCTATTGTTTCCCTGTCCCCTGTCATGGCCTTGACTCATCATCACTATGTGAGAACGACCGGCCTATATCCAAAATGAAACAAATGTGGCTAAAAAGCTACTGGAAATTGTTGACAGCAGTAATATCTTTGACTGGCTTTTGTCAGCAGCACAGCACCAAAACGGCCCTTCAAAGAGTATTAAATGACTTACTAGTTTGTACTGACACTGGTGATTGGTCCTTGTTAGTGCTCGAGAAGCAAGATTCAAGATTCAAGAGTTTTATTTGTCACATACATGCAGTGAAATGCAAAGTGGCAATGCTCACGGGAATGTGCACCGTGGAGCTACCACGACGTCGACCGGACATAGCGGCGCCATCCTCTACTAACAAGGTTTTGCTTTTGCCATCATACCATCATGATCAATAGGCTTAGGAAATGGGTTGGCTTATCTGATTCTGACCTTTCCTGGTTCTCCTCATATCTATGGGACAGAAAAGTTGTTGTTTGTATTGGAGACCATGTCATGTGTCCACTCAGCAAGTTCTGTTGAGAGTCTTAATAAGGGTCTTAAAGCTTATCTATTCACACTGGCTTATCCAATTTTAACATGATTTCTGTGTTTCTATGATTTTGATGATGATTTTCTCTTCCTTTTCTTTGCTTTTTGGTGTGGTATTTTAATAGCACTGTGTTGAACACCATTTGCTGCACTTTTTTGACTTTTGTGTGAAGTCTTTTCTTTTTTATTGACTTATTTTCTACTTCTACTGGAGTAAAATATTTTAATAGTCTTTCCTACTGTGATCAAGTTCCACATATGGGTATTTCGTTCATATTTCAACATGAGTGAAAGCCATACCAAAAAATATTCATTTTGCAATTTGTTAGGGCTCCAAGATTATAATGTGAGTCAATAAGTTAATGCATTATGCATTATCATGTGCTCCCAAAAGCTGAAGTAATTTTATTCATTGTTAAAAACAAGAATGTGTTTTTATACTGAACAGGAGCAATGTTGTCAAGGACAACAATCTAAGGAATATGCCAATAAATACCAGATATACCCTGAGGCACCCAACAAAAATTATGATTCCACAACACGGGAATTTAATAGCACACAGTTGACCTACAGTTGTGAGAAAAAGTTTGTGAACCCTTTTGAATACAGTTTTTTACGATCACTAACAAGCATTTAGCTATACTTACGATACTTTTCTAAACTCCTAACACAGCAGTACACCTACATCACACAATTAGCCAAATAGTTAATTTTCTGCTCAAAACCACATTTTGTTAATTAAATACTAAATCTACATTTCAAAATGCAAAAAAACTTTCTCTACATACACTAACGCTAACAAAACACGACAAACCCGACTCAAAATCAAATCATTCTTTCAAAACACTAGCACATGTTTTCTATCCAAGACGAACATATAGTCAATCATAGCACAACGACTTTCAAAATACTAACAGTTGATAGAGTTACAAAAACTGCATTACTTTTCATGTTTAGTTCAACCTGCATACAATAGACAATATGAAATCCATTGTTTTTTATGATTCAGTTTCCTTTTACTGTAAACCACTGTTTTGGTTGAGTGTTGAATGTGTGCATTTTTGGCAACATACTATCTAAAAGTGAATGAGTCATCTTTACTTTATTGAATGTACAGTAGAAAAAAATAGTAAGTGACAGAATTGCTGCAGTAAAAGCTTTAGTAGCAACATGAAATTGCTGCCAGTGTTGAACAAACACCCGTTTGTTCAATCTGTAGTCACATTTTCAAAACACAATTAGCACAACATCCATCTGTTGTGGACTGTAATCTGTAATCTGTAAACTGTAATCTAAATGATCTTCAGCATTTAGCCACATGTTCTCATCCACATCATATCTAAGTCGTCTCTTGCTATGCACCTTGGATAGAAACGCTTGGCATGCACAATATGTGTAAACACAGTATGTTTAAATGCTTTTCAGTAGCCTATGTCCTACTGTATGTACTGTAACTCATGATTACATGTAGAGTAGCATAGTGTAAAACTCACTATAGAACAAGACATATTGGATAGACACCATACCTGGACGTACTGGTGCCGGTGCTGGTGACCCGCTCACTGTTTCAAAAGGAACTGTGTACAACTGTTTCATTCAAATTCTGTGTTTGGTCTATTTTACACTTAAACTTAAATCAGCTATTTCTCAATGTTTCAGTGATCTGTTCATTCCAAAATGCTTATCAGCTGTTTCAATGAAGCTTTTGAGCTGCTGTTGTTGCAGAAGTAGAGGCTTTCTACTGTATTTAAGGTTTTGAACATTAGGTTTTCATTTCTGGCATGCTTTGTGCAAGCATTTGTAAATAAGACAAGAAAGATCCATAATTTTGGTATTGGGTAAGCTTGTTTGTAAAGAAAATCTAAGCATTTTAGAAACATGTCAATTGACTGCTTATTGTGTAAAAACAACATGAATTGTGTTAATGGTATGGTTCCAGCACTGACAGATGTTGCGCTAATTGTGTTTAGAGTTTTGAAAATGTGACTACAGATTGGACAAACAGGGTGTTAGCGACTGTAAAAAACTGTAAATTGCTCCTAAAATAAAGTCTGATCTTCATCTAAGCTATAACAATAGATAAACACTGGGATTTAACAAATAACATACAAATATTTACTTTGTAAATGTAAAACATATGTGAAAGGGGGTAATTGAAGTCAGGTGATGCAATCAATGAAATGGCACTCAGGTGTGAGTGAAAAATAAAGTATTTCTAAGAGAAAGAACATTCTCAATCATTCTTGGAGGTATTATCTGACATTTATTGTATTGTTACTGTCTAATCATACCATAATTATAAGGGAATTATTAAAAGTAAGGGAGCTATAAATCATTATTAATGTTAACATGTGTCTCCCCTGCAGCAGGTGTGGAGTGATGTGGAGCTGGACCCCATAGAGCAGCAGGGCCACTCTCTGAGGTCTAGCCACTCCCTGGGAGCCCTGAAGGAGCAGAACAGGGCAAAGAGCAGCCAGGTAAGGTAGGTGTTCCAGGTTTCTCTGTTATATGTGTAGGTTTTAGTTAGTGACAAGACAAGAGCAACATGTCAGCACTAGGACATGTATTCAGAATTGAAGATATGTAATGTCCAGTTATTTTTCTTATGCTTTTTATTTTATTCTGTCCCCTTAGGCTGCAATCCCAGAGCGAAACTCATTGAACAGATATGACAAGTCATTGTCCGTCAGCGTGGCCACCGTGGCACTCTTTATGAACAGGGAGGAGACAAATGAAAGCTGGAAAAAAGAGGGAAAGCAGGAAGATGATGCAGAGAAAGAGAGCGAGTACCAGCAGAGAGACCCCCAGAAGGTACAGGAGGAAGAACAGACGGAGGAGGAGGAGAAGAAGGAAGTGCAGTCCCCAACACAGCCAGACTGTCTGTACGATAAGTGTGAGGACCCCCATGTCATCGCCAATCCCACGTCAAAGAGCAGCTTGCCAGATGAAGCCTGTAATGACAAAAAGCAAAGCACACAGAGCTGACACCGAAACCTGACCACCTTTACCGAACTCCTGGAAACTGAGTGATTCCTCTCCTGAAACATCAGGAAGCTAAATGGTGAACGTGTTCATGTTTGTGGATGTGGATGTGGAGTTTGGTTACTGTCCAAACATGCCTGGGTATTCTCCTTGAACTGCTTTTATTACAACTATTACATCCAAATACATGTTTACAGGTGGTAAACATTTAGTTAACCACCATAACCAAGCTAACGATTCACATTAGCAATGAGAATTTTTTTTTATCATATGTTACAGACAAATGTGTTGCACAAATCATTTATTTGTAAATCACTTTTTTTCAAAACCAAGTTACAAGTGCTATCAAGAAACAAATGAAGTTAACACAAAATCTGTATTTATTTACCTTAATCTCTTTATTTTGTCTACTAAAGTCCATTTAATTAAATTGATTTGCTCTATGGGGGGGCAAGGTGTTTGTGCAACATGACCTGAAACACCCTTCTTCATCTTGACTTACATCACTATCAAGTAATCACATGGGAGAGTTGCTATGAAAGTTAAAATATCTTGAGGCCAGTTACCTACAGTGTTAAGTGCTTTCTTCCTTTGTACTCCATTCCTCAGTGAGTCCCTCTTTGAACTTTTCTTTTGAAGTTGAGCTTTTGATTGCAGGATTTCCTGGGCAGTTTACTTATTCGGTTACTACACCTCAGTAGGCTTGTCTCAGAGCATTACACTACTGGGCTTCCCATCAGCTTAGCTGTGTATTAACATGGCCCATAGGCCCATGGCCCAGCTGAGTCATGCAGCATCTAACTCAATGGGTTCAAACACAACTAAACTATTACATACGTAACAGTATGTACTGCATATTGTCAATATGCAGTACATACTTCACAGCTATGACTTTTTATGTTGAACTCTACAATCCCCGTATTATCATCCTAATGACATTGTTGAATCTTATTCTGAGCTGAGCATATTTTGTTGAACAAACCTGATGTTTATACAGATATTTAGAGATGTATTGGGGACGTTGGAGGGATTAATAAAGAATCACAATACTTGACACACCAATAAGCAATATGTTAGGACAGAATGTGTGGATTGCTATAATACGATGTAAAAAAAAAAATGTTGGCTACTACTACTATAGGCTTCTCAACCTCAAGGTCACCTGAATCAAGGATATGATCATTAATCAGAGTACTGAATGGGTACTTAGGAAAGCACTGCAGTAGTCTGGTAGAAAAAAATGTCATTAAATGAAAATGAGACCTGTACTGTGCTTTATTGGGTCATTCAAGTCTATAGTGGCAGAGACTCACCTCAATGAATTGTCAATACACATAAATCACTGGTGAGTGATTTTGATATCACAGAAACTCAAGAGTTGAAGAGTTGAAGAGGTTAAGTATTATCATTTTCCTAATAGAAGAATGTGCTTTTGAATTGACTTAATTGGCTCATGGGTTTCAGACTGGAAAATATTTGCTCGGAGAATAAGGTAAAGCCCTTGCTGGCTTGGGTTTGATTGACACTGATAGCGTGTACATTCTTTCACTTTCATTCAGAGGATGATACATGGACTCATAGTGGGTGTTGTTAAATCAGTTTTCCTGTATATGCTGTTTGTCATCATTGCAGCATCAATCAGTTGAATACCATCACTGATTATAAGTGGCAACAATAATATGACACCATGCATTTTCTGACACAATCAATCTTTTGATGGTTATCCTTTCTATAGATAGAAAAGCAGGTGAGTTGAAATTCCCTTCAGGTTCATGCAGAATGAAACACAGTCACATCACAGACTCCTAAGCGTTGACGCAGGAGTTTACTGGATGACGACCTTAATCTCAACTCATCGATAATTCTTGTGGATCCAGTCAATGGCTCCCGGGCAGCTCATTTTGCTTGAGTGCATTTTGCCTCCTCCCTATCAACCCACTGGTCCTGCTCACAGTTTTCAGCTCCAGTCTATTAGCCTCTTTGAAGATACCAATAGGGACTTCACAAAAATAGCTTTAACTTATTCTCATCACATTTCCTTTGCATATATATTAATTGCTTGAATGCAAAATACAAAATAAATCTACATCTGAGTCTTCTTTGTTTGTTGAACTAATTGTGTTGCTGTGCAGACTGGTTAGAGGTGCAGAGAGAAAGAGAAAGACAACAAACAGAAATAGAAACAGCTGAAAGACTCAAAGGATCTGTATTTAATCTTCTCACTGATTTGCAAAGTGAATAAATCATTCCAGAAAAGTAGAGATAGATTGCATATTTGTTACTCTACTCATGGAAATATCGGTCCAGATCTGTCATCTGTATTAAAGCTGTAAAATGCATTTTTTCACATTAAACTAGAAACATAGAATAGAAAGAAAAATAGAATATATTCTACATCATCAGTCATGTGTCTGTGTGTACATGGCTGTACCCTCTGTTTGCCTGATGTTGGCTTTTCAATGATGTTCAAGACATTTTGCTTCGGGCGTGGCTATCAGTAAGCTGGTGAGGCCAGCAGCCACAGAGCAGGGAAATCAAGCAACAACAACAATGGTGTAAAGTAGTAAGACAAGACAGGACAGCACAGCCACATTTTCACGTCAACATCGGCATTGATTTTTTTTAAATTGCAGATTTGTTTGTGGCTTTGGGAAGGCTGGTTATCTCAGCCTCAGGCTAGATGTGGTTTCAAGGTAGACAGCTCATCAACATGAGTGCCAAATTTTGGGGAGTGAACCTACCCATCTCCCACTTCCTGCCTCAAGGCAAAAAGTTTCAAATCTGGAGGAGCCAAATTTGTGAAGCATGCACTTCCTATGCTGACCACTAGAGAGCATACAGACACTGTGCCACTGACATCGGTGTAAACACTGAAGCCTCCTTCCCTGAAAAAAAGACCTAGCAGTAGACATGTGGAAATCTGCACATCTGCATGTCACATTATCTGACACTTTATATCATTTAATTGGGTGCTAATGTGAACATCTTCATTAAAATGTGCTGTAATGCACACATCATATCACACATCACCTTTTTACACACACCTGTGCTCAGTTAAGCTGGCATGTTAACCTCAGGGTGCAAATAACTAAAGGGAATAATCGCAATATTTCACAAGTACATGACTTACATATGAAATATATTTTCAGTCTTACATTTATTCTGAATTCCTGGACTAACCAGGGTCTAGTTTAGGTTTCATTCTAGTACATAGCCATGCGTCTCCTGTACACAGGAGGCATTCAGTGGAAAGAATGACATCAGTGTCCCCTTACACAACATGACAGGCTGATGCCCCGTCACTGGTTTGAATATTTCTTCCATTACGTCAGACAAAAATATTTCAGTTGTAAATTCCCATGCCCATCAATGAGTTGTTTTTCAGCTAGAGTGACATAACTTTATTTGACTCAAAAATACCTATTACCTAATACCTATAAATCTATTCACTAAAAACAACAAAGTGAAGCCTAAAATAAAACATTGTAGGCCTATTTCTGAATTCTGATATGTCTCTCCTTTCTCTCCTCCTATTAAGGCCATACTAATGGATAATAGCAGAACACTGAACAGGTGGGTGGGTAAAACTACTCTCAAATAACTGATTTGTGGCTTTGGGAACACTTTTTTTGGGAGACTTTTTTTTAAATTTCCTTTGACTTTTTCATATTAAGGCTAATTGCACAACTGTAAATTGTACTTTAAACAGTAACTAAATTATTATTCCTTGCACTACTTGTTATTTTTTTGTATATTTCTTTTTCTTTTTGTATATTTTGAGTATCTTTTTCATACAGTTTGTTGCCCTTAAATGTGTTCATTGTATAGTGATGTGTGCCTCTCTCTTGTTCTGTACTGCTGCAGAACTTCCCCTCGGGGACAATAAAGAGACATCTGATCTAATCTAATCTGTAGATTTGGATCTCAGGAATGCCAGCTGTTGTGTCTAAAATGTATAGAAAGGATTTGTCCGATTACAATGCTCCAAGTCTGCAGAAACTAGAGTGACTGTGTACTCTCAGCTCACCTGTACTATCCCACCCTAAAGTCAGCCTGTCACACACACTCAGCCCCACCACTGCTCTGAAACCCTCCTACTGGCAGCCAGATGGGGCAGGGTTTTATATGCGGAAGTCTCAGTTCCGTTCAGTTCAGTTAACTTCCAAACTGAGGCACGACGGTCGCATCACGCGCTCCTCTATCTCAACACCAGACCCGGCTTCACGCAGCAAGGTGAGTCCTGTACACGTGACTTCTGTTAAACTGGAGATATTTGTGCTTATTTCTGTGCTTGTTAGAAGTTTAAAGAACAAAAGTATAATATAACTTTTAAAACTCTAACTTTAACTCTGTTTTAGTATAAAAACAGAGTTAAACAGAGTTAACCCTAACAGAGTTAAAATGTCTCTTAAACAATAATAAATAAAAGCCACGGAAATACGATAATGTCAGACATGATTTATGTCTCACCCACTTAGACAACCAAGACAAATGTAAGTGGTCTGAGCACCGAGGCTCGTCCTGGCTTTCCTGTGCTACTGTGCTTTTCCAGAGAAATCTGAAATGGTGTTTTTGTTCTAAATGTTTTCAACACTACAGTAAAGAATTTGTCATGCACAATATAAACACTGAAACTATCGCTGTAGATCACATACGTGCGATCAACATGACTGGTTGGGGCAGGTTGCCTCACTTTCACTAGGCAAGCCAAGGATATAAATAGTTTTAGGCTACAGGTTCATGTCATTTTTTTAGGTTTGTAGAACGTGCAGCCTGACAAGACCGACACCAAATATGCTTCAAACGTTTTGCTCATTCACCTTATTTCTCTCAACAGCACAGTTTAGCTACATTGTTGTCACACAGGTAAACCTAGGAAAGTTGCAAATGTGGAGGAGCAAGGTTGGTGAGGTGTTTCAAATCAGCAATGATTTTTGGATTTTGTTCACATTTAGCTTGAAATTTTCTCATCAAGAGATGCAAACACATCAGGGGTCAAAAAGGCTTAGCTAGGGCATGCTCCCCAAGAAAGAAAATTATGAAACATTAGTTTTTAGGTATGTTAATGCCGCTACAAAATCACCCTAAGGGTAACTCTGGTTCAAAGGGTGAACAGTTGGAGGGTTAAAAAACATGTAATAAGTGTATCACTTTAACTTTATACAGAACTTTCCAAGTTGTTGCTTTGAGACATCAAGTCCACTGAATTTTCCCACATCATGTGAACGCAGCATACAGCCTCATCCCTGTAAGTGGGGTTGTCATAGTGTGGAACAAGGGACTCTTACAACACTCAACAAGGGACTCTTACAACACTCAATGATGGCAAAAATTTACTATAAAACTGAATAGCTCAAAAACTATACATTGACTCACTTAGAAGAGCTATAGCAACTTTCTCTGCCATGAGCAAGATTTTGTGATTTATAATATGTTTATATCTGTCTAATCTGTGTGTAATAATAGTAACAACAGCAATAATACTATAAAATTAAATATGAACAACAGTTATAGTGTTGTCGCCTTCAGCAAGCACAGTAGACATGACTCTAATCTATTTAGTGCTACAGAAGTTAGGTGTGAAAGTCATTGCTGAGAAATACGTCCAAAGTGAAAGCTGTGAAAACCACCCAGTCTCCTCTACTAATGCACTAACTCAACAGTTAAACGGAAAGGTGTGTCTGCTCATGTCTTTGCTCATGTCTTTGCATGATGCATCATTAGGGCCTGGAATACAAGCAGAGGCATGAGATGACTTTAATGCTTGTTTTCTCCATATTCAGATACAAAATATATCCAACGTGTGGGTGTGGTATTGGCATACTTTCAACTTAGTTTCGACTTACCTTCACAGAGACGTCCCAGTAGGATTAATACATGGAATGGTGATATTGAAGGAATCCGTTTTGTACCATTGACATGGTTTACACAAAGCATGCTTTGTATTCTTCAATGGTTAATCCTCTCCGCTAAGTGGATAATGGGTTGTTTTTCAACAAGGAAAACATGCCCTGAAGCCTTGATTACAAGCTCAGTGGTTTATGTATAGAGCCTATGTATGTCCACTAGCTCTCCTGTTTGTCAGTGCAGAGGTGGAGACTCAAATGAACTGGTAAACAGAGCTGGCAGCAGTCTGTCTTTTCACCCAAACATAGTATTATTGATTAGACGATTTCCTTATGTTGATGTTAGGAAATCAGTGGCCTTCATGTCTTTCTTTTGTAATGCTGTGTTGGTGATAATTTAGCTGTACTGGGTTGGAAGCAAGCAAGTCTTTCTAGCATTTATCTCAAATAATCTTTTATTGGTGTTATGAACCTAAAGCGTGTTCTCAACCTAGGTCATCTTGAATAGAGAGACAGCTGTCTTTAATGGGTCCCTGTCTTATTAAACACTTACGTATTCTGTGGGTGTGTGTGTGTTTTTATGATTTTGTGTTTATTGTTTTGATTTTGAGAGTGTATGAAAAGTAGAGCTACAGGCTGTGTGCTTCCCAAGTGTGCACCCGCTAACCACTCCCCCTTTACAGATGAGTTCATTCCTTCTCCCCTCCTCTCCACACTTTCCTTGGTGGCTTTTGTGCTGGTTTCTTTAAAGAGCTTGTTCTGTGTGATCGCGAGACAGCCTGTGGGCTAGTCTGATTTAACGGGTGTATGTGTTTGTGTCTGGTAAAACTGTTCAGGGGACAGGCTGCAGCAGGTGGTGCTATGGCCCTGAGGGTACACTGAGAGGTCATGGTAAGGTTTTGTGACAGCAACCTGACTTACAACCTCGAAATGGCATGCTTCTGGGTTGACAAGGCACTATTACTCATTTGAAAAGTTTATCACCGTTGACCAACATACATAGAACACATGTTCTAATGGTGTGAACTATATAAATGCCTAGTAGCTATATGGTGAAATATGATGTTATTTTTTATTATGTTCCCTAGCCACTTTCTTGAGGTAGTTTAAAGTTTAAATGGTGCTCAGTTTAAGAATTCACACGTTATTCCTATCACCTGAGATTATCTAATATTTGTGAAAATGAAAAACTCTCCTCCCGTTCTGAACCGAAGGAATCCACATACCTCCTAGTCCTTCTAGTCACCTCCAGTCGCCATCTTTCCTAATTCATTGTCCTTTCCTAATTCATTGTCTTTGGAACAGCTCCAGACGTTTTACTGCATGACATCATGGATATCTTCGTTCTTACTGGTTCTCTGTCGCCCTCCAAAATAAACAGGGATAATTACTAATCATGCGTCTACCTGTTCGGCAGCAGCCTCCCCTGTTGTGTGAGTTAATTACCCCTTCGTCATGTGATTGCAACATACGTGGATGTTCTCAGATCAGTCTCTGACATCAACATTAACCCTGCCTGTTGGGTACGGCAGGCCGCTTTGTCATTTACTTCCTAAAAAGCACTAATCACTAAAAATTTGCCACTAGTACTTATTTTGTAGTCACTAGTCACTATTCTGCAGGTTAGTAATCTATTGTAGTTTTACTAGTTGTAGCCTTGATAATCAGATGGAAGTATAATAGTTGGCTAATGCTGAAAAGCCATCATTTACTAGTCATGTAATAGATACTAGTTCTAGTTTAGGTACTAGTGACCAATAATTCTTACTAGGAGTTTAAAGTAACTATCAACATGTGATTAACATAGCTACAACATATGTTTTACTAGTTGTTTTTCATAACTCACTAGTCACTATTTTCATTATATTAGTTATTATCCATTAGTTACTGGTCATTATTTATTAAAGATTGTTACTAGTTGCTATAGGGACTATGTCTTCAGCTTCAATTTTTCAGTGGACAAAGAATGCATACAAGGCAGTGTTGAAACCAGTGTAACTCGATGGTGCATGAAACATTTGACTCCACCAAATACGATTTGCTGTGTCCCACTGTTGGAACACTGTTGTTTAATTTGCTTGCACAAGGGTGTGATAAGGATATGGAGTTTGTGTCCACCCCTGAGGTCATGAAGGAGATGATTCGTTCCAGCCAGCGCGGTGTTTGAAAAATGATGGCGGTGCCAGGAAGTCCTGCCCTCCAATGAAATGTTTTGTTGGCAGTGAGTCGAGGCTGCGTTCTAACAAGTCCCACGCCACCCTGGGCGTGTCTCAACCTTTGCTCTCTCCTCCCAGGCGGAGCAGCTTCAGGCAGTCTACCAGCTAGGTAACAGCCTCATGACAGAGGTGTCTGAGAAAATGCTCTATTACATATCAGGGGCTGAGAAGGGTCTTGTTTCATGTCTAAATCCCAGAAATTCGATTTTTGCTGATACAGCCACAGAGCTGTTGTTTGGTAGAATCGATATCAGTATCTCTTCATGGGAGGATGAATGCCAATAACTTGTTCAGTGGTTAGAATGGAAGAGAAATGCTATATTTTCCTTTTTATACCTATTTGACAAAGTGTTCCTCTTCCTCCCAGAGGTGGAAGTTGCATGTCATGTTGCATCCTGGTTGTATTTAGTTGTATTTGCTGCTATTCATCCAGCCGGGCATAACTCCACATATCAGCCTTGATACAATAATAATTTTGCTGCAGGATATGTTAAAAAAAACAAGAATAAAGCAACATTGGTTGAAAAATATAGTGACTACAGCTTAGTGTATTTGTCTCAATTTGGATACCTATGTTAGAAGGTATTGTTTTATAACAGTGGTACCGAGTTCAGTGAAGGAGAACTGACAGTACAGCTCCAGTTCACAGTGCAGATCTGATCTGATACTTTTTTTAGGTACAAAAACAGTGTCAGTACTATAATGTTACTGTGATTTATAGCCAGATTCTTCTCCTTCCTGGCCAATGTATAGGTTTCTGCGTGTACCACCTCAGGCTAGCCTAGCAAACTGCTCTGTTGCCTTGTCTGTGACCTTTGACCTTTCCCATACACCTCTCACTTATTCTCCTGGCCCTGCCTCAGGCCACACTGGGCTGGGAAACCTTTCACTAGCACTCCATGAGAGGACACAGACCCTGTTGTGACTCCTAACACTTTTAAGTTCCCCCCATAGTAAGTAGCATTGCCTAGGACCCGCCCCTTCCTTCTAGAGCTACTAGCAGAAAGGCTGTTTTACATGATGATAACAACATGAGTTTAGATAGCTTCAGTGTGATAGATTATTAAAAAGGAAAAACTTTAAGGAGTCTGATGACATGGATGGATGACAAAAAGGAAATTGTGAATATTCTCTATGGTGTTTCAGGACTAGTCGAGTCTATTCCATAGCAGACATTGATGACAGATCAGCAGTGGTACCCCTAATTGTTTTTCATCATGCTAGTATTTGATCGAGACCTACCTGAGGAATGTTTCTGTTTGGGTTTGGCATCCCCAAAACACACTATTTGGCTACACACACCAATGTGTATGACCTGATGTACTGTATGCATACAGTACAGTTGTTGCCTCTTGATCCTCTCTCTCAATCTTTACCGCCCGTCTCTTTTCTCACCCTTTTTCCTCTTTCTTTTCTCTCCCCCTCTCCCCCTTTCTGTTCTCTCTCAGTGTCTTTATGATACCCGTTCTGTTAGCGTGGAGTTTTGTTTTTTTTTGTTTGGGAAAACATCAATATAAATGTGGCTGAAAGGACAGAAGAGTGCAAAAATGTCTGTGTTTGTGTCTCCAGGTGAATCATGAGCAAAAGCTACAGTGTCTCCCTGGTTGGCCCCGCCCCCTGGGGCTTCAGATTGCAGGGAGGGAAGGACTTCTGTCTTCCACTCACCATCTCACGGGTGAGTCTACCACACACTCACACACACACACACACACACACTCACGTGTGTTCCCTTCGCTCCATGATACTCACCTCAGAGGAATGCTACTCATGCTCACTATGCCATCTGCAGTGATGGAGGCGCGTGTGCCATCCATCTCCTGTGTGACACTCATTGCTGGTTTTAGACACCTTCAGCCAACAGTTCATGGCCTCTTGTCACTCAGCCTGCCTTTGCCTTGACCTGCCATCAACCACGCCATCCAAGACGCCTGCCGCATTTCTCTGAGGGCCATTCAATACGAGTATGGAGCATTCAGATAATAGTGGTTATTTTGGTCCTTCGGTGGGGAGATAGTGCTGAGTGTGCTGGCCCAAGGTTAGAGACTGGAGGCTCGTGCCCTCTGTTTACAGTCAAACTATCAGGAGCTCTCCTTGAATGGCCCGTCTCACCGGAGCCCCACTTAGCAGCAGTGGTTCTGTGATAACTATTTGCGAGCGGGGGCCTCGTAAATCCAGACTGGGATCTGGCTCTGGCCGACCAGGTTCTGTTCAGGTCTGGGCTGGGAAAGAGGCTGCAGGACGGCCCAGTGTTTGAAATACAGGCCAGCTCCTGATACTGGCCCAGCCCCTGTCTATCCATGTCTATCCATGCTCTGTTTATGTAGTATGTGTGAGGGGATATTGCACAAGACACTAATCGTGTGTTATCGTGGCACAAATGAAAGCAGCAGTACTTTTCAACACAAGTGTTTTTCACTTGTAATAACCTTGCTCCCCGTCTATCAGGATTAGGAGTAGGTAGCATGTCCTCAACCAGTGTGATCTGTTTGCTCTGACTGTGACCCCAGGGCTGTTACAGAGTGCAGAGTAATTCAGTTATTACTGCTTCCTGTTACGAAAGTAGAAATGTCAGTGTCACGCCCTCTGTTATTTTCTGGAAACATGCTGCAGCGTAGCTTATCAAACCATTTTATATAACCACTGGATCTAATCTGCATGGGCAATTCTCTCATGTCTGGAAATGAGACTCTTTAGAATATGATACATAAACCAGGAAGGGGATGTAAAGTGAAAATGTGTTGGATGGATTTACCGCTTTCTTTGTCAGCCCCCGCAGATAAATCAGTGAATTATACGGAGGGGGAAGTACGGATTCAGGGTACCATAAGAAATGAGACGTGTTTATATCTTTGTCATCAATGCCTGTGGGTTTAGCAAAGCTGTTCGAAAGAGCTGTGGAGGCCATAATCACAGGGTAGTGGTGGCGGTGGCTCACCCAGACGGTCAGTATACATCACTCAGCGTCTTTCGATGGCTTTGTTTTTACTCATGTCTTCCTCCTCACATGTGAGAGAGAGAGAGAGAGAGAGAGAGAGAGAGAGAGAGAGAGAGAGAGAGAGAGAGAGCGAGAGAGAGAGAGTGCAACGCCATTTCACTTGTCATCAGTGGAAAGTGTGTTTAGACACGGTAAAAAGATAACATGATGATCTGGATGGAACAACTGATTGTTCTACCCAGGGGAACATTTAACGCCACTATCAGCCTCTGGCCTCTGCCGTCCCAAACCAAAATGGCTGCATTCCAAACAGCATCAACCACACCTAGACCCAGGCCCTTCGAACATAACGATCACAGCGTCGGCTGTTTTGTTGGATTCTGTTTCTAGACCCGGCCTTGGGTTATTTTACAAGGTAGCACGACTGGTCATGTGTACGACATGAGCTGTCCAAAAAAGCTGAAAGTGTTGCTGAAGTGGCCTGAGTGCGGTCATAGCTCTTTTCATAGTATTTATAGCCGTATGAAACACTCACTTAGGGTTTTTACTGGGACCTGAGCGACTCCTGAACATGTGGTTCTGTTTATGCTACAGTGGAACGGTGGACAGCAGCATGCCAGGTTCAACATATCAAACACAAGGTCTGCGCTTTTGAACAATAAGTGCTAGTCGCTCTGGGCATTTGAAGTAGTCCAACGCCGACGTAAAGTAGTCCTGTACCCATGTGAAGTGGCTTTGTAAGTGGCTGTGTGAGTGGGCTGTGTTATGTTGTGGCGGGACATGTGGAAGGTCATCGTAGATTGGGTGTCACCGGACCTACAATATAACCACCTTCAGGCCCTCAAGAAGATAAGGATACTTTCTATTTGAGGAAGTTATTCACAGAACACCCCAAACATTTACAGCTACTTTGAGGCTGTTAAAGTAGTCCCTCAATAGCAGAGAGGTGAGGAGATGTGGTAGGGTGACAAGGTAGGAGGCTGGAAGGAAGTGAGAGGGGGGGGAGTGAGGGGAGAGAGACAAATGGCGTCTACCAACAGCACAACATGGAGGTGGTGCTGGTTGTGGTGGGTAGTTATTGATGATTAGCGAGCCCAGTAACTCATCTTTTCAAGGCGCTGAAGTCTCCCAGTCTAGTATAAGCTGATGGCTTTGCAGCATTAGCCGACTATTATACTTCCATCTGATTATCAAGGCTACATTTCAAACTGTCTCTCCATGCAGTTTGTCAGCAGACTCACTGGGACTCCCGACGAGCACAGATGAACTGCACAGATGTCACTTGGCAGCCTGTTCATTTATCTGGGTGGACGGTGGACCACCCAAATGTGAACACTGTCTGGGAAACAATGGAGTGACAGAAACCAGGAATATTGATACTGACTGAGTGATTGCTATGTTGTATAGAAACCTGTTTTTAGTTGCTGGAAAATGGAAATGGCAACTATCTTGCTAAACTAAGACACAATTTTGGTAGGCAATATTATTTATTTTATATATTATTATTTCAGAGTTGTTTAATTTCATATTGCATTTTATTTTACACCTGCAATTTTAAGGTAGGAAATATAGAAATATAAATGCAATTATATTTTCTCCCTTGAAAGGGTATGTACCTGCCACTGTACAAAACTCACAAGAAATTTGTTTTTAATAGCAGATTTTCAGTGGGGATCATGTCTGGGGAAGTATCCCTTGAATGATTATTTTCTTGGCATTTCTGCTTTATTAGACAGTTAAGAGACAGACAAGATGAGAGAGAGATGCAACAACAGGGATGACATGCAACAAAAGTTCAAGGCCAGATTTCAACCCAGGACGACACAGTTACTGAGCCACCAGTATGTCTGTGCACACCAGTGTATCGGTGTAACCTCAAAAGTGTCTCTCCCATCACCAGATAAAGCATGTATGAGGAGCACGGCACATTCAGGGTGTTTTGGTGTCAGAGCAGGCCTCCACAAAAACCCCTTCAATCCCAGTTCATTCACATTTCACAGAGGTGCAACCTGCGTATTGTGGTCATTTTGTGTGAGTTATGGTGGTTGTTAGCTGCTTCATGGACCATAAAAGTGTTGAATGTCTCCTGTGTCCACCAGCAGCACTGTGATGAGTCATCGGTGGTCTGGAGCATGCCACAGCGCCGCTGAGCCAGGCAACATGACTCTTGAGCTTTTCATTCTAGCACATTATTGGTTAGTGACATTCCTGGGACATATTTCCATCCCAGTGCGTGACCGGTGACTGGCACAATGAATGTGTCAGGTTTCTTGCTATGTAGCCAGACGTCAGGAATGGGTCTACCTCTTGTCCATTTACGCGATGTGAAATCCTATACGCAGCCAAAACGACACATGCTAGACTTGCGCTGTTTGTCTTGGAGTACGGCTGAAACGTTGATACCTCCGTTTCCTAAATCAGAAGGAGTGGGACAACCTGCCCCCTTTTCTGAAAGCTGAGGTTGAGGTTGAGGAAGTGGCCACGCGGTTGCTGTTTTAGCTTTCACACAGTCCGTGGACCTTCCATTCACCTCAATTAATCAATAAGAGAAAGATTTTGCAACGTTGCTTTCCTCTTGAACGTACTAAAACGTTAAATTACATTAAAATGATGTTAAGCCCTAAAACAACAAACAAAAAGTATGTATTCATTTTCTCATTCTTAACAGCTGCCATTACAGTTGTTGGCATGTTGATGACGGCGTTCTTTATCTTAATAAATATAATAAAGATTTGGTAAAACATACAGCCGGTTTTGAAACGTTTTGTCCACTGGCAACAGTATCTAGTTTATTTGAAAATAACCTTTGCACAGAAGCGCCATATTTCTGTAATTGTTTATTATGGGATGTCTCGTGGTAATGGATGGCATGTCCCTGAGAGGAGGCTCTCTGTCCTCTCAGCGATGGGATGTTAGTGTTACTCAACTGTTTATATAAACCCAACCATCTACGGCCTCGTGGTAGCATGAGGCTTATCTGTTTGTTTGTTTAGCGACGGGCCCGTTTCAGATACTCAGCAACTTTCTCATCCCAAGTTCTCTTTACTATTGGTTGAAAGGCAGAGAGGCGAGTAGTGCCATGTTTCCTATGGGAGAGCCTTGTCATAATAGTTTCTGATTGTGTTTGTTGAAAACACATTTAGACTTGATGATGTATAGCTTCCTCCATATCAACATTCAGTCAGATCTGTCAGTGCTCTATTTCTACATCCTTGGACTGACTACATCCTTGGACTATTTACAGAAGGAAGAGTAAGTGACTAGGAGGCACATATATGGAAATGTCTGCCAGCAGTCTAACCATGGCTCCAATTCCACTATTAAGACTGAGGAAAAAAACGTGTAGACCGCAGACCAAGTTTAAGGTTTGTCAGAGACCCACATTGCTACAAAGACACATGTTGCAATGTGTATGTGCATCTGTTGCTAAGGCATCACATTATGAAAGTAATCACTTCCTAATATCTAGAAGTGAAGAAGTATTAATTTAGGAGGTGAGGAGATTTTATAATAACAATAAATAATAATAATAAGAAGAAAGAGACAATAAATAAAACATACAATAAGAAGAACAAAACTGGACGTTACAGAGGAGTTATAGAGGTCTGGGTTTCTGATATGAGGCTGGTGGTTCAGATTGAGACAGAGGAAGGAAACAGTTATGTACATTAGGGGTCTGGGTGTCGGACTTCCCACTCCCCCACCCTCTGTCTGTCATAGTAACCTGAGTCTGTTCCAGCTCCTGTGCTGGTCCTGCCTGGAACAATACAAACAATACAATACAAAAAGGTGAGGACAGACGCCGGAGACGTGTGATTACACTCTCCATTTTAAGACCGTCAGTGTTGCAATAAATTATAACAGTTCATGCACAATAAATTAGATTAGATTGGCATTTTAATCATGACATCAATCAACATAAACATAGGACTAACATTAGTCCAATGTGTGCATGCATTTGTGTGTGTGTGTGTGTGTGTGTGTGTGTGTGAGTGAGTGAGTGAAGGGGGCATCAACCTGAATGTCCCTGCAAGCTAAGCGTTTCTTGGGTTGACTAATGTCTATCTGTTTCTATCTGTTTCTATCTGTTTCTATCTGTTTCTTAACTGTAGGTCAATTGAGGGTCCATACAGTGGAGTTTTTCCTCTCCTTTTTCTATCTTCCCCTCCTTTCCTCCTTTCCTCCTCAGCTCCCTAATGTTTGTTGTTTTAGTGATGTGATACTTTGACTGAACATCATACAAACTTATTTTAGCTGTGTGTTTGCAATAGGATCTGTGCCCCCTGATGATACTGTGTCTTATTATGGTGAGGCTAATGTCAGTGGAGTTTAGTGACCTACCTGAGCTCACATGTCATTACTGTCTTAATAGATCATACAGGATTTATCAGCAGCATTAAGGACGGTCTTTGGTCTTTTACAAAGTAAAACAATAAGAAGTTAGATTTAGGAACCCTTGTACTCGTCAATGCGGATACAAATTCTTTGGGTTAATTATTAAATCTGAGCGGAGCAGAACTAACTAATCTATTTTTAGTGGGTTTCCAATCAGAAATCATTCTTCACAGTGCTCTTTGGTCTAACTGTAAACATGTCCTTTACTTACTGGTCCTTCTTCTTTAGAAACATTTTCCTTGGTTCTCTCGCGCAACCTCAACCTGTTATTGCACTCTCAATCCAGGATGTACCGCACTTTAATGGAACATTGACTAGTGGTTCTCCAGATTGTGTGTATTCACAAAACCACCCACATGCAAACCAGGAAGCAGCTACCTGTGGGGAGCTGCTTAGAGATTTCACATGACTCAAAACATTTCTGTGGTTATATTTAACCATTTAAAATGTACAACATGTAAAATTTAAAAGATTCCAGATTACGGACTACATCGTAAAGCAATTTTTTCCTTGAAGTGCTGAACAATTCATTTGAAAGAATCCCTTCCTTAGTTAATAATGTTCTCAATATTGTGTAACTCGGCCTGCCCTGGTCTGACATAGAACCATCACTTTAACCAAGCCTCAGGACCAGAAAAACTAAACTGCAGCAGTGAATTACTCCCCCTGGCATTTCAGGAAACCATTGAGACGTGCTGCACAGAGGCCAAATGGGATGAACTCCAATGTGGAGAAATAATAGCAATGTGTTCGTATTTCTTATCTGTCTCTTGCGTTAAGATCCCCGGAGCATTTTTTCATGGACTTTGAAACCAAACTGTAAGGAACTGGAATAGGAACTAGTCCGTCTCATGATACTCATACGGAAACCATATGATGCTTTGTCCCTCTTCTCTTCCCATCCTCCTTCAAGTCATCAGTATGGTGTTCATTCCTGTTGAAGAGAACATGGTTGTTACTATTAGTACAAGTGACAATGACTTTTCGTTTTGATATCCTCACTGAGATTATGTTTCTTGGATGGGAGTTTAGTGAGTTCTCTGCTTAATGTTTCTCTCATTTCAGTAATATCTAGTTTGCCTAATGAATTTAAAACTAAGGGCTTGTTAATGTGATAACTGGGTCTGACACTCAGAAAGTCATTTAATTTCATTGCAGTAGATTGGAAAAGCACTTTTATTTTTATTTCCCTGATTTATTTTACATCACATTTAAAAATCTCTGGTTCTATGTCTGGTCCTAAATATGTGTTCAGTTCACATATGGGTTTCGTAGAACTGTCTGTAGTATTTATTTGATCCCGGGCTTGATCTATTGAGGGCAGCTGCTTCCGATTTCCCTGATGCCACTGTTCCAGCAATCTATCACTCGATTTTGATTTAAATCAAAGCTAATATTTGGTTTTTGTGTTTGATAAAAAATGCTCAATAATGTTTGAGACCCAGTAATTTACCAGAGAGACAAATAAGATGGAAGAAATCAGGAATGTCTGCGCAGGAAATCACTTGACTTTTATTACCACTCACTCTTCCTCACAACACATGCTTCACTGTGTCCATAGCTTTCTCAATGTAGCAGGACAGGAGTTTCGTATGACTAATGTCACCAGTCAAACACATTTATGATGACATCTATATTTAGGACTGTGTTTATTATGTTTTATCTCCTGAAGCATGATGTTTCCATGCCTCAGTAGACGGTCACTTTTAAAGAGCTTGAAGCAAAAAATATGGATTGCAATATACAACCTTCACTTTCATTCTACTGTACTATCACTGTCCCTCAGTAAACCTACTAAAGTTTTCAGTTTCTTTCATCAGCTTATGTGCAGTCAGTTTTAAGACACCAATAACAGTAATATTCAGTTTTGAATGTTAAAATCACTAAGATACTTCCAGTGCAAAAAGTCTGTAATTGTAAAGGTATTGGATTATAACTTTATAAGTGCTGTTGTTCTACTTTTGGATATCCCTGTTTTCAACCGCAGGAGGAGGAGAAGTAACAGTACATGTTCTGTTAATAGCACACTTTTGTCTCACTCACTTTTCGTCTCACTCAAATCATCAACGCACCGTGCATCAACAATCTTGCACCAGTGTGGATAAGAGGAGTTTCTCCTGTCTCGGTCGTGCTAGTCCGCTATAGGTTTGATTCTGACCTGACGAAAGACCATTCAGTATCCAGTCTGGAGTCGGTACTGCTTTAGGAATATACTGTTTTGTCTGTGTTGTCATGGTGATTGGCCTAAGCGCGCCAATGTGGGTCTGCGCAACATATCTCCCCGTTTTTCAGCAGCCTGATTGATATTGTAAAGGACTGCAGTCAGACCGTGACAACCACAAGTCTACCTCTGTTCAAGTGCCTTTAATTGGGATGTTTGGCTCGGGGGGAAAGAACACTTGTTATTCTGTCCTCTCCCTGCTGTTGTATTGTACCCTTTCTTCACCATGCACTTCTCCTCTCCTTTCTCCTCCTCTTTACGGTTGAAACAGTTTGTGTTGCAGGTGAGAGGACATAAAAGGCAAGACTTCACCTGTTGCCCAGCCTCTTCACTGCAAAACTGTACTTTATGGGCCATTTATTCTGCTTGTACTAGCACAGCAGGTTGCAGTAAGCTGCACAGCGACTGTGGAATGCTGTCTTGACAGATTCATCCCAGGGACTCTGCAGAGTAAACAGTTCAGGGTCTTGTTTTTTTTTAATGTTTTATGGATTGAAGACATGCAGGGGCAATGGTTCCTGCCTCCTGAAAGTGCAACCTAACTGTTTCAAAATGAAGAGACAACATTTGAAAGTCATCACAACCAATTTTCAAAAAAGCTGGTGTCATGGTTTTCACGGAACTGGATAGTTTGTGGTAGACCATCTGCAAAAAAGCCCCACATGTAAGTGAGTTAGCTTTAGGCAACTTTGTTTTTGGAGTAATACTGATCAATTACAGAGTGAGGGGGAGTTGACTTGCTCGGGGCCTTGTGTGTTTGTCATGACATTATGTAATGGTGATAGGCCTAAGTCCTGGCCATATAAGGCCATCTGTCAGGCTCTCAGTGTACTGCACACTGGTGTGACATCCATCTCTCAGGCCTCACCACAAGTCACTTCCTGTGACATGAATTCTCAAAAATCAATGGACCACAAATGCTCCGCCTCACTGTTTCATTTAGTGATCCTTTAGGGCTCACTGGCTTTGTCACACAATTGAACCAAGGAAGTAACATGCTCACCAGCATGGAAGATGATACATACCCTGAATGGATTTAAAAAGAAGTCGCCATCTCATAGGGGTGTTGTGTGAAATTGATAACTTTTGACTTAACACTATAGCTGTAAATGCTCAGTGTTGGTTGAAATATGTCCAGTGTATTGGGAGTTTGGAGCCAGCCTACTCCATTGAACAAAGAATGTTTCTGGAAAGGCATTGGGAGTCATAAATCTAGCTGTAATAACTAGCATAATCTAAAACTGCTGCTTTATCTCTGAGAGGAATCTCTTTCTTCGCATCGGCCCACCGCCCTCTTCTCCTCACTTATATTGAAGCTTTCATCTTTCTGAATGAAGTAATTGCCTTATTAAGGATAAGGTGGTTTGTCACTAAACATCATAATCCGAGCAGTCTTTAGAATTAGCTTGACTTGTGTGATTATGTGCCCTTATGATTTCACTATTTGATTATGGCCGTATAATCTATAACAGACAGATGGGAAACACATGGAAGCAATTGACTGTTGAGCTTTGCTAAGGTCCTTTCTGTTATTACAGTTAGTTAGTCTGGCACAACACGCCTCTCAACTTTCTCTTCATCCCCGATAGTATTAGATCTTTTAATTGTGACCATTTGTTATTAATAGTTCCTCGACGGAGCTGCCCTCGTTATCTCTCAACCCATAAATATATAAAAAAGATTTTTAGTTTCTCATGCCATATACCAAAGGGCATCTGCCATAAGCTCAACTATTGTGTAATGTGTTGTACTCCAGCTCTATTTCTAGGAGCTGAGGCCGTAGATGAGTAGTGTTGAACAGCCAGTCATTACCAGTACCTCTCCAGCTGTAGAACCAGAGCTGTGTAGAGGACCACAGCTGACATTATGTGGCTGGGATCCCATTCATTGACAGGTAACAGGAAAGACATCTCTCTCATTGGAAAACTGCTTCTCTCTCGTTTGACAAGCAAATGTAATAAGACGCCCGCTGGTTGTTGTTTTTATTTTTTTTAATTAAACAATTAGTTGTCCTTAATGCTGTGTGGAATACATGTGGATATTTTTTTCTTATTAATCTAGGTAGATACAAGATGGATGTTAAGGGACACAATGAGAGGAAATAGTTTTGAGTGTGAGGCGACTTTTTGTTCTGCATATTCTGACAAACCTCCCAAATGAAATAATATAACGTGGTTCATAATATTTGACTTTTTAGGTTAATTAAACCAAAAAAATACACACATTTAAAGTTTTTTCATGTGCTGCAGAGAGAATTGGAGTAGTGTAGCCAGTTCCTGTTCATTTCTTATCTGTTCTCTGTCACAAAGTCTCAGACCTTTCCACATGTATATTTATAGACTGGGGATGCCTGGGATTCCTGTAGCATCTATTTGTTTTGTAGCTGTGTGATAAAGACAGTGTTTGTGTGCATGACAGCGGGATTGCTCTCTGTCGACTACAAACTAAATCCTCACACAGACAGTTAACCACACAGTGCACTTCTCTCAGCGGCTGAAAGGCGTCGTAGCCTCTCTTTATGAGCTCTGTTTGTTTTGGAATGATACGCGTTTGAGGAATTACCAAATATAGAGCATTGTGGTATATTGTCTTTTCTCCCTACAAGGAGAGAACTTCAGATCTCTCTCTTGATATTACATGCACCCACTCACATGCACACTGAGAGAGAGAGTGAGAGAGAGAGAGAGATTGGGAGAGAGAGAGGGAGTAGAATCTGTGTCCCTGGGACGTGATGCTTCATTCAGCATGTCTCTGCCATTGACGTCTGAGTACTACAGAGCAGTCTGAGTCATTTCACTGAAACTAAATGAGTCAACACTGACTCAAAAACTTCAATTAGCAAAGTTGTATGTTACTGAGTGAGTGAGTGAGTGGGTGGATGGGAGCTATGTATCTGTCTGTGTTGTGAATACCATGCCCTTTGTAGGTAGCATTTAGCATGTGCCTGCATTAGTCCCATAGGTCTCCATGAGGCTGGTATGCATGCATTAGCCTCAGCTTTCTATACTTCCTGCTAGCATTCTGATCTACTTGATAACAACAACACAACAGGACAAAACAAATGTGTCACAGTGGACCCCCCGGTCGCCATCACTTCCTCTTCCTTTCCCTCCCACTGTTTCCCCCTATTTTCTCATTATGAAGTTCAACACCACAGCAGTCTTTGCCTCCATACAGTCACTCTATGCCCTTGGCTCCTTTTGAATCTAGGGGTGAGTCTTTAGAGAGTTACCTAACCTGAACAAATGTTCAAGCAGCGAAAGGGAACATCTTGTGTTTCTCTGCGCACAATCAGCTCTTCAGCCTCTAGCCTTTATGTTCCCCCCTCACACTATTTTGTGAATGGAAGTGAATGGGGCATTGACAGGCAGGACTGTGTCATATAAGTGACTGCTCTCCAGTGTTGGTCGCAAACCCTGTGAGCCGAGACGCAGAAACAACGGTTGCTTTTGCGTGTAAGTGACATGTTGAGGTGACATAGAAATTCCTTACAGATTTTCAGATGGCAGTGATGGAGCGTGTAATTATTGGTTAAGTCAAGCTCGACATTCTTTAGCCCTGTTGTAACATTAAAATCTGACTTTACACAGTCAGCAGAGTCAACAGATAAATTCCCCTTCTCCCATGTAATAGTGCTTTGTACCTCATTCGTTATCCTTTTCTGTCTTTCACCACATTCAGGCTACTTACTTTCAGGCATCCTGCGTTCAATCCATGCCCACAAAACACAACGTTGAGGGACGAGGAAAGGATATTATAGTACCAAAGCTAACATGAGAGCTAGATTATAAGTGACTTACCGAGTAAGTCTGCTGTTCCTGCATGGTTACGCCACCGTGGCTGTACAGGTGTTGAGTGTGCAAGGGAGTGTTGAGTGATTGATGTGGTGCGCACAGCCTTGAGTAATCGTCAGCCGATCACCACACCTGGTACCTGGTAGAGAGTCATCATGAGAGTCGTGGTTTAGTGCAAGCCTCAGCCTGGTGGAGAGGGATAGAAGATTTGACGCACCTAAAAACCTACGTGTTGCAAAATTGTTGCATTTCTCAACTTTTTCTCAACTTTTCTATTTTTTTTACTGGACTTTTTTACACTCTAAAAGGTGTAATCAAATATTTTTCTGGCTTAATCAACATGTCTATGCTTAAAATAGCATTTTTCTTTCAGCATTTACTTTTCAATCAAATATTTATTGTATAGTTAGAGAATTTATTGATATCTATATCGAATATATTGAAATCTAATGCTGATTGAGCTTTTCCGTCTTTATTTCTACAAAGCTGAAAAGAAAGAGCTGTCAGCTACAAAAACAGCCCCTGGTTTCTTCCTCAGTGGGTTTGCTTATTAGCTACATCATGGTTATATACATGATCCAGCCTATATCGACCTGCAGTATGTAATTAAGGTCATAAATGAGATAAATACAATGATTGCAGTACTCTCGTCCTTTGGTCTAGACTTCAGTTTCCACTCGTCTTTAGCTGTAACCTATAATCAATGTATGCTCATAGATCCGGCGTGGTATCAGGGAATTAAGATCATTAGACCTAGAAGATAATAGAGACTACAATCTACTGCCTGCCTCTCCCACAGTCTTATTTTCATTCAGTTTAAGTTCGTTACCGAGGGTCACGTAAGATCATTTCCTTCCTCCAAAGCAGCAGCTTCCCTTCCTCCCACCCCCACCCTCACTTTCAAGGTTCATCTACCATCCAAAGCTGCCATAGATTACCTAATGAAGCAAAAAAAACCTCTCAGCACAGATGTAGCTCATGCCCTTCCAGATGCCTTAAAAGTCATGTGATCCGTAGGCAGTAAATCATTATAAGCACCTGTCTCTACACCTAGAATCAAAGTAATGCAAGGCCCTGCCTCTATCAAGAGGATGGCTTTTTAAATCAAAGCCAAGTGCGTTAGTAAGACACGTCATCATTGTTGGAATGTGTATGCTTTTACTTTACTTTATGCTTTTTGTTCATGAAGAAGATGTACGACATGCATCACATCAAAGTGACCAACACGCATAATGCAGATGTTTGTATTTTTATGTTTATCTTAACTTAAAGAAGAGTGAGGGGCAAATGTAGAGCAGAGTTGAATGCTTGTACTATATTCATAAATACTCCACTTTGCTTAAAAAGCTGTTAGGTATCAAAAGCAAAAGTGTGATCTCATTGCTCTCTTCAGGGTTTTAGTAACGTTTTTTTGTCTTTGTTCATGTGTCATTGCAGCTGACTGATGGAGGCAAGGCAGCCAAGGCCAAGATCAATGTGGGAGACGTTGTTCTGTCTATTGATGGCATCGCCGCAGATAGCATGAATCATCTAGAGGCCCAGAACAAGATCAAAGCCTGCACAGACCACCTCGACCTCACTCTGCGGAGGTAACAAGTTACACACGTGCATACATACACCAGCACACACTTTCTCTTTTATATATGGAATCAGTGAAACCTACGATGTGAATTTTGCTACTTCTTCAAGCAATTTTGAGTCCACTTACAGGTTTAGGTCAGTTTCACCTCAGTGTGTAATCCCATAGTTTGTTGAAGCTGCTGTATGAGATTTTTCATGCTTTGCTGATCTTGCCTGCCAGTGTGTATTTAGGCCGATGTCAGGGACTTGTGAAGAGCCAGGGTGATACAGTACCGTATCTGACAACAACATTTCAGTGCATAGTAATCATTCAACTAAAACAGTTCTGCTGAAACTGATGCTATGCCCCGAGGTCCTGTAGGGACTGTAGATATGTAATGACACTGGATTTATTACACCAGCCTGTTTTTCTTGCACAGTAGTATTTGTTTCTGTGTGTTGTAATCTGCTGGATAATTCCATGTTGTGTCTGTCTGAGGAGCAGAGAGAAAAATACCAGTGGATTTAGTAGAATTCCCTTATGTTCTGAACATTTCATGCAAGCACAAAGCAGAGGTACAGAGAACAAAATTCACTGTGTGCAAAAACACGTAAATTGCAGTGAAATAAGAAATGTTCCCTGTGACACTGGTATCAAGGGACATTCATCGAGGGACATTAAGAGAGGTGCCTGTCTACCTATAGACTAACAAATAAAAAACTCTGGGTGCAATATCTGAGCTCCAGCAAACACATATCCAAAAAGACAAGAAAAAACGAATGGAGTGGCTTGCATCTAGTTGCAGGAAAGAGTTGCAAACTCAGTGCAACTCTCCAAGTATAGGATGTTGGTATTGCAATGGGCTGTATTGCATGTTAGTGGTACACAGCACATGGGGGCCCTGTTTGAGAAAAGCGGTAATGAAGAACAGTCTGAATATCGTTAATATCACAGAGACGTTCCTCGTAAAAGGTTTACACGCATTCTTCCTGGTTGTGTAGCGTTTGGCAGCGAATCTGCAGAAATCATGAGCTCACACTTTAGCTTTGGTCCTTGTCTGATCATGTCAGCCGCTCCTCTGCTCCTCCCATTCAGGCAAGAGGAAGAAGTAGGTATTTGGGGCCTCTGAGTGCTATCAGAGCCCTGTGACAGCAACCCGTGGTTACATTTGACCAGATGGGAGGAGTGGCACAGTCCATATATTTCAGACAGCATAGCTCAGGGCAGGTAGACTTCAAATGACTTAAACTGTTGAAGTCCTTTTACTGAAACAGACCAAAGATATAATTGGGAAATCAGTTGGTCCATCTGCAAGTATTCAAGGTTTATTATATATAAATTATATTGATATATGGAGTTGATTTCACATTACAATAATAACTCACACTTAACATTGTTTATTCAACACATTGCAGATTTTAATTTGATTTTAAAAGGTGAATCAAACTTTTTTTTTTTTTTTGCTGTCACATCAATTCTAATGAATTTGAGCCAAGCACGGTTAAATTGAGAGCTTGCTTTTCTGCAGCCAAACTTAAAGCAGCCTCGTAGTGTTGTACGTGAAAAATGGAGGGAAAACACCTCCATTTCTCAAGCTGTAAAACCTGTTGACAGAAAAGCTCAGAGCCCGGTTCACATGCCCTCTCATTCCTTCACCACATCACAAGATGAAGGAGCTTCTATGCTTTAATAGTGGGGGAAAATAGGCCTAAAATAGCCCCATCTGACAGCTGCATGTAATCTAGCGAGTATAATGAATGCAATGAAACATCAAACATTCTGGCCACACAATACATAAAAACTACAACTAAACGCTCAGGCTAGACAAATACCTCGTCATTACATATGATACAACCTATTTTTAAACAGCACATGAAGCAAAAGAAAACAACACATAACTCATTCATGTGATGCTATTTCGTGCTTCCATGTTATCCAGTCGTGTATTGTGTTCCCCAGCTGGCACCGGCTTCTCCAGTACCAAAATGTGTACTTCTAGCCATTCATCAATGTGACAGTGATGTATTGATTCAGTCAATCCACCTTAGACAACATTGCGTCTTGGGTATATTTTCTTTCATGCAAGCAAGTTGGAGAACAGGCTGGTAGTGACACGGGTCAGCTTTATAAAGAAGAGCTTTAGAAACAGTATCAGTGTAATAATAGAGTACTATTATTACACTGATACTGTTTCTAAATTAAGGAGATGGTTTTAGAATACTGACATCTTAATTCTGTTATATTCTAACTTGGCTGAAGCTCCACCAATGAGTGAGGGTGAAATGTAACTGGAACTGGACCTCCATCTGTCAAGCACCACTCTTCTTCCCATCCATATCTTCAAATGTGATTTATGACTTTGATGCTGCCTGATAAGACTTTTAGGGTTATAATAACATTCCAAGAGTGCCTTCGGGATGACTAATGTCACTTCAGCTCGGTCACATGGTGTCCCTGTCATGTTTCTGTAGGCACAAACACCACTCGGGGGTCATCGATGCTGATGTGCTGAAATGATTTCAGTGTGGCTGTGGAAAGTAAAACATGTTTTCCTCAGACAGGAAACAGACTATGGGTTTGAAAGTGCTCTCCTTATCCTGTTGTTCCGCCATAGAGCATGACAGATCTGACTAGATGATAGAGTCTGAATGAGGGTAAGAGCAGTTATTTGTTCTGCGAATGAGTGAGAAAGCAGGCTTTCCTCGCAACTGCCAAGATTGTGGTCTCGGCCCGCGAAAGACATGTAACCTGTGTGTGTGTGGTTGTGTGTGCTCGTGGGGAGTGTATCCAAGAGCAAGAGATAAAAGTATTTTAGTATTGTAGTTTGTGTTGTGAGGAAATATCAGTGAGAAGGACCAAAACTAAATATGTTCCCTCTGGACCGTCTGTGGTAGATCAAGCCTTTCCATATGGGGTTCGCATTTGGTCGGACTGCACAAGGAAAAGCACACCCTAACTTTGGAGGATGGCTAAATAGTTTGATGGGCACTTCCACCAATAATATGGACTGGGTGTCCAAAAAATGGTCAAGTCTCAGATTCAGTTCAGCTTTAGAGTGGTGGAAAGCATGCACACTCCCACGTATCAGACAGTGAGCTTCACCTGTACATGACATAGAGCAATAGATTACAAGTTGTTATGTTTCTTTGCTGTTATCAAACCGTGTCTTCTGCTCATCTCCCATGCCTTGATTTGGAGTTGGTATGACAGGCGGTATACTCAGTGAACTTTCCATATAAAACCAGCAAATCAACTGGTTATTTTCTGTTCTGCTATTACGGAAACCTTGTCCCTGAGTAGCTATCAGTGGGTTTTGCCAGGAGGCTGTGGGAAGTAGCCTCAGGAAAGTATGATAATTGATGTTTATTTATTGTCATTGAAATATGCAGTGCAGCGCAATCAAACACCGCTCCTCCAAGGTTGTGGCTGACTGCACCTGGTTCCAAAACCTCAATGATAAAGCAGACCAAGACAGCTAGCTCCGGGAACCAACCATAGAACTGATGGTTTACATCAGCCCCTCCAGTGTCAAGACAGAATGAGAAGTTCAGATTTTGTGTGGGTGCACATGTGTGCGACTGAAAACCTCGTAGCTTCAGGGTGGAATGGTACAATACAGTCGTGAAGCTTTTGAAAAGTGTTAAGTGTCTCAGCTTTTCATCAGCACAAAAACGTAGAAAGTGGAAATGAGAAACACCAACATATTAGAGAGTTTCAACGTATCAAAGACTCCAGTACTCCTTTTCCTCTATCTACACGCTACCTTTTTTTCCGCACAACCTTCGTTCTCTTTGTCTTTCAGTTTCATTAGATATGTGGCAAGCCGAGCAGAATGGACACACATCATGTTGCCACGTGTGTCCGTTTCTGCTCTGGCTTCAGTGACGGTTTCAGCAAGTCACATCGGCTGCCTGTGCCTTCTCCTTGTCATCACTTTGGGTAGATGAATAGAGGGCCTTCCTGACCCATTAAAACCAAGGTCTTGTCCCCAATTTTCACCTATTGGGCCGTCCCACACACAGACACAGTATATGGTATGAGCACTTGTTTACACAGAGACTCACAGATGGCCACTGTACACCCTGCAAGCCTTAAGCTGTTGTGTTAACAGGGTGAAGTGGAGGGCGATCTAATGCAACCCAGAGAGCTCCCACTGACTCCTGGCTGCCTTGGCCAGATGTGGTGTGGAGGTTGGAGGAAAATGTGAGAGGGGATAGGGGCTCAGGATGGTGTTGTTATTAGCGGCATTGGACTTGCACTCAAATTACACAAAAACATCGAGTTTTAGTCTATGTACTACTTATTCCCTTCATTGCATCCTGTCCTGGATGCGATGCTTAGTAAATGTGTCCTCCAGAGATCTGAACACAAGACGACTTGAGACTACTTGATTTGGTGTATACACTTTTGATTGGCCTGGTCCTAGTGCTGCTGAAATCCTCAGAGTACAAGTACAGATTACCGAGTATCAAGCAAGTACAATCGAACCCAATGTCTCTTGGACATGGTTTAAATCTTCTGGAAGTGGGAGTTTGTCTTACAGAAGGGTCCTGGTGTAGCTGCTGCCAAGCTGTCCAACAGTATTCCATTTTATTTAGTATGATATTAATTATCCTGTCCATAGAAAGGAGGGAGGGAGGGGAGAGAGAGAGATTTGTTATGACTGTCCTCTGACCTTAACCAAGCATAGGTGTGCTGATATGAATAAGTGCAGGGTGTTCCTACAACACACACACACACACTCACACACACCATGTTAGTGAGATATCCAGGCAACTGGCAATAGCAACAAGCTGTTCAGTTAAATGTTAACACGACTTGCCTCCCGAAATAGCGCTCACATTTTCTTCATAGTCACCGCTGTGACAGATTTAAGTTTGTGTCTTTCCAGTCTCTCCTTGTCTTTTCATAGAGCTGTGACTTTATATTTCTCTTTTTAAGTCTTTTATCTTTTAGTTTAGCATTAGCATTAGCATTGATATGCATGTAGATGTGGCTACTGGTTGAAGAAAACAAAAAAGTGTTTGCTTGTGAGGTGCTCATTCCTGTCAGGGAGTACTAGGAGGGCTAACATGGTAGATGTGAGTGTTGCCAGGGAGCTGATAGGCTGACTGGCCTTAGCAGAAAAACGTATTTTCCACACTCCATCTCCCTGTACTACAGCTCTTTTAGTCGTGATATGATACATGTCTTGCAGTAGAACAGGAGATATTATATACAATGCATTAGGGTTGCATTGGTGCACTAGAAAACTAGACACTAGAACACTAGAAAACCATCTGATAACATGTTTTCAAATTTTTTCTTCAGTGTTTAGAGTTTTCATGTGGCAATACAGCAGAAGATCAGAAAAGGGAAAGACAGCTATTAAATAAAAATCAATAAACAAACCCAACAGCATGAAATTCATGAAAGTCACATGAACAATAATAAATGGCAGGATTGACGTATAAGCCTTAACGTGATGAGAGGAAACAACAGAATGATAAAAAATAAAGAACAAAATTCTGACAAAACTTTCTGCAAAAACCAGTCAGAGGTAACAGAAGAAGTGTGGTTGAAGAAAATCAAAGGCTATTCTTATTTGGGCACGGGAAGCGAAATGCTTGTCAGTGTAGAGGTCTTTGATGGTAGACAGACCGTTTTCCTTCAGTGTTAAAACACGGAAAAGGTCACACATACAAAGATGTTTTTTCAATATTAGTGAAAGAAGCCAAGTGATGATT
This sequence comes from Hoplostethus mediterraneus, assembly GCA_034670385.1. Taxonomy (NCBI): domain Eukaryota; kingdom Metazoa; phylum Chordata; class Actinopteri; order Trachichthyiformes; family Trachichthyidae; genus Hoplostethus; species Hoplostethus mediterraneus. The sequence goes on along the minus strand of JAXDDW010000132.1, from coordinate 887,305 downwards.
GATCGGTGTTAAAAATTACTTTTATCTATGTGTGTAAATGCTGTATCAACTGGTAAGGTTTTTGTTTGTGTGTGTGTGTGTGTGTGTGTGTGTGTTGAAAGAGCTGGGCCTTCTGTTACTAGCCTCTCCATCATTCAGTCAGATGCCATATGCCAGACTGTTTCTCTTGGCTCTCAAAGACAGAAAGGCAGGGTGGAAACACGTCAGTCTGCTTTACCCTCAGGCCTGTTCCTCCAGTCAATATCCTCATTCTGGAGCTCTGTGTGTCTGTCTGTGTGTGTGTGTGTGTGTGTGTCTGTATGTGTGTGTGAGACAGTGAGAGAGGGTGTACACAAGTACTGTATATAGGTGTGTGCATTCAACTGACAAATACAACACTCAACAGGTATTTTCTGTAAGTACACTTGCAATTAAGCTAATTCAAAGTTATATCCTGCACTAAACAATAGATACACCTGGTGTTACCTCTGTTAGCAATAAGACTTTTATGGTGTTTGTCCCGTGAATACAGCGAATCAGTCGGACTTGCTTGTTACTGTTAAATCTAATGAAGCAAGGCATCCTGATTGGATTAGGGGACAACCACAGAGCTGTGTTCTGGGCTGAGCAGAGGCCATGTGAGTGTATCTGTGACGGGCACAGACATAGCCCAGCTTTCTCCCTCTGATTATAACTGTGGTGCTTTGAGGTGCAGAGAGAGCAGTCTCGTGGACCTCATGGATAAACAGCGTCAACAACAGCGATCTGATTTAGATCTTTTCTATTTATGGCATCATTTGCCAAAATCACATGCAACATATTTCTTGGTATACTTGAATAACCAACAATCATACAGGGAGAAATCCACTGCGGGAGAAGAGGAGATACAAATTTCTCCACCGACACTAGCCTCAATTGACCAGAATGCAATGCAGCCACAAGACCACATGTTGCATTTTGAGTAAGCGGTGCTACTCGCTTTTTGTCGACTGGAGAAAGTTGCTCTCTTGCTGTCGCTATCACTATCTATCACTAGCTATTACTCTTTCCACATACATGTATATTATGGAATAAGTTCAGGTGCATTCTCTGGGTGTTGTCGAAAGGCATTCAGGAAAATGTAGGAAATCACTAACTGAAGTAGATGAGACAGGTTGAGGGAAAGTGGGTACAACAAAAAAATAAATTGCAACACTTCTACATCAAAAAATAACTCCTGGAATGCATTTAACATCACAGATTGATGATGTGTAATATAGTAAGTGTATGCGATGGTGGAATTTTCCTTCAAGCAGAATCTGGATGAGAAGCAGTTTTTGATGTTGAAGTCACACAACAGAAGAAAGACACCTGGCATTACAATCACAGACCAGTTGGTGTCATGTTTCTATCAGGTTTCTATCAGGTATGCAGCTCCGTTAGGCTTCTCAATCTCTTGCCCAGTTGTGTCACATAACTGACCCCCCCACTACCCCCACCACACACACAGTGTTTGTCTCTGTGTCACAGCAGAACAGCAGTAGGCCCTGCTAGGCAGGCTGCAGATTAGCAGAGCGAGGGCGGACCTGAGCAGATGTTCACTGGACCACCCTGGCTCGTGTTTGTTCAGTTTGCTCTGGGAACAGACAGGCAGAGAGGATCCGCCCAGCTGCCCCAGTGCCCAAATCCGGGCCACTGGTGGCAGATATATATGGGTTTATTTTAGACTGGGTCTTATTTGTAATGGAATGTGTCTTTTCACTGTTTTCTTGGGCCAATGTATGGTGTTTCTCTATAAGCAAGTCCAATAAGTACACTGGAAAATGAGCGCATATTCACTGGTAGCTGGAAACTTTAAATGCAAGCGTGGGCACAGATGACATCAACATCTGGTGGCAGGGTGGGGCCCTTAAATCACCTGATGCAAGGCTGTTAGCTGCTGAGCCTCAACTCAACCAGAAAGAAAAAGCATGAGAGTTTGTTTGCTGGTCTTCCTAATATGGCAGAGAAAGGAAGGATGCCAGAGGACATTGCTCCTGGTTTTGCTGAGTCACAGTGTTTTTTATGGGGAATAAGGGACACATTGTTTGATTAGGACACAGACGTTTATGAAGGTCTCACTTTGTGTTTGAGTTGACATTCTTCATTAACACATTTCTTATTAAAGAAAATAAATTAAGCTAAATAAGAAATAAAGGAGAATTTTGCATGGACCTAAAAACCTGAATTTGACAAAGATCAGGTACAACCCTTTAATTTTTAATGAACCATATCCTTATTTGTGGAGAGATTTTGAAGAATGACCTCCAAAGCAGATGAATAACTAAAATTAATGTTAGCTAGTGACGGTAGCTACCAATGTAGGCTATCCTGCTAATGTTAGCTTGCTAGTTAACAGAAAACGTAATGTAAAGACTAAGCAATTAAGCTGGCCAGGTGTTTAAAACATTAGAACTTGCTTTAAAATTAAAAATGTAAACATATTCTTTCTTTCAGCAGAGTGAGTTATTTCTTTTCAGTAGCAAATGTTGCCTGCCGGTGTTCTGACTGATTGTCCTGGTAAGAGACTATGCTGATTTTGGAAACATTAGCACATTACAAAATCATATTTCACCATATGCAGGAGCAATAATATTTTAAAGTTCACTGACATCTCTTTGAAATCTGAGAGAACATGAGCAGAGGATTGATTGAAATTAGGATACAGAGTAAATTGAGCCGACCTTAGGGAAACATACCAGAGTAATAGAGCATAATATGTTTTCCCACATGTGTCTACTGCTATGCTTTATGGCTGGTTGGATTTGTAGCATTGAACTCCCAGACAAGTGCGTACAGATACAGCAGAATTTAGAGGTGTGTATGTCATTCTCTGCCTTGGAAGTTTTGCAGCACTTACTAGTGCTCAGTATCTCATCTAAGTTTAGCGACTGTGGAAGTTTTGGAAGGTATACAAACAATTTTCTTTGATAATGGATTCACTCAACACAATTTGGAGAAAAGAGACAGAGAAACAGACAGTCTGTTGCATCCTTACAAGCTACTGAAGTGCTATTAACACAACCTGGTTATGTCTCTGGTTATGTCTCTGGTTATGTCTCTGGCTATTTTGTACTTTCCTCCCCTTTAATCTCTGAGCAGATATTGCATATCTTAAATCTCTCAATTACCTCCGACATAATCCCTAATGTTTGGAAGGCTGCTCACGTTTGGCCATTGCTTATAGGAGGTGAAAAAAGTGACGGAAATAACTATAACTATTATTATAAATAACATTTCTTAATTGTCATGTCTTGCTAAAACCCTGGAATCGTTAGTAATTGAGCAACTCAAGGCTTTTCCATCTAGGTACAGTGTTGAGTTCTCATCAGTCTGGCTTCAGGGATAAGGATAGCACCATCTCGGCTACTACCAAAGGTGTCCCCCAAGGATCAGTATTAGGTTCTATTCCTGTTCTCTACTTATATTAACGGCATTGTGTCACCCTTGTGAAAATTGTAATGTACAACTTTATGCAGATGATACTATTTTATACTGTTTTGTTATTTCTTATTGTATCCTCGGCTGCATTGCAAAAGTGGGTCCATCCCTAAATGTACCCCTAGACTTAAATAAAGGTTGAATGAATTAATGGTTCGCTCCTCCTCATGCGACCACCTTGCTCTCTGCCCTTCTCTGTCGCTCTGACATTTTTAAAGGGCTTGCCGGCATGTAGTTTGTTAATTGCGGATGAGGGACAGCTGTGTTCCCTCCAGGATCTGTTGGCTGTGCTAATACTGCTGGCCGACTACCACCCCAAGCTGGCACATGTTAGTCAAGGGGTGTTTGTGGTTATGTTGGCTGTGGAGCTCGATTCACCACAAATATTATAAATATAGTGTTATTAATTTATGGATAACTCTCCAGTAGGGGTCAAAGGCGGCACAGGACAGGACACAACCCACAAGACAGGATACAGGGGCAGGACATAGGCAGCACTGGACAGGATACAGATGGCACAACACCGGAAAACATCTCTTTGAAACTACACACACACTACAGCAAAAAGGACCACATCAGAACATTGCACAGGCAAATGTTCAGCTAGCACTGGTGCATGTTACAATATCTTCTCTAAGTACTTACACCTCTTAAAGTACATTACATTTCCAGTGATGTTTTCCACTGTCAGGCCTATTTAGAGATTTAACCCCTATTGTTTGTGATACTGCTGCTTTGATGTAGATGTGAAAACACACTCTAAATATATTGAAGGATGTGCAGAGTTTTTATAATTCTCCTTCTGTCTTCACAGTGCCTCTAGTGTCCTTAAAGATGCAGTGCCTAAGGTAAGAACCCTTTGCTAAATATTCACTTTTATATATATTGACTGAACACGTACATGTACATTTTCCTCTATTAATAAATATTGTACAAATTTACTCAAAAGTGAGCATGCTCACTGTGCCCTTCTGAGATGATGTCAGACCACAATTCGGTCTCACCTGCTGTAATTGTGACTGGATAGGCCACATTTTATTGCACCTCCATAAGTTGGTTGGCACAAGCATGATTTTCATCCATACAGCAGTGTGATTGTGAAAACAGCATTGATTTTGACGTGATTGTTATGCAATGCTCTTGGGCATGCTGGTTCACATGCATGGGTTTATCGTGAGATTTGCTGTAGGTTTGTGCATGTTGTGTGTCTCCACCTTTTTCTAGGACGAACCTCAGGAAATCATTAAGCCTGTCCCAATCACCCACCCTGCCACGTGCACCACATACACCAGGCCCTCCCAGCCCGGTGCTGCCTACAACAAGACAGCCCGGCCGTTTGGTGGGGGTAGCAGTGTGGGCCCAGCCACTTCCTCCCCGACTGCACCCAAAGTAGCCTCCATTCCCTCTGAATCATCCGCTTTCACACCAGCCGCCCCTTCTCAACAACCACAGCCTCCATTTCCACTGAAGTCCCACTTCCCTGCCCCAGACCCAGCTTCAGCCAACTCAGTTCTGAGGCCCAGTTCTGGTCGCTCCGCTTTCACCTCCCCTTCTGCCTCTTCCTCCTCATCTAACTCTTCCTCTCCTGCCAGAGTCACAGCCCCCTCCTCCAATCCCAATGCCCCACACTCTTCTGTCTATAACTCACCTATCAACCTCTACTCCAATGTTAATGCCTGTGAGGTGGCTGTTGGACAGAGACGGGGCCTTTTGGAGAGCCAGGGGCTAGCAGAGCAGTTCAATGGGTAGGTGCCATCCACCAAACCCGGTTGCCACCACCTTTTACTTTTCCTCTCACTTTGCTTCTTTTCTGTCAAGAGGACAGCTCAACTGTGGGTAGTAGTTTAATGCTTTGTTTAACACTTCACCTAGTTGTCTGGAAGTCAGGAGCCACAGATTGGGTGGTGTACATTTTTGCCTTGCAGTCCACCTGGGAGAGAAAATGTATTGCAGAAAGTAAAATATTCCATTGTGCTGTTCCATACATTACCTCATGTCCCATTTCAACCCAATAGATGTCTCTCATTTTAAAAACTAACACAGAAGCAGCCAATAACCTAACTTTTCCCACAGTTACATTAGAAGGAAAAAAAAACGAGGCATGCTGCACATCTTGTCCCAATCTGCTCCAGGGAAATTGGAAGGGGAACAGAGGCCAGACAACAAGCTAACTGATGCTACTGCCTCCCTCTAATTGACAGTACGGTTAACAGCCCTGCTAAGCACCCAGCACGCCTGTATAAGGCACTGCTGCTGACTTGCACTTGCTTCTCATTAGCCCAGAGTACTGGTAGCTCTGTGCTTCTAGGGACTGCAGACAGAGGTAAATTGGGGTGGGCTGCACCAGGCTTCATCAGCAGGGTTTGGCCTGCTGGTTGGGTTACAATAGACTGGGGTAGGCCTAAGTGTTTTTTCACTAAATTTTACTGATTTACTGACTGATTTTACAGATCACACAGACCATATTTTGAATGGCTTTTTTTCTTTAAGTGAGCAGACCTGCTTATTGGTCTCCTGAACACTACAAAAAATCTGTAAAACCCACTTGATTCTGTGTTGATACATACAAAATGCTACAAAGCTTACAATAGCATGACAGTAGCATGATTCTCTTTATTCTGGCATGGCTCACTTATCTGTAGGATACACAAAGAAAACAGCTACAGTATGAGTGAAGAACACAGAAATAAATGGCTCACACCATTGGCCGGTAAACATTTTACAGTAATACATGGAACAATCAAGAGCACTTGAACCAATCTTCCTTTTTCCTAAAACCCTGAACTATCATCTTATAGAGGAACAGTATGTTTGCTGCAGCATGCGTGTGTGTGTTTGTGTCCTGACTTGCATTGTGTATTTGTGTGTTTCTCCGGTTTTTCCATCTGCACATTCTCTCAGAAGGGTCTTTTTAGTTCAAGGACATCTTTTTAGGACTATGATCTTTTCTCAAACTCTTCTACTCTCGCTCCCTCTTAGCGTCATCATTTCTCCATTTCCCCTTTTCTCTGCCCTTTTAGGAGGAAGAGACAGAGACCAAGTTAGTGTTGTGTATGACACTGCTTCTGCTGCCGTCGCTTTCTAACAATGTTGAATGCGATTACAGCCTTCACATCCCCTCCAGTTTATGATTACCGTAGGCATGCTTGAGCTAACCCCTCGCACAAACCTCACATTCGTGCTCATCTACTTACACGCTCATCTCAAGGGCCAAACAAACTGCGAAGCCCTGTAAATAATCCAACTCTCAAGTCACGAGAGAAGGGCCCAGCCGGGGTCAGCTCATACTGCTCATTCATGCTCTCAGTGGCATGCTGCTCTTATGTTGGCTAGTGCTGCATTTACACCCGGTGCAGGCAGGCCTGTCAGCACATCGGGCTGCTGAAGTCACCCGGCTCTGCATCTGTCTAGCTCCATCTGCCACTGTTGTCAGTATGTTTACCCAAGGCCAGCCAAGTACACTACATTCTGCTGTGGCTAGGAATAGGCTGCGTGAAGACTTCTCCTTTTGATCTCCCTTCACCTCTACTCAGCTGACACACACAGAATAAAACTTGCTCAAACAAAATTGCACACACTTGGACTTTGACATAAGTTGACTAAGAGGTTTTTTCTGCACTTGTAATGAACCGTACATGCAACATAAATATTGCATTTAGGATCACCAACAATTTATCTTCTGAAAAAAGCCACACAAAAACATTCAAAGCCCAGTGCTTCCATCTAGTGGTGAGAGATAGTCACTGTCACTACCAATCCCTCCCTATCACTAAAGAGAGACTGCAGGCTAACTAACTGCTTTGTTCATTCTGCACTGCTCCTCTTTCACACTGTTACTATCATGACTGCCCCTTAATAAAACATCATATTATGACAAAGGCTTTTAAAGGCCCCCTCTACGGTTTTTCTCTCTAACAGTGAGCGTCAGTGACGTATAGTTCAGATGTTTTCATGCCTTTCCCATGTGAACAGCACTCTGATAAATAGCACTTTGTGTGATTTTTCGATTCTGAATCTTTTTCTGCCTTTTTTTCCCCCTTTTCTCTTACTACCTTCTCGTTGCTCACCTGCAGATATCCACCTCCAGCTAGAATTAGGAGGTAATACTGAGATCTAGCAGCAGTTAATTCATAGTGTGACACATGTATCCTCATGTTACACTTTTGGTTCAATGTAGAGCATGTGTGTGTCTAGTAAAGAGTACACTACAACAAGGTAACCATTTGGTAGAGGTATTGCTCTTTTACTATTAACCTGAACAAGTAACATTTAACAATAATAATCATATTTGATGGTGTTGTCAGTTGCATTTAGCAGTGGTAACTTGATATATGTTGACAATACAGATGATGTCCGATGTCTATAAAATGATTTCTTGCTGTATCTGGATGGGCAGGAAGCCTGCTATGGAGCCCGAGCTGAACCACTCCTCGCCACTCAGTGACGCCAGCAAGAAGCGTCTGATTGAGGACACAGAAGATTGGCACCCCCGGACGGGCACGTCCCAGTCCCGCTCCTTCCGTATCCTAGCCCAGCTCACCGGCACCGAGAAGGGTGGGTACCAACCTCGAGTCTTGCCTCATCTCTAGGGGTTTATTGCTCAATTTCCAACTTGTCTACACTGGTTTGCCTATTATTGAATTGATTTGAAGATTTTGCTGACAGATAGATAGATTTTAAGGCCTAGTTCATCCCACATCTTTTAAACCCTTATAGCAGCGTTCCACAAATCCAGGCCTCGGGGTGCAGAGTGCTGCTGGTTTTCTATTCTGCCAGGTAGTTTCCATTCTAGCTGTCTAATCAGGGATTGATTAAGACCTGGGATGCCAAGGGAATGCAATTAACTTCCTGGTAGAAGAGAAAACCAGCAGCACTCTGGACCCCGAGGCCTGGATTTGAGGAACTCTACAGTACAGAATGTCATGTGTGAAGCAAATTCAAGGTCATCTTTTACACCATTTCTCAAAATCCATTTCTACTGGAAGTATATATATATTTTAAACCTAATTGTTGTGTTGTATTTAAGTACTTGGTAGCACTTCTCAAAACTCTCTCTCTTTATGTGAAGAGACCTGTTTGGCCTGTTGTGAAATCAGTGATTACATGAGTGGGCCGTGGTGTTCATACTCCCTTTGGGCCTGCTCCATTTCCGGGGCTTGTTATCAGGGATGGTTCTCATTTGAGATTGTTGGCCCCGTCCACCAGTCCTTTAACAGTCTGACTCCCTGCTTTCTCAGTGATCGTTTATTGCTTGCTTCACTTCAGCATTTCTATTCCTCTTGTACATGCTATTGTATGTTCATTGGTGTTGATGGATGTTTTTCCTTCACCATTGCAGAGCAAGGACCAGAGAACAGTGGAAAGAAGTAAGTGGTTGGTGGTTTTTCAATCAAATCAAATTGGTTGCTTGTGTTTGTCTCCCTCTTTCTCTCTGCCTCTCTCTGCCTCTCTCTCTCTCTCTCTCTGTGTGTGTGTGCGTGCATGCGTTTTAGCAATGCTGTTGTTACTGTTACTGTTTTTCCTGAACACAGATGTTTCATATTCAGATTTGGCTCCCAAAGTAGTCATGCAAGCATGTCTCAGGAGCCTCTCGTTCTAAGTTTAGCCCTGACTTCCTGATCTGCGAGCCCCCGCAGTATCACGCTTAGTTTAAGGCTTAATTTGGAGGAAGCCACATTTGAGAGCTCTCAGAGGAGGAAGGTTGAGCGGAGGCAGTATCGAGCCAGCCCTATAGCCGGAGAGTCTCGCTACTGTTCTCTTCCCTTGGTCAAGTTAATATACAGTAAGTACAGTGTGCCCTCCCTACCGGAGCCCCGACCAATCAGTTACTCACTGGAAACTGTGGGCAATTAAGTGGTATTGTGGATACTAGCAGCCTGCCAGAAGGAGATTCCTGTTCCCCTCCTGTCAGTGAGATTTGGTTCAGCGCTCTATTCATAAAGAGAGGTCAAGTCATATAAATCTGCCATGCCTTATGATTTATCCTATATTTAGACCTGTTTTTCCTGTATTTTTCCTCTTACTGTTTTCTTACATTTTCTTTTCTTCCTGTGTTGTCTCTCGTGTCATCTCCTACTTTCCTTCTCCCGTCTCCACGTTCCACCTTGTTTTCCCTTCTCCTCCCCCTTTTTTCCCTTTTTGATGCTCTGAAGAGTGAACAAGTTGGACCCAGAGGTTATAGGACACAAGTACAACAAGCTGAGAGATTGGCATCATGGTGTTTCAGCACGAGTGCTAAATGTGTAGCAGGCATTCGTGTTTTGTTCATTGATGTTTTATTTATTTGGCCAAGTATACGTAACTGTATACTTAGTATTTACTGTCTCTTGTGTACCAACACTGTTGTAGTGTTTCCTATATACACAATATAATACCTTATATATTTTTTAATACCTTAAAAAAATACTTCATTAATAATACCTTATCACATCTCTCTTTCCATTAGATGATTTAAAGACTAATACAGAAAATGTATTAGCCCTATTGTAAAAAAGTGTTTGTTCCATAGATATAGATATTTTCAGATATTATCTTATTGTATAGTATAGATGAAAAGGAGCAAGTTGAAGCTACATAATTTTGTGCTTGGAAATTCAATATTATATTGTAGTGTACATATACTACACTGTACAGTACTGTAGATTTGTCTTCACTAACCTCTATGTACATTCTATACTTTTATCTGTGCATGTCTGTATTGCGTGTCATTAACTATCAGTTTCTTTGGAGATTTCTGATTATTTTATCTCAATAAAATTGTTTCTTTCCTGCTGCTTTTCATTTCCTATTCTTTCCTTTCTTCTTCTCTTTCTTCTTTTCCTGGGAAACAAAGTATTCGTGGCCGTTAGAGATCTCCGGCTGGTAAAAGGTCATCGGAGGTGCCCGTATTCAATGTACAGATACTAATTTGAGCAAAGAGATAGCTTGAAAATTGCATTGATCGAGGTGCCATACACTTTGAATCAATTCAACTTAATAGAGTAATAGAGTAGTAATAGAGTAATAGAGTAGCACTGCTTTTTCAACCATTACAACCATTTCAATCATTTGGTGTGTTTCTTCCACTTTCACTTCATTTGCTCCACAAGCAGGCCAATGTAGCCAACCAGCTTTCCCTTGTCATTGCTAGAAGTTACCACTAGATGGTAGTACTGTCAAGGCAATCCTGATAGTCACCCTCAATTCAATCCTCAAATCCAAACTGGGAATATAGGTAAATAAATTGTACCAAACGAATGACACACACATTGTTGTATATCCTGAAGCTTGTCAGACAGATGTCTATTATGGCACTATGGCTAGTAAAACTGCATTCTACCTGATTTCTATGCATTACAGAGCATCCCATTCCTCTTATTTAGACATAGATTCACTTGATTTTCCTAATTGTTCCTTTTGGTGTCGGGTATGGACCTAAAATATGATGAAGGAAAGGATAGGACAAGCTAGGTAGAGATGGAGACACACTGGCAGCTCCATCTCTAATTGCTCCCCTATATAACTAATTGAAAAGCCATCTGGACAGTGGGCAGCGTTGCATATCTTTATTGGAAACTTTGCCCACCGTTTGTAATCCAATCAAAGTAGAACATAATTGGATTGATTGGTTGAGTCACTGGGCTTCCTAGTAATTGATTGTAAGCAGTGGAAGGGCCTGCAGTCAACCCCATCGCAACAAGCAGTAGTCTGAAAACAGCTCATACCCTTATTCTGGAGGCACAACCCCTTGCTGAGATTCCTTTCTCATTTAGGGCTTTACCACAGTTTACCACAGTTATACCCAATTTGCTTTACTAGGAGGAAAATGCCTCACTATAACGAGCCTATCATGGCAAGGAATAGCTGTCATAGCTGCAGTTGACAGCGCTGGTGCAGTCTGTCTTTGTATGGTGGTTTGGTGATACAATGGCCTAACAGCTGAGAAGTTTGTTGGGACCTGGACTAATCTCCGCCTGTTACCATGGTGGGAGTTGCCACAACAAACAGAGAGTGATCGGTTGGCACAGGTTGGTGATGTGGCGTAGAGAGTCCTGAATAAACACAGTAACACTACCAAAGTCTACAGCTGCACTGCAAGAGATCCATCTTTATGATCCGTGTGTGTGTGTGTGTGTGTGTGTGCACGCTTGTGTAGTGATTTATGATCTATATCAAGTGTGTCTATCTCTTTCCTAGTGAAGTTATCGAAGAACCTACTCCCAGCGCCCACGTCTCGTCTCCAGCAAAAACATTTTCCAAACCTGCAGGGGCCCCCAGGAATGGCAACGCTATCCCTCCATCCATGATCAAGACCCCCGCAGCCCAGAGCAAGCCCTCCTATCAACCTGGAGGACCATCAGGTAGAGTAAAACACCCAGAAATCTGTCACCCACTGTCACCAAAACACCCGTGGTTCTTGCTTCTGTTTGGGATGTTGAGTCATGTGTAGTTGCTTCCTTTGCTCTACAGAGAGCAGCACCATGCTGCTAAATCCTCAAAGCTCAGCCGTTCCCTTTATTGCCGATTTAATGCCTAACACTGAGCAGTTTAAGATTATGAGCTCTATAAAACAAGAGGTATTCAGCTAATGAGCTCTGATTATTGGCTTTTCCCCACAATCCCATTAGTTAAATAAATTGTGAAATTGAGAATTTTATATTTTATTTTCTGTGAAGGCTGCCCTTTAAATAGCGCTGTCCATGCCATGAGAACTAGGGCTGGTCGGGGTAAATATTTGCTGAAAGGCATCAGTTAGGGGTCGTTAAGACAGCAGTATGCACTAATATATACACGGGGAGATGAAGTATGTGCCCTGTGCAGCGCTGTGGGGCTGGAGGGCTCCTATGCCTACCCGACATACCTCCCTGGAGGCTTCTTAAATAATGACTGCTGAAAGGCGCCATAGGGAGCGAGCAGAAGAGACCACAGTTAGTCCTCTGTTGGTTATGTTATATTTCACATTAACACTTACTTGAGTTCAAGTAAACAGCCACATACCTCAGACCCATACTGGCCACGTGGAATGTATTTAGTTGGATTGATCATTTTGCCGTTCCATTGCCAGCAGCTCAATAAGAAATGTGTGTAATATTTATCATTCATTTCTGTGTATATGAATCTGAAAATAAAGTTGATCTGAAGTAAAGCTGTGTGGCCCCCTGTGGCAGTGCAGGGCCATCAGGGTAAAAGGGCAAGCAGCAGCATCGGTGACAGATAAGGGCGCATCCCTCAGATGTTTATCAGATACAGACGATACTGTTGCCACGGTGACTGCTATATTGCTTGCTGCTGTCACCAGCTGTTGACGAAGCGGCGTGGTTGAAATGGCCAGAGTTGCCAGATGAGGGAATGACTTGGATGTCCATATATATCTTTTGCCGCCAGTCACACACATCTTTCACGACATGACCTCTCCTTTTTTCACTCCTTATCCCTTTTATTTATCACTCAGACAGACGGCAGATATCTGCCTTCGCTTCCTCTTTCTGTGTCAGTCAGTTTGGCTGAGCCCCTTTCCTTCTCTCTCACTCGCTGTCATCACACCTACTCTCTAGTATCAACCCAGTCTCCTCTCTCCCTATTTGTCTCTCTCACCCTCTCCCACACTCTTCTCACTTTCCTGCCAGCGCCCAGTTATGTTTATTCAGTTTGTTTGCTCTCCGTTACAAGGAAATTTAGGGGGCACTTGTCCTTTGACCCCGCCGGTCTTTGATAATAGCGCTCTCTTTCAATAGGGTCTCTGTCCCCAATCCCTTTACCCCTCAAGCACTCCCCTCTGAGGACGGCCAGCACTGACCTCCCTCCTGGATGTGTCTTTGCATGGAGAAAGAGAAACCTGTGAATTCTCTCTGTGTGTTTTGAGATGAGAGGAGGGGGATTATTTTTCCAGGTGGCTCTGGGAATGTGTTGCTTCCCCCTATTGGGAAAAAATTGATCCTTTGTCTGGGCGCCGCGGTGTGAATCTGTCCAACCCATTCAATCACGAAAATGCATCCCATATAACTGGATTTAAGTTTTGCTATTTTTCGTTTTTATTGTGATTATTATTTTATTATTTGTAGTAGTAGTAGTAGTAGTAGTAGTAGTATTTGTAGTAGAATTAGCATTAGGACTCATGTCACAAGACCTAGAAAAACTCAATCACGCCTTTATTACCAGTAGGCTAGACCGACTTTAATGGTTTTCTCTCAGGTCTCCCTAAAAAGGCCCCCAGACAGCTACAGCTCAGTCAGAACGCTGCTAGACTAACAAAGACGGAAAAGTTTGACCACATCACGCCGATTCTCAGATCCCTGCATCGGCTTCCAGTTCGTCCGAGGATTTACTTTAAAATATTGTTTCTCGTCTACAAGTCACTAAACGGTCTAGGCCCAAAATACATCGCTGACATTGCTCACCCAATATGAACCCTCCAGACCCCTCAGGTCAGCTGGGACAGGCCTGCTAACTGTTCCCAGAGTCAAAGCCAAACAGGGTGAAGAAACATTTAGCTACTATGCAACAAATAGCTGGAACAAACTGAGACTTGCTCTTATCTTATATACTTAATAACTACTTTTAAGTCCAGACTAAAAACATCTAAACCACCGATCTAAACTTGCACTACGACTTTTATTCCTTTTACACTGTGATTTAATTTTTTATTTAATTTAATTTAGATTTCTTTATAAATGTTCTTGTTTTAAATGTCTTTTAATGCCTCATGTAAAGCACTTTGAACTGCCTTATGTATGAACGGTGCTATACAAATACCTTGCCTATCACACTATCTATTAATGATTTGCTTCCTTGTATATTTGTTTTGAATTTTGGAAAAGTGCACTTTGTCTAATACATGATGGAATACAGCTGTTAAATCATAGCAGCTGAAATGCTGAGCTATCTATTATTATTTAAGTAACCTGACCCACTCGTCTCCCTGCTGGTCTAGGCTTCCCCAAGGGTGGAGCGGCTCCTTCGTTTGGCATGGTTGCTAACAGTGTTCCCAAAGGTCCAGACCGCCCGACCCCGCAGCCCCATCCACAGGACATCTCTCTGGTGCAGCGGGCTGAGCACATCCCAGCTGGTACACGCACCCCCATGTGCAGCAAATGCAACAATGTCATCAGGTAAATAGCACCAGTAGGATATTATAAAGTGAAGGCATAGGTGGATGACACAGTTGTAATGGTACCTGGGGAAATCAATGGTCTCTTGATTTGAAAACTTTGAAAACAAGAGAAAAAAAATCTTCGAAGTGGTTGCAGAGTTCAAGTAAGAATGTACAGTTGTGCACAAGCTAAACTGTGATGACATTTTTTTCAATAAAATCTAAGCAAACTGAAGCAGAATTGACCGTTCTTACGAGGAGCTTTTTGCGTGTGAATCTTGTTCCTTGAATCCTCTCTTCCCTGCCTGTTCCCACAAGGGGCCCATTCCTCGTGGCCATGGGCATGTCTTGGCACCCTGAGGAATTCAACTGTTCTCACTGCCATGCCTCCCTGGTAGACTGTGGCTTTGTGGAGGAGAGGGGCCAGGTGCACTGTGAACACTGCTACGAGGAGTTCTTTGCGCCCACCTGCGCCCGCTGCCACCAGAAGGTCTTGGGGGTGAGTAGCAACACTGACGGGACAATGAACTGTGCCCCAATGGAGCCTTTAGTACTAGTGAAATGGTTGAAAGAATCTGTCACTTTTTGCTAAACTTTGCCAGTACATAAAAGATTATGAATTAGAATTACAGCATGAAATCCTGAAGAAAATTTGAGGAAGTAAAGCAGAGGGATAGCCTGCTGCAGGGGCTAAATGACAATGACACAAATGACAAATGACTAAATGACAAATTTCTGTCATTTTGATACCAGAAAGAAAAATGTTGAGAGCCTAGATATTGATAATGAAAACGCTTTCTTTCTTTCTTGAATTCATAGTATAGTCAGGTGAGTGGAGCAATCACCTGCCAGAAGTGTTCTTGAACAGGCCACATGATGTAGTTTACATAGCATTCATAGGTTGTGTTCAGATTTTGAAAGTACAAGATAACTTGAATTTATTTCACTGCTGTAGGAATCTGTCACCATGATTTATGATCAGTGACCTGATAAAATGAGCTGTAATTCACTTTTTTGTTCAATGAATCTGTGCAAACAGATCATGTACCTTTTATGAGTTGAGTCTTTTTTTTTTTTTTTTTTTTTTGCTGTGACCTGCCGCATGAACACGCTGTTAAAGAGTGTGAGCATGACCATTAGAACATGCCTCTTCAATGTGAAATAGGCTTAAGTTAACATAGCACAGGGGACCAACTCCACAAAAAGAGACGTTTCACATTTGGGGAATCTGTCCTTACAAGTCATGCTGAAGGTCATAGGATAGGTCACAGGACATTTCCATCAACACAGCCTACCCCACCAAGTTAGATATTCGGTGACTGAGTTGCACTTGTAAATGTAGACAGGCAGAAGTGTGAAAGGTGCAATAATGTTTTATGCAGGTTCATTTACGTCTCTAGTAGCTTAACTGTTCAATCCATATTATGAGTATGGCAGTGATGCGGCATCACCGAAGCACCATAATCAAACTTAAGAACATCCTCTAGCAGATTATAGCTTTTATTGGGTACAACAGTTACCAGAGCATGAGCTGTCTTAAATTCTGTCTTTAAAAAAAGTGTAAAAAGTGTAAGATTTTTAATAAGCCTCAGGGTCGCTTGACTGAAACTACTCATTGTATAACATTAGGCAGCAAGCCAATGAATACTGTACTTGGAAATAATGGGCATATTTCAAGGTTTAATTTCAGCGCTTAACGAGCTAACTTGTTAAATTACCGCCTCACAAACACCTAATGAACAGTTTATATGCTGTGTAATGGATACCGTGGCATTCTCACTCACTGTCTTACACAGATTTAGCTGTTTTACGAGGTTGAAAGGTGGGTCAGCGCTGGGACACCATGACTGTTTATTTTGCTGGCCTTTAATCTTTAGCCCAAATTTGAAGCCGCATCAGTGGCCAGGTCTGGCTGGACGTTGAAAAGCGGCTGGCCCAGCTGTAGCCCAACCAAGTTTGCCTGGATTTGGTTGTTATTTATGTATATTTCCAGTGGGTTTTTTTTATATTTAAAGGTGTCACTTTTGTACAAAACACTTTTCTACTAAAGAACTAAAGTTCTGTCTCCTGGCGTTGGCTCATAATTGTAATAATTAATAGAATCCATGCCAAATCAGCATGACATAGTTTCAAAATAATTATATTATGTGTCTACATTTTTATCTAATTTCAGTATGGGGCAACGATATATCGTGAACAATGTAAAATGATGTATTTTGATCATTGCAGAAAACTCTTGGAGTGGATTATTCTTTGTTTAAGTGGTGTTGTGCTGGGAAAGCTCTAACTATAAAGCATGAAAATCCTCAAACATGCTTGAATTTGATCACTGAAAACTCAACGAAACTATAGATTTATGTTGACTTCAACTATAGGTATATGATTCTCTTCAAAATAAGAATGTTTTACTGTTGTTATTTTTCTTTTTTCTCTCTGCAGGAAGTCATGAATGCCCTGAAACAGACCTGGCACGTGTACTGTTTTATATGTGCCTCCTGCCAGCAGCCTATCAGAGGCAATACGTTTCACATGGAGGATGGACAGCCATACTGTGAAAGAGGTACGGGGGAGAGAGCAACAGTAAACCCAGATTTTTGTGAAGAGGGGAATTTTGGTGAGAAGTAGAATAACACTTTGTTGCCATGCTCTCTTGCACAGACTACTACAGCCTGTTTGGGACCAGCTGCCATGGCTGTGACTTCCCCATCGAGGCGGGGGACAAGTTCCTGGAGGCTCTAGGATTCACCTGGCATGACACCTGCTTTGTGTGTGCGGTACGTCCACGCCCTAGACACACTTCCACTGACAGCAGCAGCAAAGATTAGATTTAAAAAAATAAATAAATTACTATTATATAATATTGTGTGATTAACAGTACTGCTGTATGTGGTTCTCTCCATAGGTCTGCAGCACTAGTCTGGGAGGTCAAGCGTTCTTCTCCAAAAAAGACAAGCCACTGTGCAAGAAACACGCCCACACTGTCAAAATCTGACGTGGCCTCAGTACTAATAATGCGATATGGCAAGAGAGTCAATTCACAGAGTCAAACTATTCAAACAGCTGTTAATATTTTTCACTATTAAAAAATGATCCGGTTTATCTGATCTGTGTATTCTGTTGAACTAGATGTTGGGTTGTGGGTTTCACTGTAAGCTTTATGTTTGGTTAATTCTGATATGGTTGGAATTGACCGTTCACTGAAAGTCAGGTATAGTTGGTTATGTCATGAAAGTAGAGCAGTTTCATAAATTAATATGTAGGAAATGTACATCTGGAGATATACTGTAGCCCCCTCTGTCACTTCTGTCTCTGGACAGGTGTGACTGGGCTATTCTATGTCTTCATGCTGGGCTATTTATTTGGGCTGGAGGGGTTTGGGGATTTCTGATTTCTTATTTTTGGACGTAACATAGGCTAGTTTACTGCAATGACAGGACACAATGATGATATTCAGTTGTCTGTAAAATTTTTTGTGTTGCCCGGTCTCTTAAATTATGGGTCAGGACCAAAATGGTTTATGGGCCTGCTTCCATTCTTCTGTTTTACAAACCTTTCTCCAACCCTGGCTGTGCTTGCCCTGTTCTATTGAACTATACATTATACAGGACCATGTTTTATTTCTTTAATATACACAATAAATGTAAATTTTCCTTTTTCCTGTCCATACCAATTTGTAGAGAAAACCCCCGGTTATTTTTTTCCTACTGTGCAATGCGTTTTCTCATTGGAAATTGTGCAGAAATGACCACTTCTCTTCTTTTTCTTAATTCAAATAAACAAGTTGAACATAAAGTAAGTCCTGTCATGTGTATATCCACAAAGCTCTTGAATATATCGCACATGGCACACCACTGAGAATCTGCAGATCTTTGATATCCATCCCATCAAGCTTTCTGGAATAAACCATCAAAAGCACCTCTTGTTCCCCGCTACACATACCTTGTACACGAGCTGTTTCTTGTTTTTGTCAATGCATAACAAGCATTACAACACGTTGGCTTATTATGTGTGACTTAAGTGTAATACCAACAAAGGTGTACAAATTAACAGGCACGCAGACGGGCACCAGCTTGAGTTCCCTCATACATTTTACCTGCAGCAGGAGGGGAAAAGTACACAGTCTCCATGGGGACAGAGGCAACAACACCTCTCAGGCACACAGGCGCTTTATGAATTCCTTCTTGTTTGCCTAATAACAGCTCGCCGGTGATTCACATCATTCAGTCACATGATTTAGTGATGAGCAGAAAACGCAAACATAGTCGGTGTTAAAACGTGGAGGTGTTATGCAATGCTTATTAGGCAGTCATTATCACCATAGGAAAAAGAAGAAAAAAAAGTCCAGCAGCACAGATGCCCTGTAGATGCGGAGAGCCTCAATGGTGCACTTCTCCAAGACGTCGGAGGTGGGAGCCCTGCGCGGGACTCGGGGACGACGCAAGACTCAACTAGTCTCAAAACAGCCTCTAGTAGTACACTTGGAAAAAAAAACTCTGCCGTGAGGTGGAGGAGCACACGCAACTAAAACAACTACAGCAATTCGTGGAAGACAAGGACAGAGTTCATCGCGAGATAAGAGGTATAGGATCCCGCCGAGCCGCTCTTCCAGCGAGGCGGACAAGGTAAGATCTCTTTTGCCTTGCAGAAATAAAGCCCTCGGTGCTCTCTGGTCGGAGCGCAGTTTGGAGCCGCATCAGTAATCTGGCCATTGTGATCGTGGAGCTTCCCTCATGTTTGCCTTTGTGAGAAATCAACCAAATCGTTATTGTTTTGAGTGTTATTCTCTATAATGCAATGTGGAAGTGTTTATTTTAGCCTGCGACTTCTGACGCTGCCAACAGCTGTACGCTATCAGCGGCACCCTCGATACTGTTATTGGTGGAGGCGGTGGTGATGATGCTTATCGGTAATTGGTTCAATTCACCACCCAGCCCGTCTTAATGTCCCTGAAGAGCTGCTGATCAGATGCAGCATTCCTTCAAAATTGCATTAACTTAAGTTGCAAGTAGGTCTACTGCAGTTTTAATTGGTCGACATTGAATTGATTATTGATCCACTTCTTAACGAAAATAAGGCTTGTTGAGTTAAACATGACACATTTGTTTTTGGGGTCTATTTCTATACCCAACCCATGCAATGTTGTGATCCTGTTGCCAAATGCCTTAAGATTATTATTGGAATTGAAAGGTTGAATTGAATGAATTGTGGTTGCCATTGTAGAGTTTGTTTCGATGAAATGCCGTAGTTGTGATGACTTGTCACGAGTGGCCCCGTCAGGGTTCACATAATGCTCATCAGTGTGGAGGGAGTCTGGGGAATGCGGTGTGCAGGGCAAGAAGAGTGTAGAGCGGTAGGCTGCCATACTTACTCCCTCTGTGTGTAGATGTGTGAAATTAAAACATGTTCATGTGGACTACTTTAGTTCAGTAGTTTGGCTGTGAGCTTAAGACCCCGTTGCCAGTGTATAGTGGCATGGGCTCAATGGTAATATTTGACTGTACTGACATGTCAATTGGCACAAAGCCGCTCTATGCTCTGCAGTTGATCATTGAGCTTCAGTGGACCACAGCTGATCTCCTTTACATCACTGAGCTCCACAGTTTTCCTGATGTTTACATCAACATCTCAGCGCCAAGAGGCAGCCGTGCACATACCTCATGCTGGTCTGCGGTGTCTTCACCTAAAAGACCAACAGCCCTATCCTCCACGAGACAGAAAAGCTCATTGATGGACTGCTGAGTGAGTGTGCAGGCTAATGTTAACCGCACAGAGAGATCAGACCACCACTCAGTCCCCTGCCCTGGCCCTGCCCCTGGCAAGAGCACGGCCCGTCATTAGGCGTACGGGACGGGGGGATGGCATGTCAAGTGAGAAGTGAGGCTGCTTGGGCTCCTGGCAAGGCGGTGTTTTTGTGGTCTACCACAGACTCAAGCTTCAAGTGTTTAAGAGTGTTGGGCGCTGGCGCTAGAGGCTGACTCTGTGTATGTGTGTGTGTGTGTGTGTGTGTTTAATACACCCACGTTGGTCTTGTGAGGTCTAGTTATGGTAGCAGGCCTCTTTCTCTCTGTATGAACATGGCAGTGTGATCCTGGTGTCCAGACAGAGCATGTATGTAATGCATTGTGCCCTGATAGTAATCAAAATCTGTTGAAAACAGAAATTAAACAGAAACAGAAGTTTTAGGAATCTAGGAGAGTTTCTGCCAGTGCACCTGTTATACACCACAAATCAGCAGTTGTTGGACTTCTATCAATAGTTGATCGAAACAACCGCTGATGCACAAGCCAACGATGATCAGACATCACATGTGAAGCTGCTGTGATAATGTTGCAATAGAATCGTATTAATCTGTAACTCAGACCTATAGGCCTATGTATTAATGTAAAAATGGATATATAATTTTGTGTATTTCATTTCTCTGAAGTAAAAATGGGGAAAGATTGACAAGATTTCCAGGAATCGTGCACACATACACCCGTCTGGCAGGCAGGTTAGCATGCAGGATGTCGGACTATACTCTCTAACTTAGTGGGTTACTGAGAAAAGGCAGATCTATTGTAGGTAGATATCGGTCTCAGTCTGACCACAGGGCTAAACTTAGCAAGCTGCGACCCCTCACCCCAGTTTCCTCCCTTATAATTACAGGAAGTGTGTGCGGCCAATCAGAGCAGAGATCTTTGGTGCATATTAACAAGCTCAATAGAAGCAGTATTTGAGGACCAGAAGGGTGATGAGGCAAAGATGGGGGGGGGAGGTTTTCCTTGAAAGTCTGAAAGATGAGAGTGAAAGAACGCTGAGGTATGCGGAGGATAGAGGACGTTGCCGTTTGAAGAAGAAAAAAGAAAAGCAGTAAGAAACTGCCAAAGTTTTGAGTGACGTCTTCACCTCGTACTGCTGCGTTATGTATGCTTTTGTGTAATATGAGTGTGCGGGCTGTCAGACAGAGCAAGTGTTGGAGCTGAACAGAGAGGCAAATTGGCAGAGACCCAGACCAGGTCCTACAGAGACCTAGTCAGAGCTTTACCTCCCAAGAGCCTAACAGGGGGAGAAGACTGCAAAAAATAGAGGATGTCAGTCTTTGTTCAATGTCTTTTCCAGCCACGCGGATTTTCGACTCTTCTTCGTGATTTCCTTTGGTTTCTTCTCACCACATTTTGAGTAGATCCAAGCATGCACGCACGCTGATCCAAGTAGCATCTGATATTCCACAGGTATGGCTTTTCCATCAGTCAGTATAGGTCCCTGGTTTCTGGTGCTCCTCCCACACACTGACACCACTGACCATGCACACACACACACACACACACACACACACACACACACACACACACACACACACACACACACACACACACACACACACACACACACATACATACATACATACCAAAAGGGAAAGACACAGACGTACAGCTTCACGTTGCTTGTAACAACAACACTGGCAACACAGATGCTGCCTGCTATAGGTCTGAGCTCGTGTTTCCTTCAGGAGGATGGATGGAGAGACAGGATGGAGTTAAGGGGAGAAGAGAGGGATAGAGAGATGGAGGAGAGAGAGATCTTGTGGCTCCGATCGCCCATAGCTCATCCATTTAACGGAAGTCTGGATTTCAACATTGAGACAACAAGTCAGGGATAAAGGACATTTGATTTCCTACAGACACAGTTTTGCATTTTCGGTGTGGTGATGGTGCTCTATGAAGATTTGCCCCCTTTGTGTTACACCAATTTGTTAGCAAAAAGCCCCGTGCAGCAGTACTCCTCACATGCCATGTAATCCTCTGCATCTCCTCCGGCTTCCATCAACTTGGAAGATGATCTTGTTCCACTTTGGAATAATCCTCTCCTTCCCTTTAGGATCCACCGGCTCTTTAATAAGTAATGCTAATCTGGACCCAACTGCCAGACCGAAAACACAGATGCCCCCCCCCCCCCCTTTTTACTCTCTCTCATCTGTAGTCACTGATGAGAGCAAAAGGCAGGCAACAGGAATTACTTCAGGCTGCAAGCTGGTGCGCTGTTTGCCTCGGAGGTCAGGGACCCTGGGAGAGAAAACTGACATCCTGTTATTAGAGAGAGGGAGGGGCCAACAGAGAAAGGGGACTGAGGTAGAGGATGAGTGGAGGGGTGACGTAAGATCGAGGGAACACAGTTTTTTTTTTTACATGTAATCATTTGGCCTAAGCTTGATTTGAGACTTAATCCTTTCAGTTTGATGTTCGCATGGATGATCTTTCTAATAGTTTTACCATTGTCTTTCAGAGGAGGACGACTGATGGACAGCTGGATGGGTACAATGACAGGATGCCTCCCAATGACCTACCGCGAGATGGTGAGTCTAAGAACTTTCCTTATATATTCTACATGTCTGTCTTGTGATGCTGAAGAATGCAGTGATACATTATTTAATATAAACTCATGCCGGTCAAATATTGCAGATAAGTTTGAGTGGCGATAAATAACTGATGATATTGTGAACAAACTGAAGCTAAAAGTTGTATTGATGAACACAGAGTGAGTCTTGATTCTCTTGGAAGTGTGTGTTATGGATTTGGCTGTGTGTGTGTGTGTGTGTGTGTGTGTGTGTGTGTGTGTGTGTGTGTGTGTGTGTGTGTGTGTGCGTGTGCGTGTGCGTGTGCGTGTGCGTGTGCGTGTGCGTGTGCGTGTGCGTGTGCGTGTGTTGAGAGCTTAATGCTGTCTGGGAGGCAATGGGCCTCCAAAGTGGCAAGCTAATTGACTAACTGCTGAGCAAATGGAAGGCTATGTAAAATAAACCACGCCGACTCTGTCCGGCTGCACAGACCAGCCTGTACATTACGTGTCACGATCACATGTCATGTACCGGGCTAGCCTGCGCAGCGCCAGGAACATCTAACGGGGCGCAGCGACATTTTTAGAAATGATTTCAACCTCAAATTTCAACATCTGTGTGAATGTCTGTGCATGTGCACGAAGAAGAAAATAAACAAACAGGCCTGCAAATATTTTATATTCAACATAAATACTTTTTTAATACATTTTAACTCATAAATATAAATCATTTGAGAAATATTATTTCGGGCTTTTACTGCTGTCAAATAAAAGAAAATTGAATGTTGCGGTATAACATCATAATTCTTAGGCACTGCAAAATATGAGTAACTGCAGCACTGTTGCATCATGAACTTTATATTGTGATATTATCATGGAGCTTACAGGTAATTTCCATGCTTTATTATATCACTGAGTTGGATTGCAGTATATAATAAGAGGGTATATGATTTAGAGCTGTGTAAGCACAAAGAGGCATTGTTTGGCTCCGAGGCCTCTGATATGCTGTATATTCTCACCCCTTGATTTCAACAGTAAGCCGGTGTGCCGCGCAGTTTAATTAGCATTCCTTTAACATTAAGCCACGAACTTGCCGCTACAGGACCCATCATAAACAGCAAAATATGCTGACACAGCTCCAAGATGGAGCCCAGCGTACCTTTTTGGGAAACCGAAGCCAGGGCTGTGAAAAATACAGCCTTTTCCTAGAGAGGACAATAGTAGCCTGTATACCGGGAGAGGCATGCCTCCGACCCGCTCTGCGACAGTGACCTGCCGACGGGGGAAAGTGGAGAGGGCCGAAAAAGCCGAGCGCCGGGTTCGGGCTGGAGAGTAACTCACACCCCGTAAAGAATGTCAAGAATCTGTGTGTTAAAGTTCACACTGTATCTCCATCTGCGGCTGGATCCTGGCAAATAAAAGACAGCTGTGTGTGAGTGTGTGTGTGTGTGTGTGTGTGTGTGTGTGTGTGTGTGTGTGTGTGTGTGTGTGTGTGTGTGTGTGTGTGTGGGAGTGTGTTTGAGTGAGGAAGAGAGAGAGAGAGAGAGAGAGAAAGAGAGAGAGAGGGAAAGAAACAATATAGTAACTGCACAACAAACAGCGATGAGCAGCTCATTGATTTAATCGAACTGTGTATCAACAAGCATTATTCTCAGCAAATACTACAGTGTGCACACGATCACACACACACACACACATTCTCTCTCACTCACTCACTCACTCACTCACTCACACACACACACACACACACACACACACACACACACACACACACACACACACACACACACACACACACACACACGCCCATGCTTACGCTCTAACTTAGCGGGGTTTTTAAGAAAAGGCAGATCTGTTGTGGGACGGCTGAGACCACCCGGCAGTCTGGTACATGCCACCTGCTTCAATGGAAATGGAAAGTCCAACATTTAACACTGCGTTAGCTCAACAGTGTACCCAGCTGTGATACAGTATGTTATTCTGCTGATATAATGTTGGCGCAAGGTTATTGCAACGATATTTTATTGCCTTTTTTGCTTTTCTAAACTCCACTTCTGCCGCCACATGCATCGACGTTATGTATGAGACTGGAAACGTCCACAAGCCCTTAAATCTGAATGTCAAAGGCTTTTCATTCCGTTTGGGGTTTCACCACACTGAAACCATATCAATATGATATCCTTTGGCTGTCCCTTTTAAGGATGGGGGGAAAAACAGTCTGAGAAGCTTTTATCTCAATTCTGTACTGTATCTCTTAGTGAATTTGCAGCCGAGCCCGACGCTCGCCCCGCTAAACGCTTTTGACAGCGAGTGCCATTCAGACTGCGGAGTGGAGATGGAGGAACAGATGAAATCAATTTCTGTCTTGTTTCGCGATATTTCGTTTCTGCTCAACCCTCCGTTTGATGACAGATGTTCAATGGGTTTCACATGTGGCTATTTTACATAGAGCGGGCGGAGGGCAGAGGGCGCTGGGAGTCGTACCTGCGAGGCCGTCCGGCATGGAAATGTGCTGACATCAGAGCTTTGCATTTTGATCGCTGGGCTGGAGGAGGAGGAGGAGGAGGAGGAGGGAGGAGGGAGAAGGGAGGGCACCCCAGTGAGTCTAGAGAAAAGGCTGGGTTTGCATAGATCATATCAGGGGGGTCCACTCTCAGACAGGCATCTCTTATCGGTGCAATACTAATCTGTTAATTGCAGACTGCGCCGACTTCCTGGAACAAGCAGCGCAGAATGAAGTGGGCTGAAAGAGAGAGTGTGTCTGCAATGTTAAAAACAGGATCTAACTCCAACCTACCAGCTCATAATAACATCAATCAGCCAATTGGAGTATTAATAGTGTAAAGACACACGGGAAGACAGGATGCACACATTCACTTCACACTTCAGTCTCAATGTGCTTCATTGATGTGGATGCTGACTCTGTATCTTGTATGTTCATTCTCTCTCTCTCTCTCTCTCTCTCTCTCTCTCTCTCTCTTTCTCTCTCTCTCTCTTGTTTGCCAAGGTCTGAAAATCTGACAGACAGCACAGTCTAACAATAACACACAGTGATCCTCCATCGTACTCCTGGAGCGTATTCAGCAGTGCATTAAAACGAATCCATACTACTGCTCAATTTCTCTCTCCCTCGTCTCTCTACTTCCTTTTTTTTTTAAACTCTATTGATGTCCACATCGGTAGAGTTGAAGATGAGTTAGCCCAGACCAGTCATGCGTTTGCTCTTAGGTCTTCACTTTTAAGCTTTAGTTAATCCTCTATCCGATCTCAGCAGATTGAGCGGCCTCTCTCTCTCTCCATCGATCCGCCCAAGTCCGGCTTCTTCGGTGGCTCTTCGGTGGCTCGGAGAGCTTAAGGTAGAGGAGAGACTGGATCAGATTACATGTGTAAAGCCCAGGTCACACTAGACAATTTTAATGCTGACCGTCGGGGTGAGTCGGGGCTGGAGGGGAGGGGGGGGAGGCGCAGAAAGAGAGAGAGTGGCAGCTAGCTACCCTGCTACAGCCTGGATTGTTATTGCAGGTGCTGTAGAGGCAGGCACAGATGTTATTTCCTCTACCTACATCTGTAGAGCCACATTCAGGACTCACAACATACGAATGGTCTCATGCATGCGATCGGGATGAGAAGATAACGCCGGGGGAAGGAATGTTACCACGTTGAATCCACTGGTTAAATCTGGGATTGGCTTTGGACTTTTTGCTACATGTATTTTTGAGGCAGCCTCAGTCAGTCTCACTCTTGCAGCCAAATCCAGTCAACTACATCTGTTCACACAGCATTCAAAATAGTCTTGGAAGTAGCCCTGTCTGTGCGCGTGTGTGTGTGTGTGCACGTGCACCCATGTGTGTGTTCATGCACTTGTGTTGGTGAACAGCTGCTCCCTCGTTCCTCCACCTGTGTTTCGCCGCTCAGAGAAGCGCGACAGTAGTTTGGTTGTACATTTCTTTAAAAAAAATCAAGTTTAATTAATGATTATCCCAGCTCCGAGCGCAGGAGTCTCAATGGCCAGAAAACTGGAGGATAAGCAACTTCGCTGCCAAACGTTTGGGGCTTTATTGGTGTCCTGACTCCCATTTGAGCTGGACATGCTTGATTTCCAGTGTGCACACACACACACACACACACACACACACACACACACACACACACACACACACACACACACACACACACACACACACACACACTAGCAAATCTCCATCCCCTACATACCTCGTGTTTGCCCACAATCAATGGCTGTTTTCTGCATATGGAGACAAAGTCGTCAAGATGATGGGTGTTCCCCTGCTTTTTAAAAAACGTGTATTTACTTAAGTGGTAAGTAACCTTGCAAAAGGGTGAGAAGGAAGGGGGAGAGGAGAGGGTCAACAGAAAAGCCGTGAATACAAAAATGACTGGAGGGTTTTGAAAACAGGACCCGAGATTTCATTACACATACCTGGATAACTTAGAGCATGGAAAAAACCCTCCCTGTATGCGCACGCACACACACACACACACACACACACACACACACACGCACACGCTGCGTTAAGCAACAGCTGGGTTGGTCGGAGAATACAAGAATAATGTCAACCAAGTAGAGCGGAGACAACTCCCAGCTAGGAGAGCCAGCAGCAGCAGGGCAGAGCCCGGGTCTTCAATCACAGACAGGAGGCCCTCAGTCACCACTGACAGGCTTAGACAGAGAAGAGGTGGAGTCCTTGGCAACCCCCCTCTGTGTGCGGACGTGCCAGTAGTGGCGGTGTTTTCAGCCTCGACTACAACACCTGAGGCCCGGTTTCATCATGGGATTTGGATACGATTCAGCCCAGACGTTCGTACGTTGCATCAAACCTCGTCGACGGTCTCCAGTTGTCAGTAAGATCTATTAGTCTATCAGAATCCACGCAGGTGCTCCTGACTGTTTTATTAGGTTTCAATGTCACTGTAAGTTGTGGATAGTGGATACCGTCTATGTGAGTGCGTTGTGGGAATATTCTCACGGCGGGTTGTCTATTTGTAACCGTATGGCCGCAGGCAGTAAATTGCTTGAACCAAGCAAAACAGAAATATGGGAGACAGACAGTCCTGAGGGGCCAGGCTGGAGTGAGACCCTAAAATTGAACCTTCACTAGGGTCCCGAGGAATGAAGGGATGGAGGGATGGAGGGATAGAAGGAGGGAGGAGGAGGGGGGGGGTCTTCTGGCAAAGTCAAAGCTCCTGGGTTTTCTGCTCAGAGATCTGACCTTGTCTGTGTAAACACGTATGGAATGACACACTCTGCGTGTGTGTGTGAGTGTGTGTGTGTGTGTCTGTGTGTGTGTGTGTGTGTGTGTGTGGACACATTATAAAGTGTGCTGTATGTGAAGCTCATCAAGTGTGTGTTTGAGAAATATATAGAGAGAGAAAGCACAAGAATACTGTTTCTATTCTTTAGGCTGCCTTTAAAATCATAAATTAGACTTGTGGTCTGACTTTGAAGAGACAGTTCTGGTTCTACTGTGTCGCTTGATATGTTACTGCAGTAACCTAAGTGGGCTGCATCTCCCCTCTCTAATCTCCCCAGACACAAGGTCACACAGTGGCCCCAGCACAGAGCGGGTTCACCACCATCCCCGACGTTCTCGAAACCTCATGAGAATGAATGGATATCTCACTGCATCCAATCGTTTTCTCACCCACTGTCCATCTGCATTAGACACAGGCTGACAGGACAGCTGTCTTTATGCATTGTCTTGTCCAATGCAGGAACACGCATGTGTGTGTATGTGATACATCTGGTATGGCCAACGTGTGTTATGAGGTTTGTTTCAACTGAGTAGGCTGCCACCCCCCCCCAGCGCTCCAGTCTCTGATGCTGACACTGGACCCAAAGGGTAATCATCACCAATGGATTTGACAGGCTTTGATCCTAGGGCTGTCCAATGGGGGGTGGGGGTTGATAGACTGTGTGGTGAGGCAGGCAGGGTAGACGCATCTAGCATTGAAAATGGGTTGTGTGCGACATAAAGGCACAAGACTTAAGATCGAGACACTGGGCAGAAAAGAGAAGGAGAAAGGTAAGGAGAAAGACATTTTTGGTTTGGATTTTTTGGAAAATTTTGGGAAAATTGCAACCAGGTCAAGTGTCAATCAAATGTCAAAATGATCCCCTATATCCCATTATATTATTCAAGGCGGTATTCAACAGTTATGAGTCTGTCTTGAAGACCAAGAACAACAGACAGGTCATAAACAAGCAATAGCCATAATGGGGCCGCGATGGCTTGACATGATTGTTATACATACATTCCTTCCCTACACAGCCCTCAGATAGGGGTTCCACAAATCATAAGAGTCATAACTGCCGACTGGCATCCCGTAAAAGATGTTAAACACACAGTAGGGGATCATCCTGACATTTCACTGACACTTTACCCGGTTCCAAGTTTGCCAAAGACATTTGAGAAACAAAGTTAGTGTCCAATGTAAGTAGGAACAGCATTCGTTGTCCAATGTCCACATCACGTTGTTCTTCTTGAGTCATCATCATGTGTTTTTAGTTTTTTTCCTAAAACATTAATAGCTATGCCAAGGGAGAATGGGGAGTCACATGGTTAAAGTTACAAGGTCATATCCTATCACGGTCTTTCTGCTAGTCGCTGCTCTCCAGTTCACTATTTGATATTTCACATTTAACACATTTACATTTCAGGCATTTAGCTGATGCTCTTATGAGATTTACAATGAGTGCAAAAGTACAATAGAATTCCAAGCTCACCAACTTCACAAGCAACCATCAGTAATGAGTACAAGGGTCAAAGACATATAGTGCACTGACAACAGAAGTAACAATATTCTTGCAAGACTTCAATTTGTGATGGAAAATACTGACTCAAGTGGGAAGGTCATTCCATCATTGGAGAGCCAGGAGAAAGAATAGTTAGAGCAATGACCAGGTAGTGGTACAGAAATCTGTGCTCACTTGCCCCATCCATGGGGAGGTCAGAGCACAGGGCCAGCTATAGAGCAGCACCCATGGAGCTGATAGGGATTTAGCATCTCCCTCACGGACAACTGTTGCTTTGCCGACACAGAGGCTTGATCCCAGGGCCTCCAGGTTCTCCAGATGAAAGGTGGTCCCTCTACTCCTTGTACCATCCTGCTGCCGAAAATGACCTGGAGTTGTGGTCCTGTGTTTTGTTTTGTTTTGCAGCATTGTACACCAGCACCAGGATAAGATTGAACAAGGATGGGAGTCCTCTATACATTCCTGCTGAGTGGGAGGACATGGGCATCCATCACAGATTGCATGTGATGACATGTCTGACCCTGTGGCCTTCCTCTACAGACAGGCACATATGCTGTCTGCCTGGTACCCTGACTGTCTAGCTGCCAGAACTTTACCTAGGATCAGGTTGTTTCATTCCAGTGCCATTAATCACTATGGATCTAGCTCGGAGAAGAAGGAAGTTGGTGCATGACCTACTCAGTGAAGACATTGTCAGTACCGAGCTTTTAAGCACTGATATAGTGCTCTGTATTTAGGGGTCCTAACAATATAGATATAGCATAATAGATGATAACACATATTTTTTCCACAATTGATAACCTGTTAACGACTCTCTCTCTACTACATGAATAATTTTCTGCCTTCTTTCATGACAAAATTACACACATCAGGCTTAACATTGTTAGATCTTGCCCTGGCAAGAAATTTGACCTTCCCTTCTCACCATGTAAGAAGTACCTTATGGTATGGTAAATCTCTTTATTCTCAACTCCATAGTGGTTGATGAGGTTGTTTGGCAAGTCTTCCACCTGTTCTTTTGATTCTCACCCAACAACCTTTTTTACATGTATTATTGACTGCTTTTCTAATATAGATTTGAACATTGTTAACACCTACTTGTAATCTGACATTTTCCCTGGTTCTCGCAAAACTGCTATTATCAGACTACCGCTAAAGAAGAGCAGTGCTTAGCACAGTACTGAAACCACCCTTTGATACAGTTGATTGCGGCATCATAATTCAAAGACTTGTGGGTCAAAAATTGGGTCGTTCTATGTGGTCCAGTTCTAAATTGGTTTGCTTCATACTTGAGAGGCCAAAAGTTCTGTTTCTCTCAGCAACTTTAACTTAAAGAAAGATGACATGATGTTTCTGGGGTTCCACAAGGGTCAATTCTAGGGCCCCCATTATTCAATCTTTACATGCTTCCTCTTAGTTATGATATACAAAACACAATAAATGTTCTCACAATTATGCAGATGATACACAACTCTACCTCTCATTGTCCCTTGGGAATCTGAGTCCTATTAACCAATCAACTGTACAGAGGACATAAACCACTGGATGTCACAAACTTTTCTTCAGCTGAACAAAGACAAGATACTTGTTTTAGGAGCAAAAGCACAGAGACAGGAAATCTCTGCGTACTTAGATTCTCTGTCTCTGAAGAGATTTGAACTTTGAAAGTCAACAGCATCACTAGATTTTTATCATTTAAAAAAACATTTCTAAAGTGAGAGGTTTTCTGTCACAGTCTGTGAAAAACTTGCCTTGCCTTCATTACAAGTAGATTAGATTACTGTAATGCCTTCTTCTTCTGTGGTCTTCCCAAAAAGGCTGTGGGGCAACTGCAGCTCATTTAAAATGCTACAGCTAGAGTTGTGACTTGGACTTGAATAAGTGAACACACCTGTTCTTAGATCAAGCAGCACAGTGTCATTTTGGTGTCAAGGATTGCAGGGATTTGTGCTTGTGTTGCCCACACAAGGCGCAGGCAGGTTCTATGTTATTTTTAGTGGCTTTACTGAGCAATGTGGACACTATTCAACAGCTTACCAACCCATTTTGTGGATGATATTTTGGCCAATTTGATCAAAGGAGGCGTTGGACGTGGTAAAGACGAACCAGACTAACAGCAAAAGCAGCCAAGCATGTGGAGCATAGCAGTGAGCAGAGCAGACAGGTAAATTCTCCCAGTTTAAATAGACAGCGCTCTTATTAGGGGGGCTGTGATTGCTGAACGGTGAATGCGTAGCTGAGGCTAACCGTTTGCCAGCTGGCAGCAGAGTTTCCTGACTGAACCCATGCTCATTAATTGTGTGATGTTGATTTGGGGTTTTGTACACTTTCTCACTGACTGTCGGTAGCCTGTGCTTTCAGGGGATGACATCATGGGTTTCATATTGCCCGCTGTGGCTTAGTTTCCCAGGGGTCTGGGGCTAGAGTTTAGACCAGGAGAGAATGGAACAGAGCTGATCCACGCTGGGAATAGACCCTCGTTCCCTCTTTCTTCTCTCGCTCTCTCTCTCTCTCTCTCTCTCTCTCTCTCTCTCTCTCTCTCTCTCTCTCTCTCTCTCTCTCTCTCTCTCTCTCTCTCTCTCTCTCTCTCTCTCTCTCTCTCTCTCTCTCTCATACTCACTCTTACATATGCTTTCTCTTTCCATCTCTTTTTAAACCAAACACACAAACACAAACACTTGCACTCTCTCTCTCTGTTTCTCTTTCTCTCCTACATGGAGTGAATTTGATGCCATTACAATTAACACAAATTCACGTCAATAAAGTTTTGTGCGCAGCAAAACACAACTCACGCATATTTTTTGGAAGCGACACACATGAATCAGGTTTTGTGCACAGCAAAACACAACTCATGCATGTTTTTTCCAAGTCACAAAAGTGGAAAAAAAGGAAGGAAACAAACAAACAAAATGAATGTACAGCAAACAAAATTTGCTCCCATCTCAAAAGTTCACATTAACATTTGGCACTGGGCTCTTCCCTCTTCACTCGCCTCTACGGGGGAAATCCTGGTTAGTTTCTCTTGTTTTTAGTAATATGATTAAATTCAGTGGGTAGTCTCATCTGATCTGAGGTCGAACAGGGTTACCAGGCATGGCAGACCTCCCCGAGGCAGGGAAGGAAGCACACATTTTATTTGCTGTGCACAAATGTTTTTTTCACATCTGTGCCTCGGAAAAAAAACACGTGAGTTGTGTTTTGCATTTCACAAAACTGTATTCACATTTGTTTTCGCATCGAATTCACGCACGCACGCACGCACACACACACACACACACACACACACACACACACACACACACACACACACACACACACACACACACACACACACACACACACACACACACACGCTGACCTCTCTGCCACCTCACTCTGAGCCCAGAGAGATTGTTATTGGCTCAGTTATGATGTGTTGACAGACCAGGCAGATGTGTGTGCCCCTCTTCTAGATAGTTTGCTGGTGTTATGGTTGGAGTTGGAAATAGTTGAGTCAAGACAATACTTTGGCTTCATAGCACCTCGGTTATAATACAGGTAGTTTAAGTAGTCTATTTTGTGCACTATTAAATATAGTTTTGTTTGTCATTTTTGTATGTGTGTGTGTGTGTGTGTGTGTCTACTCATGTTTGTATTTCCTCTATTTTCCATGAAAGGGTCCTAGCACACCTCTGTGGAAGATGGATGACATCATATGTATTGGTGTGTGTGAGGTTTGTATTTTCTGTCTAATTTCACAAAAAAATGCTGTGATCTGGAACCAGATCACAGCATTTTAAAAAACAATGCAAGATTGTATATCTTTCTGGCCAGCACGTCGTATGAGTGACTCTATCTATGCAGAACAGGACTATTCAGAACAGAATTCAGAGAACGAGGACAATGCCAGCTTTGTTTTGAGGCTGTTTTACACAGTATCTTACAACTCTGTTGACCCAGTTTGTGTTTTGTGAGGCAGGGATTCTTTGAAACACAATGCCTATTCTACCCCTGGTCCATGTATGAGTTCTTTCTAACAGTGGTCTGGGTGGGACTGTGGCATCATGGAAAAACTGGGTCTACCTTTTAACTAGTAAGTGACTCATTGGGACCGTATCGCATCGTGATTTCATTTGTGAATTGAGGCATAACAGATGAGTACCATCTTGAGTTGTGGAACCACGAGCTGTCAGTGACTTTGACAGCTGCATCTGGTACACAATACATGCACATTCATATGTACTTAAGATGATCATACCCCCAATTGGATGCTAAACAATGCACACTGATACATCTGATAGCATTTTGGCTCAGTGGTTCAGTACCTTATAAAACTGCATACTTGAACTTATCTTGGATTGTTCATATGCTCTGCTGCCAGATAAAATTTCCCCTAAGCAGTGTGGCGCTTGCACCTATAGTTCACCTCAGTAACTGTCAATCATTCTGTCAGTCATCTGCTTTAGCGAGGAGGCTGAGTCACTGGAGTCTGTCAACGTCTTCCACTGTGATGTCAAATAAACAGTATGGGCCAGCTTGGCCTCACAGCCTCCGCTGTGTTTTTATACTCTCCCTGAATGGGCACCACTGGCGATAAACTCAAAACCACACACACACGCACACACACACACACACACACACACACACACACACACACACACACACACCAGAAGCTAAAGGAAGAGGTGTCTCCAAGGAAGCACAGACTTTAAAATTTCATCTGCTGTGTGTCAACATGTGATGGATTGAAGCAGATCCAGGAGTGTGCCAATCTGATAGCTTAATACCAGGAAGGCGGTGCCAGGCTGGACAGATCTGAAATCACCTGGCTTCCTGAGGGAAAACCTTTAAGAGTTGAAGATTGTAGACATTAAATGAGGTCTGGAGGGATTTGTCCCTAATTCTGTATTGATCCTTCGTAGACACAGCTTGGGTGGTGGACCGACACTCTCCCATACCTACTAACACACAGACACTCTGACCGCATGCCTCACTTGCACCACATCTAACTACAGAAGAACAAATACAAGCTGAGGCCAATCTGTGGCAGGTTTAAAGGCCCTTAGTGGAATATTATATATATTATATAATGGCTTACTGAAGAGAGGCAAATATGGTGACTGGTTTGAATTCATTTCAGACGTCTAAGCATTAGATAAGTTCAGTATGCTGAATGTGGCATGTGCACCGTGCACCTTTTACTGGCATTCTAAAGAGAAGCTGACTTCAGAAAGTACAACACGAAGCAATATGACTATAACTTCAATTATTACTATAGTGTACCACTGGGATCTTTGACCAAGGGGCAGATACTACAGATCACATTCACGCTGCTGCCTTGAGTATAGGAGGCATTCACACATGTACTGCTGCAGGTGTTGATGTGATGTGTGTGTGTGTGTGTGTGTGTGTGTGTGTGTGTGTGTGTGTGCCTGTACACATTTGTGTGTTTGCTTGTTTGTGTGTGTTGGTGTGTGAATATGCATCAGCAATACTTCTTTTTTTTCAGAGCTGTGCATAAGTGTGCCAGAGTACTGCCTGGATAATAGTCCAACACAGGAATGGACTCCCGAATACCTTTCACTTTTCTTTTGGAGTAAAGAGATGTAGCCATTTAGGGAGCTGTGCTCAGGTGTGCTGTCAAAAGCAGCTGTCACCACCTCATTGAGTAAGTGAAAAAGGAGGCCTTGAGGATGCGGTCACTTTGAGGCAGAAATGTTTGGTGGTAATTGAAGCTCTGACATCGCTGTACTGACTGTGTGGGAATGAACAGAGTGTAACTGTGGTTCACCTTAAGACACTGTAATACAATGAAGAGTATTCAGCTACACATGTAACTATTGTGAATAAACCCTTGCTTTTTACTGTTTTTTTTATTGTTTTCAGCCATTGGAAGGTACAAGAAATATTTAGTTTGTAAAGAAACCCCTGGCGTTTTGTAGTATAGTGCACTAATTTAGTTTCTCTCACACATTGGGGGTACACAAATACACCAATTCTATCGCTGTGTCTACTTTATTTTTGCTCTTCCCCCTTATTGCTGGTTCACCAACAGGCTTGCAGTGGAAAAAGGTTTGATCGATCACGTCACGTCAAGATCAATGTATCTGCATGGTAGGGGTGGGCGATTATTGTGTTTATAATCGTAATCGCGATTTAATTATGTAATCGCAAATTTTCAAAATCGTTGATTTCGTTTGTTATTTAGGCTACAAGAACGAGGAACGTCTAGAAGCGCCAGTTAGCAAAGCAACCAGTGTGTGTGTGTGTCTGTGAGCGCGCGCATCAGATGTAACATCACTTTCCCGCGAATGAACGGGCCAAATACTTTCCCCAATACTGCGTTCATGAACTGTCCCCTTAAAAAATACTACGTGGTATTCAGTCACGTCCCTCCGCCCCGTCCAGTAACGCCGTGTTCAGACAGGTTTTGAGCGTTAGTTTTTTGCGAGCCGTGAGCGAATGTGTCAAGCCGGGCAGGAAGTCAGACACAGGAACGGCATAGAGCATCCGGTCAATTTCAAAATAAAACAAATTTCAAAAATTAAACAAAACAAATAAAATAATCGTTCATTAATCGTAATCGAGGTAAAAGTTTGAAATAATCACGATAATTTTTAGTCATATCGCCCACCCCTACTGCATGGTGATAAAACATCAAAACTGCCTATACATGGAAACAGGGTTGATACTGCGATGTTGCTCACCTAGCTAGTCAGCGGCTATGGCAGAGGCTCCACAAAATAAGGCACAAATCTACTATTTCCACCCAGAGAAGAAGAATGTGTATGCATGTTATGTCACCAAACTTAAGCGCTCTCTGAAAGAGGAAATCTGGAGTGGCACCACAACACCAACCACCAGAGAGGTTCAAGGAGAGCTCAACTCATTGAAGAGCGCCATTTGTGCAAGGAAAGGTGAGGATCTGAAATTGGGTTTGAAGGCTCAGCAAACAGCTCCAAGTAAGGCAGCCGCAGAGGCAGCATTTCTCTGAATCCACCTTTTGGCCGAACACAAGAAGCCTTGTACAAACAGCACATTTTTTCAAGGAGGCAATGAAGATTACCGCAGACAGATTTTTTTTCAGGAAACAAAGTGCTGGGTGGTGTACCGCTGGTCCCTGCCACAGTCGAGCCCTACCTCACATGTCAAGCGGAGTGAACGCTTTCAAGGCCAAGGTCAGCAACTGGACCTCCCTGCTACGAAAAACAGGAGGCTGACACTTTCCCAACCTGGAGAGAATGATGGATGCTTTTCACCTTGCGCGGTACAGCGCTCACCAGGACAAAGTGGAGGCAGAGTTCAAGCAGCGTTTAAAGGATCTGAACGGTAGATATTGTTTCATTCATCTGAAACCCCGTCCCATTGACTTCCTGCCAAATTCCAGGAAGCGTTTGCCTCACCGAACACTTGGAGTTGACATGAAGATGGTTAGTTTGGCAAATCACATTCAATTGAAGGCAAGGTCAAGGGACAGTGACTTTTGGGGACTTTAGTTTTTTTAAATAATTGCACATTTAAATACAATTTTTAAATTGACCGATGCCATAAAAACATCTATATCTAGATCTACGCCTTTTTGAACAAATAGATTTATAATTATTTAAAAAACTGACCAATGCTATTATTAGTAGTAGTGAGTCACAGTCTAAGTAATGGATAAAGAATCTTTGTCAAAAACACCCGTCGGCAACAAGCCCCATTGATCAGTTGGAAAAAAGGTGGCCTTGGTGACCCCCCTGGGTGCACCAACGCATGAAGGCGGAGAATGTAGGATCTCTGCTCTCAACACAATGCTTTTAAAGATATCAAACAACGAGGCGTCGTGGAAAACAAAAAATAGAAAGTAGCAATCGCTGATGATAGATTGAGAATGCTGGTTAAATATCCATGCTATGTGTCTCTGTGTGTATCAGTGTGTGTGTGTGTGTGTGTGTGAGAGAGAGAGAGAGAGGAGAGATGGAAGCAGGGGAGGTAGAGAGAGAAAAAGAGAGAGGACAAAGGCTGGACTTGAAAACTCGAAACGTGTGGTTGCATTCTAGCTTTGTTCCATGAGATCACAGTTGTGGCAGATGCAGGAGAGACTGGGAGCAGCTGTTTGGCCCCTCTCTGCTCTCCAGTTACACGCACTGGCAGAGCCGGCACACTGGGGATGGGCAGAGGAGCACGTCGTCAAGTCTTAACAGTGTTTGTTCTCTGAGGGTGGGCACAAAGAGCCCTCAGACCCCGGCACTGCTCCCCCAGTATTCTTGGCATGGAAAGAGAAGGATGTGGCCGAAGGTGTCAAAGAAAGTGGGACTGGTGACAGGACATAACACGCAGCTGGTCCCACTTTCACAGGACACATGGCGCCATTAAGTAGATGGGCTGTGGAGGCTGCAGTCAATGCACAATGTAGTATGAAAGTGCACCGATTTATTGGGCTTTTCAGTGGAAGTAAGATCATCTGATCGGAATCACTTTAATTGTCAAATATAATTTGTAGGACTGTAAGAATTATGTCAACAGCCTATAGTTGTGCAGTACATACTGGCACACATGACAGAACTTCACTATATTGCAAAAGAACAAACACACAGTTCACCTAGCTGCCTGACTCAGTTGTGTAATAGAAACACTTAATACAGCTTAGTGTTCTTTTAAGGGTTTTTTAAGTCAACTTGACTACCATTTTGTTTGTGTGCTGTCAGTTTATATATGTTTTGATCTTCACAGGATATCGCAGTACAGCCGTGTGGAGAAGGCGCCACTGCAAACCCTTAGTACTGAGTCACTGACCTTACACAAGGACACCACATTTAGTTAGTTGCTGAAGTGGCGCTAGGCTAGCTCAACGACTTAAAATCTAGTTATCACTCTCATTTTCAAAAGCGTAGTGTTGTCTAACTGCCCTGTGTGAAATACAGTTTCACCACAGAGCGAGCAGGATGCTTTGGAGGTGGAGACAGACTAATGAGGCGCTCTTGCCAACAAGTTTCCAGTCTTCCCGGCCAACAGCCACAGTCAAGAGGGCAGAGAACAACACAATACAATTATTTACATCAAGTCAACACTTTTCCATGGAGTCAGAGTGGCCTAGGCTGCTGTGTGCTGACAGCGGGCGATCCTCATGTTGTAAGGAAAGTGTTGCTACTTGGCCCACACCCTTGATCATAAAAGGAGGGAATTGATAGAGATGTTGGAGGATTAGATCAGAAACAACTGAGATGGGGCTCACGTCTCTTTTTTGTGTTTCTGTATTGGAGTGAGGTGGAGTTATTTTTTTAGCTTGGATAATATAAGATCATTGGTCCAAGCTACTTTATCTTCAGTGTTGCCAAGCAATAGCAGCCAGGCAAGTGTCTCGCCGAGGGCAAATATAGACAAATTAAGTTGAGAAGAGTTGTGAAGTAACCTGGTAACAACCAGGGAAGATTTATAGCCTGACTGTATGGATTTATTATTGTTTTATTAGCTTTTCTGCAGCCTGAGGCCTGGAAAGGCATGCGGCTTCATGCCTATTTCCCACTGGCCCTTAATGAAGACGCAGCCAAGGTATCTGACAGACTCTTGACAATGGTTCAGCTTTGAAAATACTTGATGCCTCACTCTCCTGTCACATGAAAATGTCACCTCCTCTTATGTGTCTGTCATGGCAATCAATAACAAAGATGAACAATTCATTCACTGACTATTTTGTGACAGATGGATATTAGAAGTGAACCAACTGATAATGGTGCGCCAGTTGCATCTGATCAACAGATCATACCGGTGACAGAGGAAGCATTCTTTTGTCACACATAGCGCCAAAAGGAGGTTTCAGACACCACGCACCACTCACCAAACTCATCCAGGACATTGTTAGAGTAAAAAATTCAACTTCTCATTTTTTATTAATGTGTTGCTCTTGGTAGCATGCAGATCCCAATCCTCCTTCAGGTGGTGCTCACACACATCTATTCCAGTCAGACTAAAGTTAGGTCCTTCCTAGTGGATGGCTTATCAGTCATTTGCCAAGGAGTAATAAATGCACTAAGGCCCAAAGAGATGTTGCATTTTTAAGTGGATGTGAGACAGAAAAAAGTTTATTTCCAGACTCCATCCAGAGGAATACCTTTGTAGGTCATTTTCTACTCCCATAATGATAGAAAAATGGGATCATATTTTACGAAAAGAGAACCCAATCCAGACGCACAGTTTGTTCTCTGTGATTTTGGTACTGAAAACTGTCATCTCTGTGGTTGTATCTGATGATGCTCGGTCATAGCTCGGGCCGCCGGGTGTTGTGTTCCCCCCTGTCAGCAGGGGACTGGTGCCCACAGTGATGCGCTCTTACTGTAAGTGAAGGAGTGATGTTTCAGAGATGGATAGCGTTTCCAGTATTTATCGACTGCTGTAAGGCGGCCCTGGACGACACTGCATTCAGATACATTAGCGGGAGAGAGAGACTTGACGGCTTGTTGGCGGTAGAAAGGGGGCTTGCGGCAGCGAGGAGGGGAAAAGTAAAGACATAACCCAGCTCATAGTCAGACACGGAGGTATCGATCGCAGCTCCATTGTTCTCCAAGCCGCTTCCTGTGTTTTCATCGTGCTATCATTGGAAGAGAGCAAACAACAACGTCAGGGGGAAAGGCTACCGATAGCTTCATATCTAATGCACTCGGACCCCCAGGGAGAGGCATTACCACGCATCAGGAGGCCTAGCATGTCTGGATGCCACTGAGTACGCTATCACTGATGGAATGAGGAAGATTTACGATGAACTTTCTCACTACAAACTACACATTCATCTATATAAACATCTACACATCCAGTGCATTGCCTATTGGTTTAGATTTGATAGTGTCTAAGTGCATTAAAATAATAGATTTCAATTTCAAATGACAGTAGATCTCATTCACTCCACTTACAGCAGACGCTTTATCACCAGAAGCATCAGAGTGAATGTCACGTTCTGCTGACAACTTCATCTGCTTCTCATTTCCAGCATTTCCAGGTAGGGATTGGAGCTTCGGGTCAAAATAAGAAAACAAGAAGAGAAGCTGCTGTATGATCTCTCAACAATTCCTACTTGGACTTCAGCGATCACCATTCTTCTCGTGTAGTTTCCACACCACTGTGTCTGAATCATATCCAAAGTGCTCCATAATTTCACACAGATGTGAAGTACTAATATAAATGATTGTTAATCTCATGTGGCACACTACTCCCCTTAAAGACAGTCCATCACAAACACCAAGCATGTCTTTGTTATTAACCTCCAAAATAAATCAAGGGCCTAAAATCAATCAATCTTCATCAATCCATCTGTGAAGCCTCCACTCTGACGTGTTTTGAACTCTCGTATTCTGCAGTCATGAAGCAATTGCACGCGAGAAAATAGGTATCGGTTCTTTCCAGCATGTGCACCTCGTGTGGGGTTAGATAAATGAAGGGGAGCAGACAGGGGTTCAAGCCTGACTGTTGGAGTCGTTCTCCGAGTTAAGGCCAAAGGTGCCTGCTTGACAGATGAGCTCTTGGTCAGCCAGTCGACCAGAGACAGGGTTTCCCTGCCAAGACTGCAAGGCCCCTAGGCTTCCCATCAGCCACTGGAGCAGATGTTTTAACACTCAGACCGTCCTGGAGGGAAATGGGGAAGTCTCACCTGCTTTTACGAGGCCCGAGGGATTAATACAGTAAAAAGAGGTTAAGCAACAAGTTGTATTATTGGACACAAAGTAATAATTGCTAGTAGTTTTAGCCCGTTGCACTGTGGGTCGGCGACGGACAGCAGGAAGATGTGCAGTCCAGTCTCCATGCTGATGGTGATGATCAATCTCTCCAAGTTGAGGAGAGTAACAGCTGAATGGGGGATGCTACGTAGATATCCTTGCTGGAAACTACTAGCCTTCACACTATGATGGGACAAAGATGGCCGTCACACATATTAAGGATTAAAATGGATCACACGCTAGCCGCTTTGTGCATCGATTGATACACGCGATAACGTGTGAAGAATTCCATTTGTAATTGTATACTTGTGTGGACTGTGCGGGATTTTTTTTTGTACCATTTTATGAGATTTATTCCTCCAAATAAAATTGTAGAGCAACTCATCAAGAGTGGAGCGAGTGGAGTCGGGAATCTCGCCAGTCTCAGATCCCATTCTCACTACAGGGTACTCTGTGCCAACCGTCGGGGCCTTGAGTGCAGCTGTCCATCCCGACGGTCGAGATGGTCCAGTCGGGCTTAGACTGGTGTGATGAGGTGTGATGGAGAATAACTGTGTGGTTGTGTGCGTGTGAGTGTGAGTATGTGTGTTCAGTCGCCCCTGACTCATAAACCATCTTAATATTGGAAGGATCCAGAGACAGGGAGGCATAACGATACGGGATCACTTTGTCCACAAGGCCACGAAGAGGAAGACGAGGGGGAAAGAGTGGGTTGGACATGACACATGGTGAATGGCGGCCTGTGATAGTGTATGATAGTTTGTGAGCCTATGTAACAACAGCTGTGCGATTCAGACACTATGACCACTGTGTCTTAGTCTGTCTAGAAAACAAGCTAGCACCTCATGGCATATCACTTACTCAAACTGTGTGCATGTGCAATGGAGGGAGCTGAAACTGATTTCTTGCCTCCTTGCTGTCCACTTTCCTCCCGTCTTGTGAGTACCTCAGCCTCTCACCCTGAAAGTAGACGATGGGCTTGTTTTGGGGCACCTGGAAGCTGAAAGCGACCACAATGCACTGGGGCAAAGGTGAACAACATTTATGACTACGGTTCAGTGAAGAGTTATGCATGTTCGCATGTTCCTGTCCCCATGTTGTCTTTGTAAAACTGAGGACTTGGCGGATCTGAGCAGTAAATCTCAAGTCTTTAAAAAGATCTACAGATGGATTGGGGCATATTCTTGGACTGACACAATCATTTCAAAGCTACATCGTTGTTTGAAAACCCCCTTCCTCAAATCCTCCTCCATGCAGACAGAGCAAGCAACTAAAGGGAACACATGTGTGCACCATTAAAGTGTTGCTTGTGAGCATGCAGTCAAGGGGGACTGAGATGTATGGGTATCAGTGTAGCCTTTGCACCGCTTACAACCGCACAAAAGAGCTTTCAGCACTGTAGCCAAGGGAGGGGCGTGGGCGCACATGGAAAATATGCACAGAAGACTCCCTCCCCTGGCTCTCCCCCTTGCACTCCCCTCTCAATCAAACTCCAGCATAGAGCAGGTAGTCCAGTTATTCCTCAGCCGGGCAGTGGACCAGGCTCTTCTATTAATTCTCTTTGAATTATAGAGCACTACATTTATGAAAACACCATCAATCACAATGGCTAGAAGCATCTATTTTTATGAACAGACTCCTTCTGGGGGTGTCTGCGGGCAGCTAATTTGCTATTTAAACCCCACCTGTCTGTGTGAACTAGTGCACAGAGAGGTATTTGATGTAGTGCAATAGCTGTTCCAGGGGTAGGACTTCACAGCTAATAGGATCCATTCCCACGAGGGATACGGCCAGGGATGGAGAGTGGGTTATAAGGATCCACTGTGCTGTAGAAATACAGGCTTAGTAGTGTTCATTTTATGGTTCTTATTTGATTTCATTTCTCAATGTAAAACAAATTAATTACTTTATTTAACCTTATAAAATGTGACTTGCATACTACAATAAAATATGTTAATACTGAAAATACTGGTCACACACACACACACACACACACACACACACACACACATTTAAGCAATATAAGAACAGCCTTTTATAGCATCTGTCCCTCATACTCACATGTTCACCAGTGAATGACCAGACTATCATTTCGATACGCCCTCGTTCATTTGGAACACTGTAATTACCTCAGG
Organism: Hoplostethus mediterraneus; assembly: GCA_034670385.1. NCBI lineage: Eukaryota > Metazoa > Chordata > Actinopteri > Trachichthyiformes > Trachichthyidae > Hoplostethus > Hoplostethus mediterraneus. The sequence continues at coordinate 843,910 of JAXDDW010000132.1, read as the reverse complement.
CCCACGATGTTCAGTTTATATTGTTCTTGACAGGCTTGACACAAACCACTTCGTTCGTGCAGCACTCCTCGGTGAACTTGTCCTGCACCCTGGCTCGGCTGAGACATTCCTGCACGCGCTCAGTGCGCACACACAATTAGTTCCCGTTAAAGAGCGTGTGATATTATAAATACGCTGTCATCTTTCTCATAATTACAGCTTCTGTGAACCCTAGGAGACCCGGCGGCTCTGGGTGCCTTGCTTCGTGTCTCTCTAAGAGGGATACCAGCTCTTCCCGGACATCTTGTCTGTTTTCACTATGGACTTCAAAAAACAAACCAAACCCACCCACACACACACACACACACACACACACACACACAGACGCACACACAGATTCTTTCCTTCTTCCCTTGGTGGGCATTTTCCACCTCTTTGATCCTGTTGCATTTCCTCACCCCCCTCACGTCCCACTTCCCTCTCTGTTGGTTATTTAGCACCTCGGTTGTTGGAAGGACTAATTGGAGCAAGAGACAGGTGGCGCCACTCTGTAGCAGTCAGCCTCATTAGCGGCAGGGCGAGCTCACACTCGGTGATCTCTTTGTTTTTGCAGTGTGAACACTGGAAGGAGGGCATGAACTTTTGACGCACTCACTCATGGGGAACCCATGGCCCCTCAGCAACCTGCACCGGGCTGCTGTTATTGTGGCGAGAGTCGAGGCTCTCAGTATTAGCAGCAGCATTAATACCAATAACTCAATAAGTCAGAACAACTCTCTCCGTGAATATGCTTTCAGCTGTGAGGAAAAAAAGAAGAAATTCAGGGCATTTATACTTTTTATGTCAATAGAACTACTTCAACTACAACAATATCTTACAGGCCATCGCTTTCTCTTAGAGAGATGTGTCCAATAAACCCCTGTTGCACCAATTCAATCTGACTTTTCAAATGTGATCGTAAATGCATTGACACATGGCCTATGTTCATTTACTAGAACACTTTCTCCCATTCTTCATCTCTTTGTATTGCACCTCAAAACACCTGAAAAAGCTGAGAGCAACCCAAGCAACACCTTTTATTTCATCTCCACCATGCCACTTAATGCATCCTGGCATTATCGCATGACTAAAGTTGCATGTCAGTGTGATGTATCGCCTCAGGTTTTGTGTCTAGCAATATGCAGCCTTTGGGTCCAGTGTGTGCGCGATGCCGGTTCTGCAGCAACGTGTCCACTCTGGTCCGATATGTTGCAATATAATGCAACCAGGCAGGTGTGAGGGTCACAGCCAGTTTGTGGGCCAGCATCTTGACCCCTGCTGTCTGCTCCGTCTGACCGTCAGAGGAACCCCTTAATTAGAGCCTTTGGTTTGCAGTGTCCACCCCGACGCAGCCCAGCAGACACTCACTAACAATCCCTTCATTAAATGCTCCTGGTTGACTTGGCAAGAAGAGCCTCGGTTTCCCAATTCCCTGCTGCACAAAGGCCATGTTGGGAAATTCTCTTCCAATTTTTCACTTTGAATTGAGAGCACCTGTTCCCAACCTCGCAGTCCAAACATTTATTTACACAAAGCTTGTCTGGGGTTGTTTTTACCGCTGAAACGATCGTTTAAAACGTCTCCCCCCCCCGTTTAACACATCGCTCGAATACCGCCGGCCAAGTTTCTGCGACTGGTCTGGACGTTGGAAGAACAACGCGCGGCAAGTGTTGATTGTCGAAGTGCTGCAGTGATTTGTTTTTCTCTCTCCATGTGAATCATATTGAAAAACAGTTTTTTTTTTTAAACTTCAGGTTTCAATTTTAGAGGAAGTGTGGATTTACTGTTACAATATGATGATATCAGCCAACGGTTTTTTTAGCACTTTTGCACATCTGTTTTCAGTTGAAATGTTAGTGTTGAAATACTGTTTTCATCATCATGTATTGATTTCACTTTGTGCACTTTGTCCGGGATGACTTTCACATTCAGTATCACAGCTGTACTGAGCATGAACAGTAATTGTATGTAACAGCAACATGTGTAAATTGTTTATGTGTTGTACTTTTTGATATTGTAGGTCACCTTTGTGAAATGATGCTCCCGTGGTGTTTTGTTCTCCACAGAAACTGAATATGTGTCATTGTTGAAGAAGCACTAGCCATAGTTAATCATCATTGCTGCACGTGTTATTACGATAACATGTTGCCTGTGTTGATTGTACGGCCGCAGCGTGAGTGGATCTCTACCTTTGCTATTATGTAAGATGCCAGGGTAGAGTGATCAGGTGGCCCGGAGAATGAATGGGAGGAGAGCTGTGGGGAAACTGAAGTATGGCTTACTGGCAGCCAGGCCTGCTGACACAAACAAGGAGGCTTACTCATTAGAGATCCTGCAGGACCTGGCCCAGTGACCTGCACTGGGATAGGGAGAGAGAGAGAGAGAGAGAGAGGGAGAGGGAGAGAGAGGGAGAGAGAGAGAGAGAGAGAGGAGAGAGAGAGAGAGAGAGAGAGAGAGAGAGAGAGAGAGAGAGAGAGAGAGGGAGAGGGAGAGAGAGAGAGAGAGAGAGAGAGAGAGAGAGAGAGAGAGAGAGAGAGAGAGAGAGAGAGAGAGAGAGAAGCATTTCATTTGTGCTGTTCTTGGCAGCTGCATGTTGTTGCCTTGGCCATGGAAAATCACAGAGCGCTTTCTTCGCAGCACCTCCGTTTGCAGCGAACTGCCAGACAGAGACACTTTTGACATGAAATCCATCTCTGAGGTTGTGCGGCTGTTTTGTAACCACTGTGCCCATGGGTGAAATCTGAGCCACAGGTGTGTTGCAGGTGCAGCGACTAGTCGGTCCGGAGAAAGGGCCCCGTGCACTCCAGGAACAACAGGCTTTCAGTGAGGCTTCAGAGTTACGCGCGATATAAAGAGATTACAGCATGTTTGTTTGTCTCTTCTGCTGATTGGACAAGGTTCCTCTGAAGAAGCGACATCTTTTTTGGTTTCGTCCTCACGTGGTCCAGTGGACATTTTATGGGGAAATCAAGACTTTATGTGATTAACAAATGAGTGTTAATGGTCACGCACACAATGTATCCTTGTGTCTGTATAGAGATGCAGTTTGGGACCTTCTTGAGAGCCAGTACAGTGAAACTAGACCTTTGTAGTGAAATGCTCTCAGTCGTTTTCGCTAGTCTGAGCCATGCCAACTGCAGGGATTGCACCACTTCCACCGCTTACACTGCTCACCTCACCTAGCAGGCCTTTAACAGACCGCACTTCAACTCTTGATGTAAATAAACAAGACAAACTACCTAAAGAAACATTATTTTAAACCTGCCTCGAGACAACATGTCAGAGTCTGCTTCATTGGACACATTTTTGAAAGAATTACTGTATTGTGTATTTGTAAGCTAATTACGATGGGACCTGTATGGTCTTGTAAAAGGAGTATTGTTTGTTTTATGTGTGTTTTTATGTGAAAGCTGAGTTCAGCGTTGAAGGAACTTGCCTGGCGAGGAGCTGTGCTCAGGTGAAGGAGTTGTTTACGAGCGCCACGGACGTCATGACATTTACTACCTAACAGGCATTCAGAGCTCACAGGAACCCGAGCTGACAGGAACTTCATTATTAATTTCACAATATACATCGGCATGCCTGTGTGATAGCTTTGAGTTCAAGTGTGTGGATACACCTGAAACACAGGGTTAAGAGTCCTATGTTATAGGTGCTTGCTTTCTTCTGTCAGATAAGTCAGATCCTGAATGACACAGTGATATGTGACATATTCTGATGGAAGGACTTCATAGTTTTTCTTCCTCTGAGGCCTGAGCTGTGATGTACAACTAGAATCCCCTCCTCTTTTCTACCATACTGATTTGTTTTGTTTCCATTTGAGGGTTTCCCATCACCATTTCCCCCCCCCTTCAGTTTCATGTAGCCCGCCTAGTTTTGGAGGAGGCTAATCTGTTGTCATCAGCAGTAAAAGTGATTGTGTTGCTGTGAGATAGTGAGAGAAAGGGACAGTGAGAGTGACAGGCAGAGAGAGGGATCTTGCTGTGACAGCCTCTTTACTCCTCGTGAATGAAGTGTTTTTTTTCTTCCAGCTCAGCATTCTTCTGGACTTCAAAGTGTCAATCTCAGCGGAGTGGTCTGGCCCTCCTTTTGTGCGAATGCTGAATATTCATCGGGGTCCTTTTCTTCTCTCGGAGGGCCGGGGTAGCAGGGGAGACGTGGGAGCGATGGCCTAGAACGCAGGGGATCCGCGGGGATCTCACAGCGTGTCGCCGGGCCCGCGTGACATTTGCGCATAGAGATACTGCTGGAGGTCTTAGCGTGTACGTGGCCGTCCCGGTTTAGACGTAGCAGTCAGTGTCGAGTGCATCACTTAGAGTGTAGAGTGCATTTCTACTCATTTTCTCTGTTTCTATTATTGATGAGAAGGTGAACATGAAATGACTCGAGGAAGCGTTTCACACGGCCGGGGCCTGAGAATGCGCGGCGGTAAAGGAAGACGTTTCTGATGTGAAGCGAGCGGTTGATGACCACTCAACAGAGAGAGAGAGAGAGAGGAAGCAAGTCTTTGTCTGGCCGGAGGATGAAGATGATGTCACGCTTCCTTGACTCTCGTTTCCCCCCGATTGGACCGTTTGCAGCAGACAGCTGTGTTGCCACGGTAATAAACCGCTCTCCAGGATTCTGTGACAGCAGGTTTAACACTGAGCTGCTGAAAATCCCCTTAATTTCACAGAGCCGAGGGTCAGTTTTGGCCAAGGGCGGAACATCGCTCATGATACGCATTCCTCCTCCACCCATTGTAATTTCATCATCTGGGTTTCGCCACGGCTTTTTGTTTCACAGGTTAGCGGTGATTTTTCATAGTCATCCATCCCATTGCTCTCGCTGTGCGATGAAAGGTGTATTTGCCTCCGAGTGCTCCTTTTAAGTCCTTCATCTTACAGAAAAAAAAAAACATGGCTCAGGTTTCTATTTCGTAAGACAATGTTTGTGAGACGGATTATTACGAACCAAGAAGTTGTGTTCAGGTGCTCGTACGTCAAACACTTTGTCTGATTCCAGTTTGCAGCAACCAACATTGTGGGTTTTTTTTTAACGAAGCGATTGAGGCGTTGACAGAATGTGCTTCGCCGCAGAATTAATCATCCGATAACTATGTGCGTCATGACAGACCTGTTTGAAACTGGAACCAAGACAGGGAAGGGAAAGGGAAGACTTCATTTAAGCGAACCAGTCCACCCCGCTTTCAACCCCGACCTACAGAGCTCCTCGCTCCCCCCCGGACCTCCCCTTTTCTCCGTGGGTTTGAAAAAAGCCCGTCTTGAGAATACAGGGGGGGTAAGCTCCGCCGCTGGGGGCGTTTGAAGGGTGTGTGTGAGACGCACTGACCCATTCACATTGCTCCCCGTGCTCCAGAATAGGCTGACTTATCACATGGAATTCACGGCGCTTGCACAAAAATCAGGACTGACAGCCGTCGTCGTCGGGGGGGGGTAAGTGGAAGAAGAAGAGGAGAGGGGTTATAAGTGAAGTGGCTTCTGGGAAGTGTCGTTCCACCTCAGTCAGACTCTCAAGAGGGAAGAACAGGTGTGGGGTGGAGAAGCCCATTTGGTGAGACGCACAACAACAACAATAACAACAACAACAAGCTGACGGGAGTGTCGGTGTTGTTGTTGTTTTGCACCCGCCATTTGGAACGAGTGAACACGCATTCGTTGAGAACAGTTGCTCGTGCTCGTAGGGATCGCGTGCACGCGCGCTTGCAGGACGTTCAGCCATCTCTGGTGTTTTGTCTGAGTCCTCGAGTAGACTTGATGTAATCTGGCTAATAGTTGAGTTAATCCTCTTAACTTGTAACCCACGCAAATCTCTCCCTGGTGGAATGTGTCCCCTATTGTTGTCAGGTTTTTTTTTTTGTGGTATTCTGTGTGTGTGTGTGTGTGTGTGTGTGTGTCTGTTGGATTAGTGTGAAGTTGCAATGTTGCGGCGGTGCCTGGAGGTGTGAGCTCTAATCACCTGACGTGTGATGGGCTGATCCCTGTTTATAACTCTGGAAGTGTGTGTGTGTGTGTGTGTGTGTGTGTGTGTGTGTGTGTGTGTTTTCACCCTCTGCAGTATGCTGTGGAAACAGTAGTGAGCTCACACACACACACACACACACACACACACACACACACACACGGGGACATACCGAGGTATGAGTAGGTTTCTACTCGAGTTAAAAGCGTTTCTACTTTTTTCTACTCCCTCTTGCTGTGTGTTTGTATGCCGATGGCTACGGTTCATAATGCTGCCACTGTGGCCTTTCACGCCCCGGTCAGCCCCCACTCACATCGCACAGTTCATCCCCTGTTGTCCTTTTGAGAATCAGTAATGTGTATTTGTGTGTGTGTGTGTGTGTGTGTGTGTGTGCATGTGTGTGAGAGAGAGAGAGACAGACATTGTGCGGATTCAGATAAACTCAGCTGTTCCTCTGTTGTTTGCCCCACAAACTGGTCAGAGAAAAGGCTGGCCAAAAAAAAAAAAAAAAGCCCAGCGAGAGAGCAACTAAGTAACACCCTCCTCCCCCCCCCCCCCCCACCACCCCCCCCACCCCCCTGACTCCCTCTATTTCTCTCTGTCTTCCCCCTCCCAGGCTGTCAGTGTGGAGTAGTGCTGGAGGCTGCAGGGTGGCTGTCTGCTGCTGCCGCGGGGAGTTCCTGAGAGTGCTGGCCGCGAACGAACCGAGAGACAGGAGTGAGAACTGGCAGTCACTCAAAGAAACAAGACACATATACAAGGGAGACGGAGAGAGAGAGAGAGAGAGAGAGAGAGAGAGAGAGAGGACCGGCGCTCCCTCGCAGAGAGAGAGAGAGAGAGACGTACCACGGGGAGGCTTCTCGGGGGTTTTTTTGACGGAGGCTGGGTCAACTGGGTCGGTCGCTCGTATGATGGTGATGGCCGGGCCGCCTCAGGATTGGGCCTGGCAGGCTGTCCTCCTGGTGACTGGACTAGCATCGCTGAGTCCCGGGTGTGACGGTGAGTACTCCTCTCCTCTTCCTCCTCCTCCTCTGTGTAATACGGTACATCTTTTAATTCATCACTCATTAACTGACCTGCAACACCAAACCAGCAACTTTATTTAAAAAAAAAAAAAAAAATGTTGCATTTTTGTTGTGCAACGGCTGTGGTTTCTATATTTGTGGTTAGTACTTTGTGCTGGAGAGTCGTTCCTGTTCCACCACCTCTTTTATAGAGCAGAGGCATGCGGTCACGTGTTTGATGGGAGTATTGTTGGGTGAGATGTTGATAGTGGTAGCTATAAGGTTAGCTGTCTATTTTTTGCCCTCTGGTATTTATGATGGGCAAAAGCTATTATGATCTCCGCAGGGGCTGGCCTGAGAGCAGGTGTGCATTTATCTGCCCCCCCTCCCCCCTATCCACCCCGCTCGTGTTTTGAATTGTTCGGAGATGGACAGCCAGTTGTCTTTTTACGATGAATGCCGACAGTGTCGCGGTGTCCCATAAGCTTCGCGACGGGCAGGGGGGGGGTCGACGGGCCCCACCGCTCCGAGACGACGAAGACGCTTTTGTGTTTGTTCTGATCTGCAGGAGATCAATAGGAGGACGGCGTGAGAGGTTGTTGTGTTCAGTGGGAGTCTTGGTTAGGGCAACAAGTGTCAATGTGCTTTAATGTGTTAAAACACTGATAAAACAAGTGGAACCCCCTCACTATAATAATCCCACATTATTGTGCCACTATTCCTTTTGCTGCTTGACCTGAGCAGAAATGCTCAGTCCTTTCACACATTTGGGTGTCAATCTGTAAAACCAATCTCAGTAATCCTTTGGATGCACATGCATGCGCAAACAGACATTTATTCACCTGCACACTTCTTTGTACACGTATTGTAGCTGTGGCTCTCACTCTGTTGAGTTTGTGTGTAAATATTGCGATAAAGAGGTTTCACCATCTTACTCTTCTAGCTGTGATTGGTTCTCCCTGAGATGAGGGATGTCTACTTTATGTCAGTTTTTAGCAGCCTATTGATGCTCTCCTGTACCCCTAGTATATACACAGTATATATATATATATATATATATATATATATATATATGTATACTGTATATGTGTAATAATCATTTACTAAAGATTGGTGAAGATGTCATTATTTTTTCTACCTTCTCACACAGAAAATGATTCAAGAGCTTGGACCACAACTATATAACTATATATAACTATAACTATAACTATAACTATAACAGCATCTTATCCAAAATACTTTTGAATAGGTTTTGAAAACAAACAAAAGAAAAAGAAGAAATAGGAAAGGGTGATGTCATGATGAAAAGCTGTGTTTTGCCGTCAAAGGAATAATATTTCATCAACTTCAAACAATCAACTTCGAACTTTGGAACGATGTGTCGATTTTGTTTTGAAACATGACAGAAAAAAAAGCTAAATAGCGAAACTGTGATTAGAATCAAGAGCAGCCTCTGAACCAGACTGGGTCAGAGAGAGCTATTTTCACAGTTGGTCTTGAAATACTTTGACTGATGATGAATGTGTGTTCATCTCGCGTGTGGACGCTGAGCTGACTTTCAACTCCTCACTCGGTGTTCGTGAGTCCGCTGGTCAGGGATGTGGCCAGGCGGACTGGTATCCACATTCCCACAGGATGACCTCTACGGAGAATGCTAGTAGCGACGGTTCTCGCTCCGCCATACCCAAACAAAACAGACAAACATGCAGACCGACACGCTGAGCGATAAAGTAGGAGGCAGGGTGGCTTCTCGCCTTCCTCTTTTGTGGAAGGAGAAAGTGAATATGTGGGTCTGGGTGGTATAAGGCGCGTAGCGTGTAACCCTCCTCACCCTCCTCTCTCCCAATCTGTCCTGTCTCTCTCCACCTAACCGGTCAATAAAGACAAAAGTGCCAAAGAAGAAGAAGAAGTGGGCCTTTTCAGAGAC